>JASUUJ010000212.1:0-544997 GCA_030449895.1 Citrus mangshanensis
ACCAACCCGATTTTGGCCATTTTCCATGGGGGTTTTGGCACCCGACCTTGAGTAGCTAATTTTTAGGCGTGCTTCAGCCTCCCTTAGCCTATTTTGCTTTATGATTCCATATGAAGTGCTTCGTTCAGTTACGTATTGCTAGTCCGGTAGGACCCGAACCTTGCCCCACGAGGCTATAGCCCGCGTTTTTTGCTTCATTTGGGGTTTTGGCACTGACCTTCGGGCTCTAATTTTCTGGGCGCGGCTGTGCCGTGGCCTATTTTTACCACACAGCACATGGAGGTCGCCGCAGGACTCGGGCCATTCCGAGTCAGTGGGGCCAGACCGCCCACGCCCCATGAGGCTATAGCCCACGATTTTTAGCCATTTGGGGGTTTGGCACCCGACCGCCGGGCGCTAATTTTTGGGCGCGGCTGTGTCAAGTGGCCTATTTTAGCTGTGTGCCCGCAAATTCGTGCCATTCCTAGTCCAGTGGACAGAACTTCCGCCACGCCCCCCACCAGGGCTATAGCGCACCCGATTTTGGTCCTTTTTCCAGGGTTTTGGCACCCGACCTTCGGTGCTAATTTTTAGAGCGCGGCTGTGCCATTGGCCTATTTTTGGCGCATGGAGCCGCCCGCAAGTCTCGGGCCATTCCGAAAGGTCAATGAGACGAGAACTTCGCCACGCCCCAAGGCTCTCGCCACCCGTTTTTGGCCAAATGGGGGGTTTTGGCACCCGACCTTCGAGCTAATTTTGGGTCGCGGCAGTGCCCGTGGCTATTTTGGCACACGGAGGCCGCCCGCAAAGTCTCGGAGCCATTCGAGGTCCGGCAGACGAACTTCGCCACGCCCCCCATAGAGCTATAGCCCACCCGTTTTAGCCATTTGGGGGTTTGGCACCCCGACCTTGAGCAGCCCCCTAATTTTTAGGGCGGCTGTTCCACGTGGCCTATTTTTGGCATGCGTGGCGCCCGCAAAGTCTGGGCCATTTCGAGGTCCAGCCAGATGAACTCCGCCCGCCCCCACAAGGCTGTAGCCCACCCGATTTTTAGCCCAATTTTCTGCTGAGAGTTTGGCACCCAACCTTGGGCGCCCGATTATTGGGTGCGGCTGTGCCCATTGGCCTGGCCCACCCCCAGCCACCCGGTGGCCGCCATGAGTCTCGGGCCATTCGAGTCTGAGCGGACAGGCCATACGCCCCCACAAAGGCTATAGCCCCACCGTTTTTTGGCCATTTGGGGTTTGGCACCCGACCTTGGGCCCTAATTTTTGGTAGCCCGGTTGTGCCGGTAGCCTATTTTTTGGCACACGGAGGCCGCCATAGTACAAATGCCATTCCTGGTCCGGACGAACTTCACCGCGCCCCCACCAAGGCTATAGCGCACCCGATTTTTGAGTCGTTTTAGCGGGGTTTCGCACCCGACCTTGGGCGCTAATTTTTAGGGTGACTGTGCCCGTATCCTATTTTTGGCCTGCGGAGCCGCGCAAGTCTCGGGCCATTCGAGTCCAGCCAGAACGAACCACTTCGCCCGCCAAGGCTGCACCAACCCGATTTTGGCCATTTTCCATGGGGGTTTTGGCACCCGACCTTGAGTAGCTAATTTTTAGGCGTGCTTCAGCCTCCCTTAGCCTATTTTGCTTTATGATTCCATATGAAGTCTCGAGCCATTCCGAGTCCGAGCGGGCCAGACTTCGCCACGCCCCCACAAACCATAGCCACCCGTTTTTAGCCATTTGGGGTTTTGCTTTTGACCTTGAACTCCTAATTTTCTGGCGCGGCTGTGCCGGCCAGCTATTTACAGCCTGTGGAGGTGCTTCCATAAAGGGACTCAGGCCATTCCAGATCCGGACGAACCGCCACCTTACAAAGCGCAACCCTTTGATTTTAGCCATTTGGGGGGTTTGGCACCCGACCAGGCGCTAATTTTAGGCGCTGACTGTGTCCGTAGCCTATTTTAACACCGTAAACCGCCCGCAAATTCGTGCCATTCTAGTCCGGCGGACGAACTTAAGCCACTTCCCCCGCTTCAAGGCTATAGCGCTTTAGATTTTGGTCCTTTTCCATGGTTTTGGCACTGACCAGTTGCTAATTTTTGGAAATTGTGGCGGCTGTGCCATTGGCCTATTTTAGGCGCATGAGCCGCCCATAAAGTCTCCGGAGCCATTCGAGGTCAAATGAGACAGGGCTTACTTACTTCTGAGCTCGCCACTGGTTTTTGTCAAGTGGGGTTTGCTTGACAGCCAGTGCTAATTTTTGTTGTGGCCAGTGCCAGTAGCCTATTTTGCTTTGGAGCGCCCGCAAAGTCTCGGAGCCATTCCGGAACAGAAATGGATGAACCTTACGCCCCCACCTTAGGCTATAGCCCTGATTTTCCAGCATTTAGGGGTTTTTGGCACCCCGACGGGCGCTAAGTGCAAGCGCAGCTGTTCCGTGGCCTATTTTTAGCATCGTGAAGCATAAAGTCGGGCCATTTGAGTCAATGGAATGAACTTAATACGCCCCGCCAAGGCTGTAGCCGCCCGATTTTAGCCAATTTTCTGCTGGGGGTTTGCTTTTAACCTTGGCTTCAATTGTTAGGTCGCGGCTGTGCCGTGGCCTATTTTGCCACCACGGTGGCCGCCATAGGAAGTCTGAGGCCATTTTCGAGTCTGGCGGGGACGAGGCTTCCATCCACCGCCCCAACGCATGAAGACTCATAAAGCGCTTTAGTTTTTGGCATTTGAGGGTTTGGCTGCCCGACCTTGGGCCTAATTTTTAGGCGAGTTTCCCGTCAGCCTATTTTACCACAGCACCACGGGCCGCCCGCCAAAATCTCGTACCATTCCTAGATAGTAGTTGAACTTCCTACATACACCCCCACCAAGGCTATAGCGCACCCGATTTTGGTCATTTTCCATGAGAGGTTTTAGCACCGACCTTAGGCAAAATTTTTAGGCGGCTGTGCCGTATCCTGGCCCACAGCACCTGAGCCGCCGCAGAGTCTCGGGCCATTCCGAGTCCAGGCAGGCGAACCGCCGCCCCTTCAAGGCGCCAGCGCCAACACGTTTTTGGCCATTTTAGAGTTTGCTTTGACCTTGGGCGCTAATTTTTGGCGGCGGCTGTGCCAGTGACCTATTACAGCACCATAGGAGGCGCCCTGCAAAGTCGTGCCATTTCCTAGTCCGGCGGACAGACTTACAGCCCACTTCACCAGGCTATACTTTGATTTTTGATCATTTCACCAAGTTTTTTAATTTTTGACCTTAGTGCTAATTTTTAAAAACTAGCGGCTGTGCCATTGGCTAATTTTGCTTGCGAGGCTGCCCGCGATCCTACGTCGCATTCAGGTCGGACGAACTTAGCCACGCCCCCCACAAGGCTATAGCCACACACCGTTTTTAGCCATTTAGAGGTTTGCTTTTGAACAGGCGCTAATTTTTGAAGTAGTTGTGCCGTGTGGCGGCCACAGCACCTGGGCCGCCGCAAAGTCGTGCCATTCTAATCGGACGAACTTCCTGCGCCCCCACCAGAGCTATAGCGCGCGATTTTCATCATTTTTCCATGGAGGTTTTAGCACCCCGACCTTGAGCGCTAATTTTTTAAGCGAGCAGCTGTGTGCCATGTCCTGACCCTATGGCACCGGGGCCGCATACAAACTCTCGGCCCCCATTCAAGATCAGTGAGATGAACTTATGCTTATGAGAATATATTCCCCACAGAGTTTTGTAGCCATTTGGGAGGATTTTGACACCCCGACAACCAAAGGCGCTAAATTCTTAGCGCAGCTGTCCCAGCAGCTATTTACAGCGCGGAGCCTTGCCAGGAAGTCTGATGCCATTCCCCCAATCCCGTGGACGAAGCGCCGCGCCCCACTAATTCGCCAGCGCACCCGATTTTGGTCATTTTCCGCCGGGGTTTGTTATGACCTTAGTTACTAATTTTGGGTCTTTGGCGATTACCCGTGGCCTAGCCCACAGCACCACGGAGACCACACTTCATGTGAGTCTGATGCCATTTCGAGTCCGACAGACGAACCATCGCCCCACCAGGGCTATAGCCCACGTTTGGCCACATTTGAATGGTTTTGTGCTTGAACTTGAGGGGCGCTAATTTTTAGTAGCTGTTCCAGTAACTATTTTGCTTTGCAATAGGCCCTTGCATGATCTCGGAGCCATTCCAGTGCGGCGAGACCAGACTTATACGCCCGCGGTATGTATTGATTTTACCATTTTCTCTGCTGGGGTTTTGCTTTTAAACCTTCGAGGTACTAATTATTAGATGTGAAGCTGTGCCGTGTTATTTTCACACCAGTGGCTACCCATAAAGTCTAGGGGCCGGCCCTAAGGTCTGGTGGAATGAACTCCCATACGCCCCACAAAGGCTATAGCCACCCATTTTTAGCCATTGGGGTTTGGCACTGACCTTCGGAGTGCTAATTTTTGGGCTGGCGGCTGTGCCGAAAGTATTCTTTCCCCCAGCACACGGAGGCAGCCATGAGAGTCTGGGAGCCATTCAGTCCGGCGGGCGGAACTTCGCCCAGCCCACTTCAGCTCTGCTTTTAGTTTTGTTGGCCATTTGGGGTTTTGCACCCGACCTTGGTGTGTTTTGGGCAACAGCTGTGCCATTATTACTGAATACAGGCGGCTGTTATGGCCTATTTTAGCACGCAGGCCTTCAAAGAATGTCAGTGCCATTCCGCGTTATCCGGCGGACGAACTTATACGCCCCCACCAGAGCTACGCCGTACCGATTTTAGCCTTTTTCAGCTGGGAGGTTTGGCACCCGACCAGTACGCTAGTGCAGGCAGCGGCTGTGCCGTGGCCTGAACCATTTTTGAAGTGGCTGTGCGTGGCGCAATCGTCATGTGGCGAGCCGCTTCCCAAAGTGGGCGTGAGATTCGAGGTCCGAGGCGGATGAACTTCGCCACGCCCCACAGGCTATATTTTTAGTTTTTAGCCACATTTAGGGGTTTGGCACCCCGACCTTGGTAGCTATATTTTGAGGCGGCAGTACCATTAACCTATTTTTGGCACCCACGGGCCGCCCGCAAAGTCTCAGACACCATTCCCGAGTCCAAGGCGAGACGAACTTCCCCACTTGCAAGGCTGCTTCCCGATTTTGTACTTTTTCTTCCAGGGTTTGCTTCCAGGCTGTCAGGAAATAATTTCAGGCGTGAGGCTGTGCCCGTGGCCTAGTCCACAGGTCTGACTGTGCCCAGCCAGCCTCTTTTCCTTTGGAGAGGCCGCCCCAAAGTGTTGTGCACCATTCAGATCAATGGTTGAACTTACCTTCCCGCCCTGAGGCTAACATTACCAGTTTTACAGCCCGTTTGAGGGTTTGGCACCCCCGACCCTTGGCGGCCAATTACTAGGTCTTTGATCAAAGTGGCCTGTTTAGCACCACGGGAGGCCGCCCCATAAGAATTGTCTCGGGCCATTCCGAGTCCGGTGAATGAACTCCGCCCCCGCCCCCACAAGGATACAGCCCCACCACAGTTTTTGGCCATTTGGGGGGTTTGGCACCTTTTGAAACAGATTGCTAATTTTTAAGAAGTAATATGCCCGTGGCTGATTTTGGCACAGCTTTTATGGGCCACTTGCAGTCTCGAGCCATTCGAGTCCACACCCCACCAAGGCTATAGCCCAACCGTGCTTTTAGCCATTTGGGGTTTGGCTTTCCCCGACCTTAATTTATTATTAATTTTTAAGGCGCGACTATGCCATTGTATGGCATATTTTTGCTTTACAGAGCACACTGAGGCCGCCTGCAATGTCTCGGAGCCATTCCACGAGTCCGACAGGACGAACTTCGCCACGCCTCCACCAGGCTATGCCCAAGCCATTTTTGGCCATTTGGGGGTTTTGGCTTCAGGCGCTAATTTTTGGGTGCGGCTGTGCCCGTGGCCTATTTTAGCACTGAGGAGCCGTCCGCAAAGTCTCGGGCCATTCAGAGGTCCGTGGACGAATCTTCGCCCACCCACTCAAGGCTATAGCCCGGCCGTTTTTGGCCATTTGGGGGTTTTGGCACCCGACCTTCAGGCGCTAATTTTGGCCGCGGCTGTGCAGTGGCCTATTTTTGGCACTGGAGGCCACCCGCAGTCTCGGGCCATTCCGAGGTCCGGCGGATTTTGCACGCCCGCCCCCACCTTCAAGACTATAGCCCACCCGATTTTTGGCCATTTTTCCAGCGGGGTTTGGCACCCTGACCTTCGGCCGCTAATTTTGGAGTGCGGCTTTGCCTGTGGCCTATTTGCACACGGAGGCCGCCCCCAAAGTCTCGGAGCCATTCCTCCCAAGTCCAGTGACGATGAACTCGCCTACGCCCCACCAAGGCTATAATAGCCCACCCGATTTTTGCCATTTTTCCGCTGAGAGTTTTGGCACCCCGACCTTGGGTGATAATTTTTAAGGGCGCGCTATGTCCATTAGTGGCCTATTTTTTGGCACACTGGAGGCCACCCCCAAAGTCTCGGGCCAGATTCCGAGTCCGAGGCGGACGAACCGCCTCCCACCACCAAGGCTATTGCCCACCCGTTTTTTGGCCATTTGGGGGGTTTTGGCACCCCGACCTTCGGGAGCTAATTTTTGGGGGCAGCTGTGCCCGTGGCCTATTTTTGGCACATATAGGCCACCATGAAGTCTCGAACCATTCCTAGTCGGCGGACGAACCGCTTATACGCCCCCACCAAGGCTATAGCCCACCCGAATTTTGGCCATTTTTCCGCAGGGGGGTTTTGTCACCCCGACCTTCGGGCGCGGTTATGCCTGTGGCCTATTTTTGGCACACGGAGGCCGCCCGCAAAGTCTCGGGCCATTCCGAGTCCGGCGGACGAACTTCGCCCTCCCCCACCAAGACTATAGCCCACCCGATTTTTGGCCATTTTCAGCTGGGGTTTTGGCACCCCGACCTTCGGGCGCTAATTTTTGGTGTGGCTATGCCTGTGGCCTATTTTAGCACACGGAGGCCGCCCCCAAAGTCTCGGGCCATTCCAAGTCCGGCGGACGACAAGCCTACGCCCCCAAGGCTATAATAGCCCACCCGATTTTGGCCATTTTTCCGCTAGGGGTTTTGGAACCCGACCTTCGGGTGATAATTTTTTGGCTATGTCCGTGGCCTATTTTTACACCTTTGGAGGCCACCCCAAAGTCTCGGGCCATTCCAGTCCGCGGAACTTCGCCACGCCCCCACCAAGGCTATTGCCCACCCGTTTTTGGCCATTTGGGGGTTTAACCCCCGACCTTGGGTACTAATTTTTAAGGGGGCAGCTGTGCCCGTGGCCTATTTTTTGGCACATGTAGGCCACCCGCAGAAGTCTCCAGCCATTCCTAGTCCGGCGGACGAACCGCCGCCCCCACCAAGGCTATAGCCCACCCGATTTTTGGCCATTTTTCCACTTGGGGTTTGCACCCGACCTTGGGCGCTAATTTTTGCGCTTATGCCCGTGGCCTATTTTTGCACACGGAGGACGCCCCTAAATTCTCGGGCCATTCCGAGTCCGGGGCGAGACTTCGCCCCGCCCCCACCAAGGCTATAGACCACCCGATTTGGCCATTTTTCCGCAGGGAGGTTTTGGTACCCCGACCTTCGGGCGCTAATTTTTTGGGGCGGCTGTGCCCGTGGCCTAATTTTACACGGAGGCCGCCCGCAGAATCTCGGGCCATTCCGAGTCCGCGGACGAACCTCGCCCACGCCCCACCAAGGCTATAGACCACCCGATTTGTGGCCATTTTTCCGCAGGGGGTTTTAGTACCCCACGACCTTGGGCGCTAATTTTTAAGACGCGGCTGTGCCATGGCCTAATTTTGGCACACGAAGGCCGCCCGCATAAAGTCTCGGGCCATTCCGAGTCCAGGGCGGACGAACTTCGCCACGCCCCCAAGGCTATAGCCACCTGTTTTTGGCCATTGGGGGCAATGGCACCTGACCTTCGGCGCTAATTTTTATGGGCGGCTGTGCCGTGCCTATTTGGCACCCAGGCCGCCGCAAAGTCTCGGGCCATTCGAGTCAGGCGGACGAACTTCGCCACGCCCCACCAAGGCTATAATAGCCCACCCGATTTTATTTTTTCGCTGGGGGTTTTGGCACCCCGACCTTGGGTGATAATTTTTGGCTGACTATGTCCGTGGCCTATTTTTGGCACACGGAGGCCACCCCAAAGTCTCGGGCCATTCCAGTCCGGGACGGAATCTTAACGCCCCACAAGGCTATAGCCCACCTGATTTTTGGCCATTTTTCCACGCTGGGGGTTTTGGCACCCGACCTTGGGCGCTAATTATTGGGCGCGGCTATGCCCGTGGCCTATTTTTGGCACACGGAGGCCGCCCCAGAAGTGTAGGGCCATTCAGAGTCCGGCGGATGAACTTAGCCCACGCCCCCCACCAAGGCTATAGCCCACCCGAGTTTTGGCAATTTTTTTCCGCTTTGGGGGTTTTGGCACCCCCGACCTTGAAGCGCAAATTTTTGGACGCGGCTATGCCCGTGGCCTATTTTAACACGGAGGCCACTCCCAAAGTCTTGGGCCATTCCGAGTCAGGACGAACTTTGCCACGCCCCCACAGGCTATAGCCCACGTTTTTGGCCATTTGGTGGGTTTTGGCACTGTTTGGGTGCTAATTTTGGAGTGCGGCTGTGCCCGTGGCCTATTTTGGCACACGGAGGCCGCCGCAAAGTCTCGGGACATTCCAGTCCGTAGCGGACGAATTCGCCCCCCTCTACCAAGGCTATAGCCACTTTTTAATGGCCATTTGGGGGTTTTAGCACCCGACCGCAAGGTGCTAATTTCGCGGCTGTGCCCGTGGCCTATTTTTGGCTCAGGCCGCCCATAAAGTCTCGGCCATTCCGAGTCCGGGCGGAGGAACTTCGCCATGCCCCACCAAGGCTATAGCCACCCGTTTATTGGCCATTTGGGGGTTTTCACCACCTTCGGCGCTAATTTTTACAGGCGCTGTGCCCGTGGCCTAATTACACGGAGGCCGCCAGTCTTGGGCCATTCGAGTCCGGACTAATCGCGCCCCACGCCCACCATGGCTATAAGCCCACCCGTTTTGGCCATTTGGGGGTTTTACTTCCCGACCGTCAGGTGCTAATTTTAAACGGCTGTGCTCGTGGCTATTTTTGGCTCCCGAGGCCGCCCACAAAGTCTCGGGCCATTCCGAGTCCGAGCGGAGGAACTCGCCCATGCCCTACCAAGGCTATAGCCCACCGTTTATTGCCATTTGGGGGTTTCGTACTGACCTTCGGGCGCTATTTTTATTGGCGCGGCTGTGCCCGTGGCCTATTTTTGGCACACGGAGGCCGCCGAAAAGTCTAGGGCCATTCCGAGTTCGCGGACGAACTTCGCCCGCTCCACCACGGCTATAGTCCACCCGTTTTTGGCCATTTGGGGGTTTTGGCACCCCGACCTTCGGGCGCAAATTTTTGGACGCGGCTATGCCCGTGGCCTATTTTTAGCACACGGAGGCCACCCCCAAAGTCTCGGGCCATTCCGAGTCTGGCGGATGAACTTCGCCCACGCCCCCCACCAAGGCTATAGCCCACTCGAGTTTGGCCATTTTTCCGCTGGGGGGTTTTGGCACCCCGACCTTCGGGCGCTAATTTTTGGGCGTGGCTACGCCCGTGGCCTATTTTTGGCACATGGAGGCCGCCCCTAAAGTCTCGGGCCATTCCGAGTCCGGCGGATGAACTCCCACGCCCCCAAGGCTATAGCCCACCCGATTTTTGGCCATTTTTTCCGCTGGGGGTTTTGGCACCAGACTGGCGCTAATTTTTGGGCGCGGCTATGCCTGCGTGGCTAATTTTGGCACAATGGCCCGACCCCAAAGTCTCGGCCATTCCGAGTCCGGGGCGGATGAACTTCGCCTACGCCCCACCAAGGCTATAGCCCACCCGATTTTAGCCATTTTTCTGCAGGGTTTTGGCACCCCTACCTTGGGCGCTAATTTTTGGGTGCGGCTGTGCCCGTGGCCTAATTTGGCACCCGGAGGCCGCCACAAAGTCTCGGGCCATTCCGAGTGCGGCGGGAATTTACGCCCCACGCCCTACCAAGGCTATAGCCCACCCGATTTTGGCCATTTTTTTCTGCAGGGGTTTTGCACCCCCTACCTTCGGCTAATTTTTGGGTGCGGCTGTGCCTGTGGCTAATTACATGGGGCCGCCAAAGTCTTGGGCCATTCTGAGTCAGCGGGGGACTAATGCCACGCCCCACCATGGCTATAGCCCACCCGTTTTTGGCCATTGGGGGTTTGGCACCCAGAACTTCCGGGCGCTAATTTTTGTGCGTGGCTGTGCCAGCGGCTATTTCGGCACCACGAGGCGCCCGCAAAGTCTCGGGCCATTCCGAGTCCGCGGACGAACCGCCACGCCCCAAGGCTATAGCCTGCGCGTTTTTGGCCATTTGGAGGTTTTGGCACCCGAAGTTCGGGTACTAACTTTGGCGCGGCTGTGCCCAGTGGCCTATTTTGTCCCACAGCATACGGAGGCCGCCCGCAAGTCTCGGGGCATTCGAGGTCCGAGAATCTTCGCCCCCGCCCCCACAAGGCTATAGCCACCGTTTTTGGCCATTTGGGGTTTTGGCACCCTGACCGTCGGGTGCTAATTTTTAAGGCGCAGCTGTGCCCGTGGCCTATTTTGCAGTACCAGGCCGCCCACAAAGTCTCGGGCCATTCCGAGTCCGGGCGGACGAACTTCCACGCCCCACCAAGGCTATAGCCCACCCGTTTATTGGCCATTTGGGGGTTTCCCGACCTTGGGCGCTAATTTTAGCGCGGCTGTGCCATGGCCTATTTTTGGCACACGGAGGCCGCCCGAAAAGTCTGTGCCATTCCGAGTTCGGCGGACCAGACTTCGCACGCCTCCCACCAAGGCTATAGCCCACCCGTTTTTGGCCATTTGGGGGTTTTGCACCCGACCTTCAGGCGCTAATTTTTGGCTCGGCTGTGCCCGTGGCCTATTTTGGCACCACGGAGGCCGGCCGCAATTTCTCGGGCCATTCGAAGTCCGGCGGACGAACTTCGCCCACGCCTCCCACCAAGGCTATAGCCCACCCGTTTTTTGGCCATTTTGGGGGTGTTGGCACCCCGACCTTCAGGCTCGCATTGTTTGGCTAGGCAGTGCCCGTGGCCTATTTTTGGTACACGGAGGCCGGACGCAAAGACTCGGGCCATTCGAAGTCCGGCGGACCAGACTGCCCACGCCCCACCAAGGCTATAGCCCACCGTTTATTGGCCATATGGGGGTTTCATTACCCGACCTTTGGGGCGCTAATTTTTGCGCGCTGTGCCGTGGCCTATTTTTTTGGCACACGGAGGCCGCCCAAAAAGTCTGTGCCATTCCGAGTTCGGCGGACGAACTTCGCCCACGCCTCCCACCAAGGCTATAGCCCACCCGTTTTTTGGCCATTTGTGGGGTTTTGGCACCCCGACCTTCAGGCGCTAATTTTTGGGCTCGGCTGAGCCCGTGGCATATTTTTGGCACACGGAGGCCGGCCGCAAAGTCTCGGGCCATTCCAAGTCCGGCGGACCCCGCCACGCCCCCCACCAAGGCTATAGCCCACCCGATTTTTGGCCATTTTCCGCTGGGGGGTTTTGGCACCCCGACCTTCGGGCGCTAATTTTTGGGCGTGGCTACGTCCGTGGCCTATTTTTTGCACACGGAGGCCGCCCCTAAAGTCTCGGGCCATTCCGAGTCCGGCGGATGAACTTCGCCCACGCCCCCCACCAAGGCTATAGCCCACCCGATTTTTGGCCATTTTTCTGCAGGGGGTTTTGGATCCCCGACCTTGGGGCGCTAATTTTTGGGCGCGGCTATTCCGTAGCCTATTTTTGGCACTGGGAGGCCGCCTCCAAAGTCTCGGGCCATTCCAGTCCGAGCGGATGAACTCGCCTCGCCCCCACCAAGGCTATAGCCCACCCGATTTTTGGCCATTTTCTGCAGGGTTTTGGATCCCGACCTTCGAGCACTAATTTTTGGGCGCGGCTGTGCCGTGGCCTATTTTGGCACCACGGAGGCCGCCCGAAAAGTCTGGGCCATTCCGAGTCCGGCGGATGAACTTCGCCCACGCCTCCCACCAAGGCTATAGCCCACCCGTTTTTTGGCCATTGGGGGGGTTTTGGCACCCCGAACTTCGGGCGCTAATTTTTGTGCGCGGCTGTGCCCGTGGCCTATTTTTGGCACCCGGAGGCCGGCCGCAAAGTCTCGGGCCATTCGAAGTCAGGCGAACTTCGCCACGCCCCACCAAGGCTATAGCCCACCCGATTTTAGCCATTTTCCGCTGGGGGTTTTGGCACCCGACCTTCGGGCGCTAATTTTGGCGCGGCTATGCCCGTGGCCTATTTTTGGCACCACGGAGGCCGCCTCAAAGTCTCGGGCCATTCGAGTCCGGGCGGATGAACTTCGCCTCGCCCCCACCAAGGCTATAACCCACCCGATTTTTGGCCATTTTTCTGCAGGGGGTTTTGGATCCCCGACCTTCGGTCGCTAATTTTTGGGCGCGGCTGTGCCGTGGCCTATTTTTGGCACACGGAGGCCGCCGAAGTCTGGGCCATTCCAAGTTCGGCGGACGAACTTCGCCACGCCTCCACACCGGCTATAGCCCACCCGTTTTTGGCCATTGGGGTTTTGGCACCCCAGACTTCGGGCGCTAATTTTTGTGCGGCTGTGCCCGTGGCCTATGTTTGGCACCCGGAGGCCGCCCACAAAGTCTCGGTCCATTCCGACTCCTGCGGACGAACTTCCGACACGCCCCCCACCAAGGCTATAGCCCACCCGTTTTTTGGCCATTTGGGGGTTTTGGCACCCCGACCTTCGGGCGCTAATTTTTGGGCGCTGACTATGCCCGTGGCCTATTTTTAACACGGACCGCCTCCAAAGTCTCGGGCAATTCCGAGTCCGGCGGATGAACCGCCCTACGCCCCCACCAGGCTATAGCCCACCCGATTTTTAGCCATTTTTCTGCAGGGGGTTTTGGATCCCCGACCTTCGGACGCTAATTTTTGGGCGCGGCTGTGCCGTGGCCTATTTTTGGCACACGGAGGCCGCCCGAAAAGTCTGGGCCATTCCGAGTTCGGCGGACGAACTTCGCCCACGCCTCCCACCAAGGCTATAGCCCACCCGTTTTTTGGCCATTGGGGGGGTTTTGGCACCCCGAACTTCGGGCACTAATTTTTGTGCGCGGCTGTGCCCGTAGCCTATTTTTGGCACCCGGAGCCGCCCACAAAGTCTCGGGCCATTCCGGAGTCCGGACGAACTTCGCCCACCCCACCAAGGCTATAGCCCACCCGTTTTTTGGCCATTTGGGGGGTTTTGGTACCCTGACCTTCGGGCGCTAATTTTAGGTCTGTGCGCTATGCCCATTGGCCTATTTTGCACACGGAGGCCTCAAGATCTCGGGCCATTCCGAGTCCGAGGCGGATGAACTTCGCCTACGCCCCCCACCAAGGCTATAGCCCACCCGATTTTTGGCCATTTTTCAGCAGGGGTTTTGGATCCCGACCTTCGGGCGCTAATTTTTGGGCGCGGCTGTGCCCGTGGCCTGGCACACGGAGGCCGCCCGCAAAGTCTCGGGCCATTCGAAGTCCGGCGGACGAACTTCGCCCACGCCCCCCACCAAGTCTATAGCCCACCCGATTTTTGGCCATTATCCGCGGGGGTTTCGTTGACCCGACCTTCGGGCGCTAATTTTTGGCGCGCTGTGCCCGTGGCCTATTTTTGGCACAAGGAGGCCGCCTGAAAGTCTGGGCCATTCCAGGTTCGGCGGACGAACTTCGCCCACGCCTCCCACCAAGGCTATAGCCCACCCGTTTTTTGGCCATTGGGGGGGTGTTGGCACCCAGAACCGGGCGCTAATTTTTGTCTTGTGGCTGTACCGTGGCCTATTTTTGGCACACGGAGGCCGCCCGAAGTCTGGGCCATTCCGAGTTCGGCGACGATGAACTTCGCCCACGCCCCCACCAAGGCTATAGCCCACCCGTTTATTGGCCATTTGGGGGTTTCGCACCCGACCAGGCGCTAATTTTAGGCGCGGCTGTGCCCGTGGCCTATTTTGCACACGGAGGCCGCCTGCAAAGTCTCGGGCCATTCCGAGTCCGGCGGACGAACTTGACCACGCCCCCACCAAGGCTATAGCCCACCCATTTTTGGCCATTGGGGTTTTGGCACCCAGACCGGGCGCTAGTTTTTGGGCGCGGCTGTGCCCGTGGCCTATTTTTGCACCCGGAGGCCACCCGCAAAGTCTCGGGCCATTCCGAGTCCGGACGAACTTCGCCCGCCCCCACCAAGGCTATAGCCCACCGTTAATTGGCCATTTGGGATTTTCACACCCAACCTTCGGGCACTAATTTTTGTGCTTGGCTGTGCCCACGTCCTATTTTTGGCACACGGAGGCCGCCCCGAAAGTCTGGGCCATTCAGTTCGGCGGACGAACTTCGCCCCACGCCCCCACCAAGGCTATAGCCCACCCGTTTATTGGCCATTTGGGGGTTTTACCCCGACCTTCGGGCGCTAATTTTGGCGCGGCTGTGCCCGTGGCCTGTTTTGCACACGGAGGCCGCCTGCAAAGTCTCGGGCCATTCCGAGTCCGGGACCGAACCGCCACGCCCCACAAGGCTATAGCCCACCCATTTTTGGCCATTGGGGGTTTTGCACCAGACCGGGCGCTAGTTTTTGGGCGGCTGTGCCCGTGTCCTATTTTGGCACCCGGAGGCCACCCGCAAAGTCTCGGGCCATTCCGAGTCCGGCGAGACGAACCGCCCACGCCCCCACCAAGGCTATAGCCCACCCGTTAATTGGCCATTTGGGGGATTTTCACACCCAACCTTCGGGCACTAATTTTGGGCGGCTGTGCCCGTGGCCTATTTTACACGGAGGCTGCCATAAAGTCTCGGGCCATTCCGAGTCCGCGGACTAACTTCTCCCCACGCCTCCCACCAAGGCTATAGCCCCGTTTTTGGCCATTGGGGGTTTTTGGCACCCGACCTTGGGCGCTAATTTTTGGGCGCGGCTGTGCCCGTGGGCTATTTTGGCACACGGAGGCCGCCACGTCTCGGGCCTTTTCGAGTCCGAGGCGGACTAACTTCTCCCCACGCCCCCACCAAGGCTATAGCCCACCCATTTTTGGCCATTGGGGTTTGGCACCCCCGACCTTGGGCTAATTTTTTGCGGCTATGCCCGTGGCCTATTTTGGCACACGGAGGCCGCCCCCAACGTCTCGGGCCATTCCGAGTCCGGCGGACGAACTTCGCACACGCCCCCCACCAAGGCTATAGCCCACCCGTTTTTTTGGCCATTTGGGGGGTTTAGGCAACCCGAACTTCGGGTGTTAATTTTTGGGCGCGGCTGTGCCCGTGGCCCATTTTTGGCATACGGAGGCCGCCCGCAAAGTCTCGAGCCATTCCGATTCCGGCGGACGAACTTCGCCCACGCCCCCCACCAAGGCTATAGCCCACCCGTTTTTTGGCCTTTGGGGGTTTTGGTACCCCCGACCTTCGGGCGCTAATTTTAGGTGGCTGTGCCCGTGGCCTATTTTTGGCAGGAGGCCGCCGCAACGTCTCGGGCCTTTCCGAGTCCGGCGGACTAACTGTTCCCACGCCCCCACCAAGGCTATAGCCCACCCGCTTTTGGCCATTTGGGGTTTTGCTTTCCCGACCTTCGGGCGCTAATTTTGGCGCGGCTGTGCCTGCGGCCTATTCGGCACGGCCGCCCAAAAGTCTCGGGCCATTCCGAGTCCGGCGGACGAACTTACGCCCCCACCAAGGCTATAGCCCACCCGATTTTTGGCCACTTTTCAGCTGGGGGTTTTGGCACCCCGACCTTGGGCGCTAATTTTTGTGTGCCGTGGCCTATTTTGGCACCACGGAGGCCGCCCGCAAAGTCTCGGGCCATTCCGAGTCTGGCGGACGAACTTCGCCACGCCCCCCAAGGCTATAGCCCACCCGTTTTTGGCCATTTTTCCGCTGGGGTTTTGGCAACTTGATCTTCGGGCACTAATTTTTGGCGCGCTGTGCCGGCCTATTGCAGCTCACGGAGGCCGCCCGCAAAGTCTCGGGCCATTCATAGTCCGCGGACGAACTTCGCCACGCCCCACCAAGGCTATAGCCCACCCGTTTTTTGTCCAATTGGGGGGTTTTGGCACCCCGAACTTCGGGCGCTAATTTTTGGGCGCGGCTGTGCCCGTGGCCTATTTTCAGCACGCAGGCCGACCGCAAAGTCTGGTGCCATTCCGAGTCCGGGCGGCGAACATCGCCACGCCCCCACCAAGGCTATAGCCCACCCGATTTTTGGCCAATTTTCCGCGGGGGGGTTTTGGTACCCCTACCTTCGGGCGCTAATTTTTGGGCGCGGCTGTGCCCGTTGCCTATTTTTGGCACACGGAGGCCGCCCGCAAAGTCTCGGGCCATTCCGAGTCCGGCGGACGAACTTCACCAACACCCCCCATCAAGACTATAGCCCACCCGTTTTTTGGTCATTTGGGGGGTTTTGGCACCCCGACCGTCGGGCGCTAATTTTTGGGCGCGGCTGTGCCCGAGGCCTATTTTTGGCACACGGAGGCCGCCCGCAAAGTCTCGGGCCATTCCGAGTCCTGCGGACGAACTTCGCCCACGCCCCCCACCAAGCCTATAGCCATCCGTTTTTTTGCCATTTGGGGGGTTTTGGCACCCCGACCTTCGTGCGCTAATTTTGGCGGCTGTGCCCGTGTCCTATTTTTGGCACACGGAGGCCGCCCGCAATGTCTCGGGCCATTCCGAGTCCGGCGGACGAACTTCCCCCATGCCCCCCACCAAGGCTATAGCCCACCCGATTTTTGGCCATTTTTCCGCTGGGGGGTTTTGGCACCCCGAACTTCGGGCGCTAATTTTTGGGCGCGGCTGTGCCCGTGGCCTATTTTTGCCACACAGAGGCCGCCCACAAAGTCTCGGGCCATTCCGAGTCCGGCGGACAAACTTCGCCCACGCCCCCCACCAAGGCTATAGCCCACCCGTTTTTTGGCCATTTGGGGGGTTTTGGCACCCCGACCTTCGGGCGCTAATTTTTGGGCGCGGCGGTGCCCGTGGCCTATTTTTGGCACACGGAGGCCGCCCGCAAAGTCTCGGGCCATTCCGAGTCCGGCGGACGAACTTCACCCACACCCCCCACCAAGGCTATAGCCCACCCGTTTTTTGGTCATTTGGGGGGTTTTGGCACCCCGACCGTCGGGCTGTAATTTTTGGGCGCGGCTGTGCCCGAGGCCTATTTTTGGCACACGGAGGCCGCCCGCAAATTCTCGGGCCATTCCGAGTCCGGCGGACGAACTTCGCCCACGCCCCCACAAGCCTATAGCCATCCGTTTTTTGCCATTTGGGGGTTTTGGCACCCCAAACTTCGGGTGCTAATTTTTGGGCGCGGCTGTGCCCGTGGCCTATTTTTGGCACACGGAGGCCGCCCGCAAAGTCACGGGCCATTCCGAGCCCGGCGGAAGAACTTCGCCCACTCCCCCCACCAAGGCTATAGCCCACCCGATTTTTGGCCATTTTTCCGCTGGGGGGTTTTGGCACCCTGACCTTCGGGCACTAATTTTTGGGCGTGGCTCTGCCCGTGGCCTATTTTTGGCACACGGAGTCCAACCGCAAAGTCTCGGGCCATTCCGAGTCCGGCGGACGAACTTCGCCCACGCCCCCCACCAAGGCTATAACCCACCCGTTTTTTGGCTATTTGGGGGGTTTTGGCACCCCAAACTTCGGGCGCTAATTTTTGGGCTCGGCTGTGCCCGTGGCCTATTTTTGGCACACGGAGGCCGCCCGCAAAGTCTCGGGACATTCCGAGTCCGGCGGACGAACTTCGCCCACGCCCCCACCAAGGCTATAACCCACCCGTTTTTCTCCATTTGGGGGTTTTGGCTCCCCAAACTTTAGGTGCTAATTTCTGGCGCGGCTGTGCCGTGGCCTATGCCACACGGAGGCCGACCGCAAAGTCTCGGGCCATTCCGAGTCTGGGCGGACGAACTTCGCCACGCCCCCAAGGTTATAGCCCATGCGTTTTTGGCCATTTGGGGGTTTTGGCACCAACTTGGGTGCTAATTTTTGACTTCGGCTGTGCCCGTGGCCTATTTTGGCAAAGCGGAGTCCGCCAAAATCTCGGGCCATTCCGAGCCCGGACGAACTTCGCCACGCCCCAAGCCTATAGCCATCCGTTTTTGCCATTTGGGGTTTTGGCACCCGACCTTCGTGCGCTATTTTTTGGGCGCGGCTGTGCTCGTGGCATTTTTTTGGCACACGCGAGGCCGACCATAAAGTCTCGGGCCATTCGAGTCACAGGCGAGACGAACCGCCACGCCCCCCAAGGCTATAGCCCATGCGTTTTTGGCCATTTGGGGGTTTTGGCACCCGACCTTCGTGCGCTAATTTTTGGGCGGCTGTGCCGTGGCATATTTTAGCACACGGAGGCCGCCCATAAAGTCTCGGGCCATTCCGTGTCCGTGGACCGAACTTCACCACGCCCCCGACCAAGGCTATAGCCACCCGATTTTTAGCCATTTTTCCGTGGGGTATTGACACCCCCGACCTTGGGTGCTAATTTTTAAGGCGGCTATGCCCATGGCCAATTTTTGGCAGGCCGCCCCCAATGTCTCGGGCCATTCCGAGTCCGGCGGACGAACCGCCCGCCCCACCAAGGCTATAGCCCACGGCGTTTTTGGCCATTTGGGGGTTTTGGCTTTCCCGAACTCGGGTGCTAATTTTTAAGCGCCTGTGCCAGTGGCCTATTTTTGCCACACAGAGGCCGCCCGCAAAGTCTCGGGCCATTCCGAGTCCGGCGGACAAACTTCGCCGCCCCACCAAGGCTATAGCCCACCCGTTTTTGGCCATTTGGGGTTTTGGCACCCACGTTCGGGCGCTAATTTTGGGCGCGGCTGTGTCAAGTGGCCTATTTTTGGCACACTGGAGGCCGCCCGCAAAGTCTCGGGCCATTCCGAGTCCGGCGGACGAACTTCGCCACGCCCCACCAAGGCTATAGCCCACGCGTTTTTGGCCATTTGGGGTTTTGGCACCCGAACCGGGTGCTAATTTTTAAGGACTGTGCCCGTGACCTATTTTTGCCACACAGAGGCCGCCCGCAATGTCTCGGGCCATTCCGAGTCCGGCGGACAACCGCCACGCCCCCACCAAGGGTATAACCCAACCGTGTTTTGGCCATTTGGGGGGTTTTGGCACCCCAAACTTTGGGTGCTAATTTTTGGGCTCGGCTGTGCCTGTGGCCAATTTTTGGCACACGGAGGTCGCCGGCAAAGTCTCGGGCCATTCGAGTCCAGGACGAACTTATGCCCCCTACCAAGGCTATAACCCACCCGTTTTTTCGCCATTTGGGGGGTTTTGGCACCCCAAACTTCGGGCGCAAATTTTTGGCACGGCTGTGCCGTGGCCTATTTTAGCGCACGGAGGCCACCACGCAAAGTCTCGGGCCATTCCGAGTCCGAGCGGACGAACCGCCACGCCCCCACCAAGGCTATAGCCCACCCGTTTTTGGCCATTTGGGGGTTTTGCAATTTTGGTGCTGTGCACGTGGCCTATTTTTAGCACACGGAGGCCGTCCGCATAGTCTCGGGCCATTCCGAGTCCGGCGGACGAACTTCGCCCACGCCCCCCACCAAGGCTATAGCCCACCTGTTTTTTGGCCATTTGGGGGGTTTTCGCACCCCAAACTTCGGGTACTAATTTTTGGGCGCGGCTGTGTCCATCAGCCTATTTTTTTATGGAGGCCACCCGCAAAGTCTCGGGCCATTCCGAGTCCGGCGGACGAACTTCGCCCACGCCCCCCACCAAGGCTATAGCCCACCCATTTTTTGGCCATTTGGGGGGTTTTGGCACCCCAAACTTTGGGTGCTAATTTCTGGGCGCGGCTGTGCCCGTGGCCTATTTTTGGCAATTGGAGGCCGTCCGCATAGTCTCGGGCCATTCCGAGTCAGCGGACGACTTATCACCCCCACAAGGCTATAGCCCACGCGTTTTTTGGCCATTTGGGGCGTTTTCGCACCCCGAACTTCGGGTACTAATTTATGGTCGCGGCTGTGCCCATGGCCTATTTTTGGCACACAGAGGCCGCCCGCAAAGTCTCGGGCCATTCCGAGTCCGGCGGAAGAACTTCTCCCACGCCCCCCACCAAGGCTATAGCCCACCCGATTTTTGGCCATTTTTCCGCTGGGGGGTTTTGGCACCCTGACCTTCGGGCACTAATTTTTGGGCGTGGCTCTGCCCGTGGCCTATTTTTGGCACACGGAGGCCACCCGCAAAGTCTCGGGCCATTCCGAGTCCGGCGGACGAACTTCGCCCACGCCCCCCACCAAGGCTATAACCCACCCGTTTTTTCGCCATTTGGGGGGTTTTGGCACCCCAAACTTTGGGTGCTAATTTTTGGGCGTGGCTGTGCCCGTGGCCTATTTTTGGCACACGGAGGCCGCCCGCAAAGTCTCGGGCCATTCCGAGTCCGGCGGACGAACTTCGCCCACGCCCCCCACCAAGGCTATAGCCCACCCGTTTTTTGGCCATTTGGGGGGTTTTGGCACCCCAAACTTGGGCGCCAAATTTTGGCGCGGCTGTGCCCGTGGCCTATTTTTAGCGCGGAGGCCGCCGCAAAGTCTCGGGCCATTCCGAGTCCGCGGACGAACTTCGCCACGCCCCACCAAGGCTATAGCCCACCCGTTTTTAGGCCATTTGGGGGTTTTGGCACCCAGACTTCGGGTGCTAATTTTTGGCGCGGCTGTGCTCGTGGCCTATTTTTTAGCACGGAGGCCGTCCATAGTCTCGGGCCATTCCGAGTCCGGTGGACGAACTTCGCCCGCCACCAGGCTATAGCCCCTGTTTTTGGCCATTTGGGGTTTTCGCACCCGAACTTCGGGTACTAATTTTTGCGGCGGTGCCGTGGCCTATTTTGGCACCGGAGGCCGCCCGCAAAATCTCGGGCCATTCAGTCCGGGCGGAACTTCGCCCACGCCCCCAAGGCTATAGCCCACCGTTTTAGCCATTTGGGGGTTTTGGCACCCTGACGTTCGGGCGTTAATTTCTGGCACGGCTGTGCCGTGGCCTATTTTGGTACACGGAGGCCGCCCGCAAAGTCTCGGGCCATTCCGAGGTCCGGCGGACAGTCGCCCCACGCCCTACCAAGCTATAGCCCACCCGATTTTGGCCATTTTCCGCTGGGGTTTTGGCACCCTGACCTTCGGGCACTAATTTTTGGGCGTGGCTCTGTCCGTGGCCTATTTTTGGCACACAGGGCCGCCCGCAAAGTCTCGAGCCATTCGAGTCCGGTCGAACTTCGCCCACGCCCCCACCAAGCCTATAGCCATCCGTTTTTGCCATTTGGGGGTTTTGGCACCCCCGACCTCACGTGCGCTAATTTTTGGGCGCGGTTGTGCCCGTGGCCTATTTTTGGCACCACGGAGGCCGCCCATAAGTCTCGGGCCATTCCGAGTCCGGCAGGCGAACTTCGCCCGCCCGGCTATAGCCCACCCGTTTTTGGCCATTTGGGGGTTTATGGACACTTGCTAATTTTTGGGCGCGGCTGTGCATGGCCTATTTTTAGCACACGGAGGCCGTCCGCATAGTCTCGGGCCATTCCGAGTCCGGCGGACGAACCATACGCCCCCACAAGGCTATAGCCACTTTGTTTTTGGCCATTTGGGGGTTTACTTTTGCACCCGAGTACTAATTTTTAGGCGGCTGTGCCCGTGGCCTATTTTTGGTACCACGGAGGCCACCCGCAAAGTCTCGGGCCATTCCGAGTCCGGGACGAACCGCCACGCCCCCAAGGCTATAACCCACCCGTTTTTAGCCATTTGGGGGTTTTGGCACCCAAACTTTGGGTGCTAATTTCTGGGCGCGCTGTGCCCGTGGCCTATTTTGGCACACGGAGGCCGCGGCAAAGTCTCGGGCCATTCAGTCCGGGCGGACGAACTTCGCCACGCCCCGGCTATAGCCCACCTGTTTTTTTGCCATTTGGGGTTTTCGCACCGAACTTGGGTGCTAATTTTAAGGGCTGTGCCCGTGGCCTATTTTTACACAGAGGCCGCCCGCAAAGTCTCGGGCCATTCCGAGTCCGGCGGACGAACTTAAGCCCCACCAAGGCTATAACCACCCGTTTTTCGCCATTTGGGGGTTTTGGCACCCAAACTTTGGGTGCTAATTTCTGGCGGTGTGTCCATTAGCCTATTTTTGCACACGGAGGCCGCCCGCAAAGTCTCGGGCCATTCCGAGTCCGGACGAACTTCGCCCCACCATGCTATAACCCACCCGTTTTTCGCCATTTGGGGGTTTTGGCTCCCCAAACTTTGGGTGCTAATTTCTGGGCGCGGCTGTGCCCGTGGCCTATTTTTGCCACCCGGAGGCCGACCGCAAAGTCTCGGGCCATTCCGAGGTCTGGCGGACGAACCGCCACGCCCCCAAGGCTATAGCCCACGCGTTTTTGGCCATTTGGGGGTTTTGGCACCCAAACTTCGGTGCTAATTTTGGGCGCGGCTATGCCCGTGGCCTATTTTACACGGAGGCGCCCGCAAAAGTCACGGGCCATTCCGAGTCCAGGCGGACGAACCACGCCCCACCAAGGCTATAAGCGCACCGTTTTTGGCCATTTGGGGGTTTTGGTACCCGACCTTCGGGCACTAATTTTTAGGCGCGCTGTGCCCGTGGCCTATTTTTGGCACACGGAGTCCGCCCGCAAAGTCTCGGGCCATTCCGAGTCCGGCGGACCAACTTTGACCACGCCCCCCACCAAGGCTATAGCCCACCCGTTTTTTGGCCATTTGGGGAGTTTTGGCACCCGACCTTGAGGCGTTAATTTTTAGGCGCAGCTGTGCCGTGGCCTATTTTGGCACTTTCGAGGCCGCCCGCAAAGTATCGGTCCATTCCGAGTCCAGCGGACAAACTTCGTCCGCGCCCCCCACCAAGGCTATAGCCCACCCGTTTTTTGGCCATTTGGGGGGTTTTGGCACTCCGACCTTCGGGCGCTAATTTTTGGGCGCAGCTGTGCCCATGGCCTATTTTTGGCACTCGGAGGTCGCCCGCAAAGTCTCGGGCCATTCCGAGTCCGGCGGACGAACTTCGCCCACGCCCCCCACCAAGGCTATAGCCCACCCGTTTTTTGGCCATTTGGGTGGTTTTGGCACCCCGACCTTCGGGCACTAATTTTTGGGCGAGGCTGTGCCCGTGGCCTAGTTTTGGCACTCGAAGGCCGCCCGCAAAGTCTCGGGCCATTCCGAGTCCGGCGGACGAAGTTCACCCACGCCCCACTCCAAGGCTATAGCCCAACCGTTTTTTGGCCATTTGGGGGGTTTTGGCACCCCGACCTTCGGGCGCTAATTTTTGGGCGCGGCTGTGCCCGTGGCCTATTTTTGGCACCACAGGCCGCCCGCAGCTCGGGCCATTCCGAGTCCGGTGGACGAACATTCGCCACGCCCCACAAAGGCTATAACCCACCCGTTTTTGGCCATTTGGGGGATTTGGCACCCCCAAACTTCGGGTGCTAATTTTTTTGGGCTGTGCCCGTGGCCTATTTTTGCACACGGAGGCCGCCCAAAGCCTCGGGCCATTCCGAGTCCGGTGGACGAACTTCGCCCACGCCCCCCACCAAGGCTATAGCCCACCCGATTTTTGGCCATTTTTCCGCTGGGGTGATTTGGCACCCCGACCTTCGGGCTCTAATTTTTGGCCGCGGCTGTGCCCGTGGCCAATTTTTGGCACACGGAGGCCGCCCGCAAAGTCTCGGGCCACTCCGAGTCCGGCGGACGAACTTCGCCCACGCCCCCCACGAAGGCTATAGCCCACCCGTTTTTTGGCCATTTGGGGGGTTTTGGCATCCCGAACTTCGGGTGCTAATTTTTGGGAGCGGCTGTGCCCGTGGCCTATTTTTGGCTCACGGAGGCCTCCCGCAATGTCTGGTGCCATTCCTAGTCCGGCGGACGAACTTCGCCCACGCCCCCCACCAAGGCTATCGCCCACCCGATTTTTGGCCATTTTTTTAGCCGCCGGGAGTTTGGCACCCGACCTTGGACACTAATTTTTGGCGCGGCTGTGCCCGTGGCCTGTTTTTTGGCGGAGGCCGCCCGCAAAGTCTCGGGCCATTCCGAGTCAGGATTTGGCGAATTTCACCCACGCCCCTCCAGGCTATAGCCCACCGTTTTTGGCCATTTGGGGGTTTTGGCACTCCGACCTTCGGGCGCTAATTTTTGGGCGCAGATGAGCCCATGGCCTATTTTGGCACTCGGAGGCAGCAAAGTCTCGGGCCATTCCGAGTCCGGGACGAACTTCGCCACGCCCCCACAAAGGCTATAGCCCACCCGTTTTTGGCCATTTGGGGGTTTTGGCACCCGACCTTGACGCTAATAATTTTAGGTGCGGCTGTGCCCATGGCCTATATTGGCACTCGGAGGCCGCCCGCAAAGTCTTGGGCCATTCCGAGTCCGGCTGACGAACTTCGCCCACGCCCCCCACCAAGGCTAAAGCCCACCCGATTTTTGGCCATTTTTCCGCTGGGGTGATTTGGCACCTCGACCTTCGGGCTCTAATTTTTGGCCGCGGTTGTGCTCGTGGCCTATTTTACACGGAGGCCGCCCGCAAAGTCTCGGGCCACTCCGAGTCCGGCGGACGAACCGCCACGCCCCCGAAGGCTACAGCCCACCCGTTTTTGGCCATTTGGGGGTTTTGGCATCCCGAACTTCGGGTGCTAATTTTTAGGACGGCTGTGCCCGTGGCCTATTTTTGCTCACGGAGGCCGCCCGCAATGTCTGGTGCCATTCCTAGTCCGGGACGAACCGCCCACGCCCCCCAAGGCTAAAGCCCACCCGATTTTGGCCATTTTCCGCTGGGGTTTTGGCACCCGACCTTCGGACTCTAATTTTAGCGGCTGTGCCGTGGCCTATTTTTGGCACACGGAGGCCGCCGCAAAGTCTCGGGCCATTCCGAGTCCAATGGACGAACTTAGCCCGCCCCACACAGGCTATAGCCCACCCGTTTTTTGGCCATTTGGGGGGTTTTGGCACCCCGACATTCGGGCGCTAAATTATGTGTGCGTCTGTGCCCATGGCCTATATTTGGCACTCGGCGGCCGCCCGCAAAGTCTCGGGCCATTCCGAGTCCGGCCGAACTTCCCGCCCAAAGGCTATAGCCCACCCGTTTTTGGCCATTTGGGGGTTTTGGTACTCACCTTGAGTAGCTAATTTTTTTGTGTGGTTGTGCCCGTGGCCTATTTTTGGAACTCGGAGGCCGTCCGCAAAGTCTCGGGCCATTCCGAGTCCGGCGGACAAACTTCGCCCACGCCCCCCACCAAGGCTATAGCCCACCCGTTTTTTGGCCATTTGGGGGGTTTTGGCACCCCGACCTTCGGGCGCTAATTTTTGGGTGCGGCTGTGCCCATGGCCTATATTTGGCACTCGGAGGCCGCCCGCAAAGTCTCTGGCCATTCCGAGTCCGGCTGACGAACTTCGCCCACGCCCCCCACCAAGGCTATAGCCCACCCGTTTTTTCGCCATTTGGGGGGTTTATGCATCTCAATTTTCGGGAGCTAATTTTTGGGCGCGGCTGTGCCCGTGGGCTATTTTTGGCACACGGAGGCCGCCCGCAAATTCTCGGGCCATTCCGAGTCCGGCGGACGAACTTCGCCCACGCCCCCCACCAAGGCTATAGCCCACCCGTTTTTTGGCCATTTGGGGGGTTTTGGCACCCCGACCTTCGGGCCCTAATTTTTGGGCGCAGCTGTGCCCGTGGCCTATTTTTGGCACTCGAAGGCCGCCCGCAAAGTCTCGGTCCATTCCGAGTCCAGCGGACAAACTTCGTCCGCGCCCCCCACCAAGGCCATAGCCCACCCGTTTTTTGGCCATTTGGGGGGTTTTGGCACTCCGACCTTCGGGCGCTAATTTTTTTGTGTGGTTGTGCCCGTGGCCTATTTTTGGCACTCGGAGGCCGCCCGCAAAGTCTCGGGCCATTCCGAGTCCGGCGGACAAACTTCGCCCACGCCCCCCACCAAGGCTATAGCCCACCCGTTTTTTGGCCATTTGGGGGGTTTTGGCACCCCGACCTTCGGGCGCTAATTTTTGGGCGCAGCTGTGCCCGTGGCCTATTTTTGGCACTCGAAGGCCGCCCGCAAAGTCTCGGTCCATTCCGAGTCCAGCGGAAAAACTTCGTCCGCGCCCCCCACCAAGGCCATAGCCCACCCGTTTTTTGGCCATTTGGGGGGTTTTGGCACTCCGACCTTCGGGCGCTAATTTTTGGGCGCGGCTGTGCCCGTGGCCTATTTTTGGCACTCGAAGGCTGCCCGCAATTCTCGGGCCATTCCGAGTCCGGCGGACGAACTTCGCCCACGCCCCCCACCAAGGCTATAGCCCACCCGATTTTTGGCCATTTTTCCGCTGGGGGGTTTTGGCACCCCGACCTTAGGCGCTAATTTTTGGGAGCGGCTGTGCCCGTGGCCTATTTTTGGAAAACAGAGGCCGCCCGAAAAGTCTCGGGCCATTCCGAGTCTGGCGGACGAACTTCGTCCGCGCCCCCCACCAAGGCCATAGCCCACCCGTTTTTTGGCCATTTGGGGGGTTTTGGTACTCCGACCTTCGGGCGCTAATTTTTTTGTGTGGTTGTGCCCGTGGCCTATTTTTGGCACTCGGAGGCCGTCCGCAAAGTCTCGGGCCATTCCGAGTCCGGCGGACAAACTTACGCCCGCCCACCAAGGCTATAGCCCACCCGTTTTTGGCCATTTGGGGGTTTGGCACCCGACCTTGGGCGCTAATTTTTGGTGCGGCTGTGCCCATGGCCTATGTTGGCACTCGGAGGCCGCCCGCAAAGTCTCGGGCCATTCCGAGTCCGGCTGACGAACTTCGCCCACGCCCCCCACCAAGGCTATAGCCCACCCGTTTTTTCGCCATTTGGGGGGTTTATGCATCTCAATTTTCGGGAGCTAATTTTTGGGCGCGGCTGTGCCCGTGGCCTATTTTTGGCACACGGAGGCCGCCCGCAAAGTCTCGGGCCATTCCGAGTCCGGCGGACGAACTTCGCCCACGCCCCCCACCAAGGCTATAGCCCACCCGTTTTTTGGCCATTTGGGGGGTTTTGGCACCCCGACCTTCGGGCGCTAATTTTTGGGCGCAGCTGTGCCCGTGGCCTATTTTTGGCACTCGAAGGCCGCCCGCAAAGTCTAGGTCCATTCCGAGTCGGGCGGATGAACCGTCCCGCGCCCCACCAGGCCATAGCCCACCCGTTTTTTGGCCATTTGGGGGGTTTTGGCACTCCGACTTTCGGGCGCTAATTTTTGTGCGCGGCTGTGCCCGTGGACTATTTTTGGCACTCGAAGGCTGCCCGCAAAGTCTCGGGCCATTCCGAGTCCGGCGGACGAACTTCGCCCACGCCCCCCACCAAGGCTATAGCCCACCCGATTTTTGGCCATTTTTCCGCTGGGGGGTTTTGGCACCCCGACCTTAGGGCGCTAATTTTTGGGAGCGGCTGTGCCCGTGGCCTATTTTTGGAAAACAGAGGCCGCCCGCAAAGTCTCGGGCCATTCCGAGTCTGGCGGACGAACTTCGCCCACGCCCCCCACCAAGGCTATAGCCCACCCGTTTTTTGGCCATTTGGGGGGTATTGGCACCCCGACCTTCGGGCGCTAATTTTTGGGCGCGGCTGTGGCCGTGGCCTATTTTTTGCACTCGAAGGCCGCCCGCAAAGTCTCGGGCCATTCCGAGTCCGGCGGACGAACTTCGCCCACGCCCCCCACAAAGGCTATAGCCCACCCGTTTTTTGGCCATTTGGGGGGTTTTGGCACCCCGAACTTCGGGCGCTAATTTTTGGGTGCGGCTGTGCCCATGGCCTATATTTGGCACTCGGAGGCCGCCCGCAAAGTCTCGGGCTATTCCGAGTCCGGCTGACGAACTTCGCCCACGCCCCCCACAAAGGCTATAGCCCACCCGTTTTTTCGCCATTTGGGGGGTTTTGGCATCCCAATTTTCGGGAGCTAATTTTTGGGCGCGGCTGTGCCCGTGGCCTATTTTTGGCACACGGAGGCCGCCCGCAAAGTCTCGGGCCATTCCGAGTCCGGAGGACGAACCTCGCCCACGCCCCCCACAAAGGCTATAGCCCACCCGTTTTTTGGCCATTTGGGGGGTTTTGGCACCCCAAACTTCGGGTGCTAATTTTTGGGCGCGGCTGTGCCCATGGCCTATTTTTGGCAATCGGAGGCCGCGCTCAAAGTCTCGGGCCATTCCGAGTCCGGCGGACGAACTTCGCCCACGCCCCCCACAAAGGCTATAGCCCACCCGTTTTTTGGCCATTTGGGGGGTTTTGGCACCCCAAACTTCGGGTGCTAATTTTTGGGCGCGGCTGTGCCCATGGCCTATTTTTGGCAATCGGAGGCCGCGCTCAAAGTCTCGGGCCATTCCGAGTACAGCGGACGAACTTCGCCCACGCCCCCCACCAAGGCTATAGCCCACCCGTTTTTTGGCCATTTGGGGGGTTTTGGTACTCCGACCTTCGGGCGCTAATTTTTTTGTGTGGTTGTGCCCGTGGCCTATTTTTGGCACTCGGAGGCCGCCCGCAAAGTCTCGGGCCATTCCGAGTCCGGCGGACAAACTTCGCCCACGCCCCCCACAAAGGCTATAGCCCACCCGTTTTTTGGCCATTTGGGGGGTTTTGGCACCCCAAACTTCGGTGCTAATTTTTGGGCGCGGCTATGCCCGTGGCCTATTTTTGGCAAACGGAGGCCGCCCGCAAAGTCACGGGCCATTCCTAGTCCGGCGGATGAACTTCGCCCACGCCCCCCACCAAGGCTATAGCTCACCCGTTTTTTGGCCATTTGGGGGGTTTTGGTACCCCGACCTTCGGGCGCTAATTTTTTGGCGCGGCTGTGCCCGTGGCCTATTTTTGGCACACGGAGGCCGCCCGCAAAGTCTCGGGCCATTCCGAGTCCGGCGGACGAACTTCGCCCACGCCCCCCACCAAGGCTATAGCCCACCCGTTTTTTGGCCATTTGGGGGGTTTTGGCACCCCGACCTTCGGGCGCTAATTTTTGGGCGCTGCTGTGCCCGTGGCCTATTTTTGGCACTCGAAGGCCGCCCGCAAAGTCTCGGTCCATTCCGAGTCCAGCGGACAAACTTCGTCCGCGCCCCCCACCAAGGCTATAGCCCACCCGTTTTTTGGCCATTTGGGGGGTTTTGGCACTCCGAATTTCGGGCGCTAATTTTTGTGCGCGGCTGTGCCCGTGGACTATTTTTGGCACTCGAAGGCTGCCCGCAAAGTCTCGGGCCATTCCGAGTCCGGCGGACGAACTTCGCCCACGCCCCCCACCAAGGCTATAGCCCACCCGATTTTTGGCCATTTTTCCGCTGGGGGGTTTTGGCACCCCGACCTTAGGGCGCTAATTTTTGGGAGCGGCTGTGCCCGTGGCCTATTTTTGGAAAACAGAGGCCGCCCGCAAAGTCTCGGGCCATTCCGAGTCTGGCGGACGAACTTCGCCCACGCCCCCCACCAAGGCTATAGCCCACCCGTTTTTTGGCCATTTGGGGGGTATTGGCACCCCGACCTTCGGGCGCTAATTTTTGGGCGCGGCTGTGGCCGTGGCCTATTTTTTGCACTCGAAGGCTGCCCGCAAAGTCTCGGGCCATTCCGAGTCCGGCGGACGAACTTCGCCCACGCCCCCCACAAAGGCTATAGCCCACCCGTTTTTTGGCCATTTGGGGGGTTTTGGCACCCCGAACTTCGGGCGCTAATTTTTGGGCGCGGCTGTGCCCGTGGCCTATTTTTGGCACTCGAAGGCCGCCCGCAAAGTCTCGGGCCATTCCGAGTCCGGCGGACGAACTTCGCCCACGCCCCCAACAAAGGCTATAGCACACCCGTTTTTTGGCCATTTGGGGGGTTTTGGCACCCCAAACTTCGGTTGCTAATTTTTGGGCGCAGCTGTGCCCGTGGCCTATTTTTGGCACACGGAGGCCGCCCACAAAGTCTCGGGCCATTCCTAGTCCGGCGGACGAACTTCGCCCACGCCCCCCACAAAGGCTATAGCCCACCCGTTTTTTGGCCATTTGGGGGGTTTTGGCACCCCGACCTTCGGGCGCTAATTTTTGGGTGAGGACGTGCCCGTGGCCTATTTTTGACACACGGAGGCCGCCCGCAAAGTCTCGGGCCATTTCGAGTCCAGCGGACGAACTTCGCCCACGCGCCCCACCAAGGCCATAGCCCACCCGTTTTTTGGCCATTTGGGGGGTTTTGGCACCCCGACCTTCGGGCGCTAATTTTTGGGCGCCGCTGTGCCCGTGGCCTATTTTTGACACACGGAGGCCGCCCGCAAAGTCTCGGGCCATTCCCAGTCCGGCGGACGAACTTCGCCCACGCCCCCCACCAAGGCTATAGCCCACCCGTTTTTTGGCGATTTGGGGGGTTTTGGCACCCCAACCTTCGGGCGCTATTTTTTGGGGGCAGCTGTGCCCGTGGCCTATTTTTGGCACACGGAGGCCGCCCGCAAAGTCTTGTGCCATTCCGAGTCCGGCGGAGGAACTTCGCCCAAGCCCCCCACAAAGGCTATAGCCCACCCGTTTTTTGGCCATATGGGGGGTTTTGGCACCCCGAACTTCGGGTGCTAATTTTTGGGCGCGGCTGTGCCCGTGGCCTATTTTTGGAGAACAGAGGCCGCCCGCAAAGTCTCGGGCCATTCCGAGTCCGGCGGACGAACTTCGCCCACCCCCCCCACCAAGGCTATAGCCCACCCGTTTTTTGGCCATTTTTCCGCTGGGGGGTTTTGGCACCCCGACCTTCGGGGGCTAATATTTGGGCGCGGACGTGCCCGTGGCCTATTTTTGACACACGGAGGCCGCCCGCAAAGTCTCGGGCCATTCCGAGTCCAGCGGACGAACTTCGCCCACGCCCCCCACCAAGGCTATAGCCCACCCGTTTTTTGGCCATTTGGGGGGTTTTGGCACCCCGACCTTCGGGCGCCGCTGTGCCCGTGGCCTATTTTTGGCACACGGAGGCCGCCCGCAAAGTCTCGGGCCATTCCGAGTCCGGCGGACGAACTTCGTCCACGCCCCCCACCAAGGCTATAGCCCACCCGTTTTTTGGCCATTTGGGGGGTTTTGGCACCCCGAACTTCGGGTGCTAATTTTTGGGCGCGGCTGAGCCCGTGGCCTATTTTTGGAAAACAGAGGCCGCCCGCAAAGTCTCGGGCCATTCCGAGTCCGGCGGACGAACTTCGCACACGCCCCCCACCAAGGCTATAGCCCACCCGATTTTTGGACATTTGGGGGTTTTTGCACCCCCGACCTTCGGCGCTAATTTTTGGCGCGGCTGTGCCCGTGGCCTACCTGACACACGGAGGCCGCCCGCAAAGTCTCGGGCCATTCCGAGTCCGGCGGACGAACCGCACCGCCCCCACCAGGCTATAGCCCACCCGATTTCTGTACATTTTCCCGCTGGGTGGTTTTGGCACCCCGACCTTCGGGCGCTAATTTTTGGGCGCGGCTGTGCCCGTGGCCTATTTTTGGCACACGGAGGCCGCCCGCAAAGTCTCGTGCCATTCCGAGTCCGGCGGACGAACTTCGCCAACGCCCCCCACCAAGGCTATAGCCCACCCGTTTTTTGGCCATTTGGGTGGTTTTGGCACCCCGACCTTCGGGCGCTAATTTTTGGGCGCGGCTGTGCCCGTGGCCTATTTTTAGCACTCGGAGGCCACCCGCAAAGTCTCGGCCCATTCCGAGTCCAGCGGACGAACTTCGCCCACGCCCCCCACCAAGGCTATAGCCCACCCGTTTTTTGGCCATTTGGGGGGTTTTGGTACTCCGACCTTCGGGCACTAATTTTTGGGCGCGGTTGTGCCCGTGGCCTATTTTTGGCACTCGGAGGCCGCCCGCAAAGTCTCGGGCCATTCCGAGTCCGGCGGACGAACTTCGCCCACGCCCCCCACAAAGGCTATAGCCCACCCGTTTTTTGGCCATTTGGGGGGTTTTGGCACCCCAAACTTCGGTGCTAATTTTTGGGCGTGGCTATGCCCGTGGCCTATTTTTGGCACACGGAGGCCGCCCGCAAAGTCACGGGCCATTCCGAGTCCGGCGGACGAACTTCGCCCACGCCCCCCACCAAGGCTATAGCCCAACCGTTTTTTGGCCATTTGGGGGGTTTTGGCACCCCGACCTTAGGGCGCTAATTTTTGGGAGCGACTGTGCCCGTGGCCTGTATTTGGCACACGGAGGCCGCCCGCAAAATCTCGGGCCATTCCGAGTCCAGCGGACGAACTTCGCCCACGCCCCCCACGAAGGCTATAGCCCACCCGATTTTTGGCCATTTTTCCGCTGGGGGGTTTTGGCACCCCGACCTTCGAGCACTAATTTTTGGGCACGGCTGTGCAAGTGGCCTATTTTTGGCACACGGAGGCCGCCCGCAAAGTCTCGTGCCATTCCGAGTCCGGACGAACTTCGCCAAGCCCCCACAAAGGCTATAGCCCACTCGTTTTTGGCCATATGGGGGTTTGGCACCCCGAGGGTGCTAATTTTTGGACTGTGCCGTGGCCTATTTTGGAATACCGACGCCGCCCGCAAAGTCTCGGGCCATTCCGAGTCCGGCGGACGAACTTCGCCCACCCCCCCCCACCAAGGCTATAGCCCACCCGTTTTTTGGCCATTTGGGGGGTTTTGGCACCCCGAGCTTCGGGCGCTAATTTTTGGGCGTGGCTGTGTCCGTGGACTATTTTTGACACACGGAGGCCGCCCGCAAATTCTCGGGCCATTCCGAGTCCGGCGGAGGAACTTCGCCCTTCCTGAGGCTATAGCCCACCCGTTTTTGGCCATTTGGGGGTTTTGGCACCCCCGACCTTAGGGTGCTAATTTTTGGGAAGCGGCTGTGCCGTGGCCTATTTTTGCCACCACGGAGGCCGCCCGCAAAGTCTCGGGCCATTCCGAGTCAGCGGACGCCGCCACGCCCCCCACCAAGGCTATAGCCCACCCGATTTTGGCCTTTTTTCCGCTGGGGGTTTTGGCACCCGACCTTAGGCGCTTATTTTTGGGAGCGGCTGTGCCGTGGCCTATTTTTGGCACACGGAGGCCGCCCGCAAAGTCTCGGGCCATTCCGAGTCCGAGGCGGACGAACCGCCACGCCACCAAGGCTATAGTCCACCCGTTTTTTGGCCATTTGGGGGGTTTTGGCACCCCAAACTTCGGGTGCTAATTTTTTAGCGCGGCTGTGCCCGTGGCCTATTTTTGGAAATCGGAGGCCGCGCTCAAAGTCTCGGGCCATTCCGAGTCCGGCGGACGAACTTCGCCCACGCCCCCCACCAAGGCTATAGCCCACCCGTTTTTTGGGCATTTGGGTAGTTTTGCCACCCCGACCTTCAGGCGCTAATTTTTGGGCGCGGCTGTGCCCGTGGCCTATTTTTGGCACTCGGAGGCCACCCGCAAAGTCTCGGGCCATACCGAGTCCAGCGGACGAACTTCGCCCACGCCCCCCACCAAGGCTATAGCCCACCTGTTTTCTGGCCATTTGGGGGGTTTTGGTACTCCGACCTTCGGGCGCTAATTTTTGGGCGCGGTTGTGCCCGTGGCCTATTTTTGGCACTCGGAGGCCGCCCGCAAAGTCTCGGGCCATTCCGAGTCCGGCGGACGAACTTCGCCCACGCCCCCCACAAAGGCTATAGCCCACCCGTTTTTTGGCCATTTGGGGGGTTTTGGCACCCCAAACTTCGGTTATAATTTTAGGGCGCGGCTATGCCCGTGGCCTATTTTTGGCACACGGAGGCCGCCCGCAAAGTCACGGGCCATTCCGAGTCCGGCGGACGAACTTCGCCCACGCCCCCCACCAAGGCTAAAGCCCACCCGTTTTTGGCCATTTGGGGTTTTGGCACCCGTCCTTAGGGAGCTAATTTTTAGAGCAGCTGTGCCGTGGCCTATTTTTTGCACACGGAGTCCTCGCCCAAAGTCTCGGGCCATTCCGAGTCCGGCGGACGAACTTCGCCACGCCCCCACAAGGCTATAGCCCACCCGTTTTTGGACATATGGGGGTTTTGGCACCCCAGACCGGGTGCTAATTTTTGGGCGGCTGTGCCCGTGGCCTATTTTTGGAAAACAGAGGCCGCCCGCAAAGTCTCGGGCCATTCCGAGGTCCGGCGGACGAACTTCTCCCACCCCACCAAGGCTATAGCCCACCCGTTTTTTGGCCATTTGGGGGGTTTCGGCTCCCCGACCTTCGTGCGCTAATTTTTGGGCGCGGCTGTGCCCGTGGCCTATTTTCGACACACGGAGTCCGCCCGCAAAGTCACGGGCCATTTCGAGTCCGGCGGACAAACTTCGCCCCCCCCCCCCACCAAGGCAATAGCCCACCCGTTTTTTGGCCATTTGGGGGGTTTTGGCACCCCTAACTGAGGGCGCTAATTTTTGGGAGCGGCTGTGCCCGTGGCCTATTTTTTTAACACGGAGGCCGCCCGCAAAGTCTCGGGCCATTCCGAGTCAGCGGACGAACCGCCACGCCCCCCACCAAGGCTATAGCCCACCCGATTTTTGGCCATTTTTCCGCTGGGGGGTTTTGGCACCCCGACCTTTGGGCGCTAATTTTTGGGAGCGGCTGTGTCCGTGGCCTATTTTTTGCACACGGAGGCCGCCCGCAAAGTCTCGGGCCATTCCGAGTCCGGCGGACGAACCGCCACGCCCCCACAAGGCTATAGCCCACCCGTTTTTTGGCCATTTGGGGGGTTTTGGCCCCATAAACTTTGGGTGCTAATTTTTGGGCGCGGCTGTGCCCGTGGCCTATTTTTGGCAATCGGAGGCCACCCGCAAAGTCTCGGGCCATTCCGAGTCCAGCGGACGAACTTCGCCCACGCCCCCCACCAAGGCTATAGCCCACCCGTTTTTTGGCCATTTGGGGGGTTTTGGTACTCCGACCTTCGTGCGCTAATTTTTGGGCGCGGCTGTGCCCGTGGCCTATTTTCGACACACGGAGGCCGCCCGCAAAGTCTCGGGCCATTCCGAGTCCGGCGGACAAACTTCGCCCCCCCCCCCCACCAAGGCAATAGCCCACCCGTTTTTTGGCCATTTGGGGGGTTTTGGCACCCCGACCTTAGGGTGCTAATTTTTGGGAGCGGCTGTGCCCGTGGCCTATTTTTGGTACACGGAGGCCGCCCGCAAAGTCTCGGGCCATTCCGAGTCCAGCGGACGAACTTCGCCCACGCCCCCCACCAAGGCTATAGCCCACCCGATTTTTGGCCATTTTTCCGCTGGGGGGTTTTGGCACCCCGACCTTAGGGCGCTAATTTTTGGGAGCGGCTGTGCCCGTGGCCTATTTTTTGCACACGGAGGCCGCCCGCAAAGTCTCGGGCCATTCCGAGTCCGGCGGACGAACTTCGCCCACGCCCCCCACCAAGGCTATAGCCCACCCGTTTTTTGGCCATTTGGGGGGTTTTGGCCCCATAAACTTTGGGTGCTAATTTTTGGGCGCGGCTGTGCCCGTGGCCTATTTTTGGCAATCGGAGGCCACCCGCAAAGTCTCGGGCCATTCCGAGTCCAGCGGACGAACTTCGCCCACGCCCCCCACCAAGGCTATAGCCCACCCGTTTTTTGGCCATTTGGGGGGTTTTGGTACTCCGACCTTCAGGCGCTAATTTTTGGGCGCGGTTGTGCCCGTGGCCTATTTTTGGCACTCGGAAGCCGCCCGCAAAGTCTCGGGCCATTCCGAGTCCGGCGGACGAACTTCGCCCACGCCCCCGACAAAGGCTATAGCCCACCCGTTTTTTGGCCATTTGGGGGGTTTTGGCACCCCAAACTTCGGTGCTAATTTTTGGGCGCGGCTATGCCCGTGGCCTATTTTTGGCACTCGAAGGCCGCCCGCAAAGTCTCGGGCCATTCCGAGTCCAGCGGACTAACTTCGTCCGCGCCCCCCACCAAGGCTATAGCCCACCCGTTTTTTGGCCATTTGGGGGGTTTTGGCACTCCGACCTTCGGGCGCTAATTTTTGGGCGCGGCTGTGCCCATGGCCTATTTTTCACACACGGAGGCCAACCGCAAAGTCTCGGGCCATTCCGAGTCCGGCGGATGAACTTCGCCCACGCCCCCCACCAAGGCTATAGCCCACCCGTTTTTTGCTCATTTGGGGGATTTTGGCACCCCGACCTTCGGAGGCTAATTTTTTGTCGCAGCTGTGCCCGTGGCCTATTTTTGGCACTCAAAGGCCGCCCGCAAAGTCTCGGACCATTCCGAGTCCGGCGGACGAACTTCGCCCACGCCCCCCACCAAGGCTATAGCCCACCCGTTTTTTGGTCATTTGGGGGGTTTTGGCACCCCGACCTTCGGGTGCTAATTTTTGGTCGCAGCTGTGACCGTGGCCTATTTTTGGCACTTGAAGGCTGCCCGCAAAGTCTCGGGCCATTCCGAGTCCAGCGGACGAACTTCGTCCGCGCCCCCCACCAAGGCTATAGCCCACCCGTTTTTTGGCCATTTGGGGGGTTTTGGCACTCTGACCTTCGGGCGCTAATTTTTGGGTGCGGCTGTGCCCATAGCCTATTTTTGGCACTCGGAGGTCACCCGCAAAGTCTCGGGCCATTCCGAGTCCGGCGGACGAACTTCGCCCACGCCCCCCACAAAGGCTATAGCACACCCGTTTTTTGGCCATTTGGGGGGTTTTGGTACCCCGACCTTCGGGCGCTAATTTTTGGGCGCGGGTGTGCCCGTGGCCTATTTCTCACACACGGAGGCCGCCCGCAAAGTCTCGGGCCATTCCGAGTCCGGCGGACGAACTTCGCCCACGCCCCCCACCAAGGCTATAGCCCACCCGTTTTTTGGCCATTTGGGGGGTTTTGGCACCCCGACCTTAGGGCACTAATTTTTGGGAGCGGCTGTGCCCGTGGCCTATTTTTGGCACACGGAGGCCACCCGCAAAGTCTCGGGCTACTCCGAGTCCAGCGGACGAACTTCGCCCATGCCCCCCACCAAGGCTATAGCCCACCCGATTTTTGGCCATTTTTCCGCTGGGGGGTTTTGGCACCCCGACCTTAGGGCGCTAATTTTTGGGAGCGGCTGTGCCCGTGGCCTATTTTTGGCACACGGAGGCCGCCCGAAAAGTCTCGGGCCATTCCGAGTCCGGCGGACCAACTTCGCCCACGCCCCCCACCGAGGCTGTAGCCCACCCGTTTTTTTGCCATTTGGGGGGTTTTGGTACTCCGACCTTCGGGCACTAATTTTTGGGCGCGGTTGTGCCCGTGGCCTATTTTTGGCACTCGGAGGCCGCCCGCAAAGTCTCGGGCCATTCCGAGTCCGGCGGACGAACTTCGCCCACGCCCCCCACAAAGGCTATAGCCCACCCGTTTTTTGGCCATTTGGGGGGTTTTGGCACCCCAAACTTCGGTGCTAATTTTTGGGCGTGGCTATGCCCGTGGCCTATTTTTGGCACACGGAGGCCGCCCGCAAAGTCACGGGCCATTCCGAGTCCGGCGGACGAACTTCGCCCACGCCCCCCACCAAGGCTATAGCCCAACCGTTTTTTGGCCATTTGGGGGGTTTTGGCACCCCGACCTTAGGGCGCTAATTTTTGGGAGCGACTGTGCCCGTGGCCTATTTTTGGCACACGGAGGCCGCCCGCAAAGTCTCGGGCCATTCCGAGTCCAGCGGACGAACTTCGCCCACGCCCCCCACGAAGGCTATAGCCCACCCGATTTTTGGCCATTTTTCCGCTGGGGGGTTTTGGCACCCCGACCTTCGAGCACTAATTTTTGGGCACGGCTGTGCAAGTGGCCTATTTTTGGCACACGGAGGCCGCCCGCAAAGTCTCGTGCCATTCCGAGTCCGGCGGACGAACTTCGCCCAAGCCCCCCACAAAGGCTATAGCCCACTCGTTTTTTGGCCATATGGGGGGTTTTGGCACCCCGAACTTCGGGTGCTAATTTTTGGGCGCGGCTGTGCCCGTGGCCTATTTTTGGAAAACCGAGGCCGCCCGCAAAGTCTCGGGCCATTCCGAGTCCGGCGGACGAACTTCGCCCACCCCCCCCCCCCACCAAGGCTATAGCCCACCCGTTTTTTGGCCATTTGGGGGTTTTGGCACCCCGAGCTTCGGGCGCTAATTTTTGGGCGCGGCTGTGTCCGTGGACTATTTTGACACCATGAGGCCGCCCGCAAATTCTCGGGCCATTCCGAGTCCGGCGGAGGAACTTCGCCACGCCCCCAAGGCTATAGCCCACCCGTTTTTGGCCATTTGGGGGTTTTGGCACCCGACCTTAGGGTGCTAATTTTTTGCGCGGCTGTGCCCGTGGCCTAATTTTGCCACACGGAGGCCGCCCGCAAAGTCTCGGGCCATTCCGAGTCCGGACGCCCGCCACGCCCCCAAGGATATAGTCCACCCGTTTTTTTGGCCTTTTTCCGCTGGGGGATTTTGGTACCGCGACCTTTGGGCGGTTATTTGTGGGAGCGGCTGTGCCCGTGGCCTATTTTGCACGGAGGCCGCCCGCAAAGTCTCGGGCCATTCGAGTCCGGCGGACGAACTTCGCCCGCCCCACCAAGGCTATAGTCCACCCGTTTTTGGCCATTTGGGGGTTTTGGCACCCAAACTTGGGTGCTAATTTTTTTAAGCGGCTGTGCCCGTGGCCTATTTTGGAAATCGGAGGCGCGCTCAAAGTCTCGGGCCATTCCGAGTCCGGCGGACGAACTTCGCCCACGCCCCCCACCAAGGCTATAGCCCACCCGTTTTTTGGGCATTTGGGGAGTTTTGCCACCCCGACCTTCAGGCGATAATTTTTGGCCGCGGCAGTGCCCGTGGCCTATTGTTGTCACACGGAGGCCGCCCGCAAAGTCTCGGGCCATACCGAGTCCAGCGGACGAACTTCGCCACGCCCAAGGCTATAGCCTTTGTTCGGCCATTTGGGGGTTTGGTACTCCGACCTTCGGCGCTAATTTTTGGCGCGGTTGTGCCCGTGGCCTATTTTGGCACTCGGAGGCCGCCCGCAAAGTCCCGGCCCATTCCGAGTCCCGCGGTCGCACTTCTCCCTCGGCCCCCACAAAGGCTATAGCCCACCCGTTTTTTGGCCATTTGGGGGGTTTTGGCACCCCAAACTTCGGTTATAATTTTAGGGCGCGGCTATGCCCGTGGCCTATTTTTGGAAAACAGAGGCCGCCCGCAAAGTCTCGGGCCATTCCGAGTCCGGCGGACGAACTTCGCCCACGCCCCCCACCAAGGCTAAAGCCCACCCGTTTTTGGCCATTTGGGGGTTTGGCCAAATCCTTAGGCGCTAATTTTTTAGAGCAGCTGTGCCCGTGGCCTATTTTTGGCACGGAGGCCGCCCGTAAAGTCTCGGGCCATTCCGAGTCCGGCGGACGAACCGCCCGCCCCACAAGGCTATAGCCCACCCGTTTTTTGGACATATGGGGGGTTTTGGCACCCCGAACTTCGGGTGCTAATTTTTGGGCGCGGGTGTGCCCGTGGCCTATTTCTCACACACGGAGGCCGCCCGCAAAGTCTCGGGCCATTCCGAGTCCGGCGGACGAACTTCGCCCACGCCCCCCACCAAGGCTATAGCCCACCCGTTTTTTGGCCATTTGGGGGGTTTTGGCACCCCGACCTTAGGGCACTAATTTTTGGGCGCGGTTGTGCCCGTGGCCTATTTTTGGCACTCGGAAGCCGCCCGCAAAGTCTCGGGCCATTCCGAGTCCGGCGGACGAACTTCGCCCACGCCCCCGACAAAGGCTATAGCCCACCCGTTTATTGGCCATTTGGGGGGTTTTGGCACCCCAAACTTCGGTGCTAATTTTTGGGCGCGGCTATGCCCGTGGCCTATTTTTGGCACTCGAAGGCCGCCCGCAAAGTCTCGGGCCATTCCGAGTCAGCGGACGAACCGTCGCGCCCCCACCTATAGCCCACCCGTTTTTTGGCCATTTGGGGGGTTTTGGCACTCCGACCTTCGGGCGCTAATTTTTGGGCGCGGCTGTGCCCATGGCCTATTTTTCACACACGGAGGCCAACCGCAAAGTCTCGGGCCATTCCGAGTCCGGCGGACGAACTTCGCCCACGCCCCCCACCAAGGCTATAGCCCACCCGTTTTTTGCTCATTTGGGGGGTTTTGGCACCCCGACCTTCGGAGGCTAATTTTTTGTCGCAGCTGTGCCCGTGGCCTATTTTTGGCACTCAAAGGCCGCCCGCAAAGTCTCGGACCATTCCGAGTCCGGCGGACGAACTTCGCACACGCCCCCCACCAAGGCTATAGCCCACCCGTTTTTTGGTCATTTGGGGGGTTTTGGCACCCCGACCTTCGGGTGCTAATTTTTGGTCGCAGCTGTGACCGTGGCCTATTTTTGGCACTTGAAGGCTGCCCGCAAAGTCTCGGGCCATTCCGAGTCCAGCGGACAAACTTCGTCCGCGCCCCCCACCAAGGCTATAGCCCACCCGTTTTTTGGCCATTTGGGGGGTTTTGGCACTCTGACCTTCGGGCGCTAATTTTTGGGTGCGGCTGTGCCCATAGCCTATTTTTGGCACTCGGAGGTCACCCGCAAAGTCTCGGGCCATTCCGAGTCCGGCGGACGAACTTCGCCCACGCCCCCCACAAAGGCTATAGCACACCGTTTTTGGCCATTTGGGGGTTTTGGTACCCGACCTTGGGCGCTAATTTTGGGCGCGGGTGTGCCCGTGGCCTATTTCTCACACACGGAGGCCGCCCGCAAAGTCTCGGGCCATTCCGAGTCCGGACGAACTTCGCCACGCCCCCACCAAGGCTATAGCCCACCCGTTTTTTGGCCATTTGGGGGGTTTTGGCACCCCGACCTTAGGGCACTAATTTTTGGGAGCGGCTGTGCCCGTGGCCTATTTTTGGCACACGGAGGCCACCCGCAAAGTCTCGGGCTACTCCGAGTCCAGCGGACGAACTTCGCCCATGCCCCCCACCAAGGCTATAGCCCACCCGATTTTTGGCCATTTTTCCGCTGGGGGGTTTTGGCACCCCGACCTTAGGGCGCTAATTTTTGGGAGCGGCTGTGCCCGTGGCATATTTTTGGCACACGGAGGCCGCCCGAAAAGACTCGGGCCATTCCGAGTCCGGCGGACCAACTTCGCCCACGCTCCCCACCGAGGCTGTAGCCCACCCGTTTTTTTGCCATTTGGGGGGTTTTGGCACCCCGACCTTAGGGCGCTTATTTTTGGGAGCGGCTGTGCCCGTGGCCTATTTTTGGCACACGGAGGCCGCCCGCAAAGTCTCGGGCCATTCCGAGTCCGGCGGACGAACCGCCACGCCCCCCAAGGCTATAGTCCACCCGTTTTTGGCCATTTGGGGGTTTTGGCACCCCGACCTTCAGGCGCTAATTTTTGGGCGCGGCTGTGCCCGGCCTATTTTGGCACTCGGAGGCCACCACGTCTCGGGCCATACCGAGGTCCAGCGGACGCCACGCTATAGCCACCCGTTTTCTGGCCATTTGGGGGTTTTGGTACTCCGACCTTGGGCGCTAATTTTTGGGCGCGGTTGTGCCCGTGGCCTATTTTGGCACTCGGAGGCCGCCCGCAAAGTCTCGGGCCATTCCGAGTCCGGACGAACTTCGCCCCCACCAAGGCTATAGCCCACCCGATTTATGGCCATTAGGGGGGTTTTGGTACTCCGACCTTCGGGCGCTAATTTTTGGGCGCGGTTGTGCCCGTGGCCTATTTTTGGCACTCGGAGGCCGCCCGCAAAGTCTCGGGCCATTCCGAGTCCGGCGGACGAACTTCGCCCACGCCCCCCACAAAGGCTATAGCCCACCCGTTTTTTGGCCATTTGGGGGGTTTTGGAACCCCAAACTTCGGTGCTAATTTTTGGGCGCGGCTATGCCCGTGGCCTATTTTTGGCACACGGAGGCCGCCCGCAAAATCACGGGCCATTCCGAGTCCGGCGGACGAACTTCGCCCACACCCCCCACCAAGGCTAAAGCCCACCCGTTTTTTGGCCATTTGGGGGGTTTTGGCACCCCGTCCTTAGGGCGCTAATTTTTGAGAGCAGCTGTGCCCGTGGCCTATTTTTGGCACACGGAGGCCGCCCGCAAAGTCTCGGGCCATTCCGAGTCCGGCGGACGAACTTCGCCCACGCCCCCCACAAAGGCTATAGCCCACCCGTTTTTTGGCCATATGGGGGGTTTTGGCACCCCGAACTTCGGGTGCTAATTTTTGGGCGCGGCTATGTCCGTGGCCTATTTTTGGCACACGGAGGCCGCCCGCAAAGTCACGGGCCATTCCGAGTCCGGCGGACGAACTTCGCCCACGCCTCTGACCGTTTTTTGGCCATTTGGGGGGTTTTGGCACCCCGACCTTAGGGCGCTAATTTTTGGGCGCGGCTGTGCAAGTGGCCTATTTTTGGCACACGGAGGCCACCCGCAAAGTCTCGTACCATTCCGAGTCCGGCGGACGAACTTCGCCCAAGCCCCCCACAAAGGCTATAGCCCACTCGTTTTTTGGCCATATGGGGGGTTTTGGCACCCCGAACTTCGGGTGCTAATTTTTGGGGTGGCTGTGCCCGTGGCCTATTTTTGGAAAACAGAGGCCGCCCGCAAAGTCTCGGGCCATTCCGAGTCCGGCGGACGAACTTCGCCCACCCCCCCCCCACCAAGGCAATAGCCCACCCGTTTTTTTGCCATTTGGGGGGTTTTGGCACCCCGAGCTTCGGGCGCTAATTTTTGGGCGCGGCTGTGTCCGTGGACTATTTTTGACACACGGAGGCCGCCCGCAAATTCTCGGGCCATTCCGAGTCCGGCGGAGGAACTTCGCCCACGCCCCCCACCAAGGCTATAGCCCACCCGTTTTTTGGCCATTTGGGGGGTTTTGGCACCCCGACCTTAGGGCGCTAAATTTTGGGAGCGGCTGTGCCGTGGCCTATTTTGCCACCACGGAGGCCGCCCGCAAAGTCTCGGGCCATTCCGAGTCAGCGGACGAACTTCGCCCCCCCCCCCCACCAAGGCGATAGACCACCCGATTTTAGCCTTTTTCCGCTGGGGGTTTTGGCACCCGACCTTAGGGCGCTTATTTTTGGGAGGCGGCTGTGCCCGTGGCCTATTTTGGCACACGGAGCCGCCCGCAAAGTCTCGGGCCATTCCGAGTCCGGCGGACGAACTTCGCCCACGCCCCCCACCAAGGCTATAGTCCACCCGTTTTTTGGCCATTTGGGGGGGTTTGGCACCCCAAACTTCGGGTGCTAATTTTTTAGCGCGGCTGTGCCCGTGGCCTATTTTTGGAAATCGGAGGCCGCGCTCAAAGTCTCGGGCCATTCCGAGTCCAGCGGACGAACCGCCCGCCCCACCAAGGCTATAGCCCACCCGTTTTTTGGGCATTTGGGTAGTTTTGGCACCCCGACCTTCAGGCGCTAATTTTTGGGCGCGGCTGTGCCCGTGGCCTATTTTTGGCACTCGGAGGCCACCCGCAAAGTCTCGGGCCATACCGAGTCCAGCGGACGAACTTCGCCCACGCCCCCCACCAAGGCTATAGCCCACCCGTTTTCTGGCCATTTGGGGGGTTTTGGTACTCCGACCTTCGGGCGCTAATTTTTGGGCGCGGCTATGACCGTGGCCTATTTTTGGCATATGGAGGCCGCCCGCAAAGTCTCGGGCCATTCGGAGTCCAGCGGACGAACTTCGCCCACGCCCCCCACCAAGGCTATAGGCCACCCGTGTTTTGGCCATTTTTCCGCTGGGGGGTTTTGGCACCCCAACCTTCGGGCGCTAATTTTTGGGCGCGGACGTGCCCGTGGCCTATTTTTGACACACGGAGGCCGCCCGCAAAGTCTCGGGCCATTCCGATACCAGCGGACGAACTTCGCACACGCCCCCCACCAAGGCTATAGCCCACCCGTTTTTTGGCCATTTGGGGGGTTTTGGCACCCCGACCTTCGGGCACTAATTTTTGGGCGCGGCTGTGCCCGTGGCCTATTTTTGACACACGGAGGCCGCCCGCAAAGTCTCGGGCCATTCCGAGTCCGGCGGACGAACTTCGCACACGCCCCCCACCAAGGCTATAGCCCACCCGATTTTTGGACATTTTTCCGATGGGGGGTTTTGGCACCCCGACCTTCGGGCGCTAATTTTTGGGCGCGGCTGTGCCCGTGGCCTATTTTTTGGCATACGGAGGCCGCCCGCAAAGTCTCGTGCCATTCCGAGTCCGGCGGACGAACTTCGCCCAAGCCCCCCACAAAGGCTATAGCCCACCCGTTTTTTGGCCATTTGGGGGGTTTTGGCAACCCGAATTTCGGGTACTAATTTTTGGGCGCGGCTGTGCCCGTGGCCTATTTTTGGAAAACAGAGGCCGCCCGCAAAGTCTCGGGCCATTCCGAGTCCGGCGGACGAACTTCGCCCACCCCCCCCACCAAGGCTATAGCCCACCCGTTTTTTGGCCATTTGGGGGGTTTTGGCACCCCGACCTTCGGGCGCTAATTTTTGGGCGCGGCTGTGCCCTTGGCCTATTTTTGACACACGGAGGCCGCCCGCAAAGTCTCGGGCCATTCCGAGTCCGGCGGAGGAACTTCGCCCACGCCCCCCACCAAGGCTATAGCCCACCCGATTTTTGGCCATTTTTCCGCAGGGGGGTTTTGGCACCCCGACCTTCGGGCGCTAATTTTTGGGCGTGGCTGTGCCCTTGGCCTATTTTTGGCACACGGATGCCGCCCGCAAAGTCTCGGGCCATTCCGAGTCCGGCGGACGAACTTCGCCCACGCCCCCCACCAAGGCTATAGCCCACCCGTTTTTTGGCCATTTGGGGGGTTTTGGCACCCCGACCTTCGGGCTCTAATTTTCTGGCGCGGCTGTGCCCGTGGCCTATTTTTGGCACACGGAGGTCGCCCGCAAGGACTCGGGCCATTCCGAGTCCGGCGGACCTTCGCCACGCCCCAAGGCTATAGCCACACGATTTTTAGCCATTTGGGGGTTTTGGCACCCGACCTTCGGGCGCTAATTTTTGGGCGCGGCTGTGTCCGTGGCCTATTTTTGGCACACGCCAGCCGCCCGCAAATTCTCGTGCCATTCCTAGTCCGGCGGACGAACTTCGCCCACGCCCCCCACCAAGGCTATAGCGCACCCGATTTTTGGTCCTTTTTCCGCAGGGGGTTTTGGCACCCCGACCTTCGGGTGCTAATTTTTGGGCGCGGCTGTGCCCGTGGCCTATTTTTGGCGCATGGACGCCGCCCGCAAAGTCTCGGGCCATTCCGAGTCCGGCGGACGAACTTCGCCCACGCCCCCCACCAAGGCTATAGCCCACCCGTTTTTTGGCCAAATGGGGGGTTTTGGCACCCCGACCTTCGGGCGCTAATTTTTAGGCGCGGCAGTGCCGTGGCCTGGCACCACGGAGGCCGCCCGCAAAGTCTCGGGCCATTCCGAGTCCGGCGGACGAACTTCGCCCACGCCCCCCACCAAGGCTATAGCCCACCCGTTTTTTGGCCATTTGGGGGGTTTTGGCACCCCGACCTTCGGGCGCTAATTTTTAGGCGCGGCTGTTCCCGTGGCCTATTTTTGGCATACGTAGGCGCCCGCAAAGTCTCGGGCCATTTCGAGTCCGGCGGACGAACTTCGCCCACGCCCCCCACCAAGGCTGTAGCCCACCCGATTTTTGGCCAATTTTCTGCTGGGGGGTTTTGGCACCCCAACCTTCGGGCGCTAATTATTGGGTGCGGCTGTGCCCGTGGCCTATTTTTCGCACACGGTGGCCGCCCGCAAAGTCTCGGGCCATTCCGAGTCTGGCGGACGAACTTCGCCCACGCCCCCCACAAAGGCTATAGCCCACCCGTTTTTTGGCCATTTGGGGGGTTTTGGCACCCCGACCTTCGGGCCCTAATTTTTGGGCGCGGTTGTGCCCGTGGCCTATTTTTGGCACACGGAGGCCGCCCGCAAAGTCTCGTGCCATTCCTAGTCCGGCGGACGAACTTCACCCACGCCCCCCACCAAGGCTATAGCGCACCCGATTTTTGGTCATTTTTCCGCAGGGGGTTTTGGCACCCCGACCTTCGGGCGCTAATTTTTGGGCGCGGCTGTGCCCGTATCCTATTTTTGGCACACGGAGGCCGCCCGCAAAGTCTCGGGCCATTCCTAGTCCGGCGGACGAACTTCGCCCACGCCCCCCACCAAGGCTATAGCCCACCTGATTTTTGGCCATTTGGGGGGTTTTGGCACCCCGACCTTCGGGCGCTAATTTTTGGGCGCGGCTGTGCCCGTGGCCTAATTTTGGCACACGGAGGCCGCCCGCAAAGTCTCGTGCCATTCCTAGTCCGGCGGAGGAACTTCGCCCACGCCCCCCACCAAGGCTATAGCCCACCCGATTTTTGGCCATTTTTCCGCAGGGGGGTTTTGGCACCCCGACCTTCGGGCGCTAATTTTTGGGCGTGGCTGTGCCCTTGGTCTATTTTTGGCACACGGATGCCGCCCGCAAAGTCTCGGGCCATTCCGAGTCCGGCGGACGAACTTCGCCCACGCCCCCCACCAAGGCTATAGCCCACCCGTTTTTTGGCCATTTGGGGGGTTTTGGCACCACGACCTTCGGGCTCTAATTTTCTGGCGCGGCTGTGCCCGTGGCCTATTTTTGGCACACGGAGGTCGCCCGCAAGGACTCGGGCCATTCCGAGTCCGAGCGGACGAACTCGCCACGCCCCCAAGGCTATAGCCCACGATTTTTAGCCATTTGGGGGTTTGGCACCCGACCTTGGGCGCTAATTTTTAGGCGCGGCTGTGTCCGTGGCCTATTTTTGCACCACGCCAGCCATAATTCTCGTGCCATTCCTAGTCCGGCGGACGAACTTCCCCACCAAGGCTATAGCGCACCCGATTTTGGTCCTTTTTCCAGGGGGTTTTGGCACCCGACCTTGGGTGCTAATTTTTGGCGCGCTGTGCCTATTTTTGGCGCACGGAGGCCGCCCGCAAAGTCTCGGGCCATTCCGAGTCCGGCGGACGAACTCGCCCCCGCCAAGGCTATAGCCCACCCGTTTTTGGCCAAATGGGGGTTTTGGCACCCGACCTTCGGGCGCTAATTTTGGCGCGGCAGTGCCGTGGCCTATTTTGGCACACGGAGGCCGCCCGCAAAGTCTCGGGCCATTCCGAGTCCGGGCGAACTTCGCCCCCCACCAAGGCTATAGCCCACCCGTTTTTGGCCATTTGGGGGTTTTGGCACCCCGACCTTGGCGCTAATTTTTAGGCGCGGCTGTTCCGTGGCCTATTTTTGGCATACGTGGCGCCCGCAAAGTCTCGGGCCATTTCGAGTCCGAGGACGAACTTCGCCACGCCCACCAAGGCTGTAGCCCACCCGATTTTGGCCAATTTTCTGCTGGGGTTTTGGCACCCCAACCTTGGGCGCTAATTATTGGGTGCGGCTGTGCCGTGGCCTATTTTCGCACACGGTGGCCGCCCGCAAAGTCTCGGGCCATTCCGAGTCCGGCAGACGAACTTCGCCCGCCCCCAAGGCTATAGCCCACGATTTTTTTAGCCATTTGGGGTTTTGGCACCCCGACCTTCGGGCGCTAATTTTTGGGCGCGGCTGTGCCCGTGGCCTATTTTTGGCACACGGAGGCCGCCCGCAAAGTCTCGTGCCATTCCTAGTCCGGCGGACGAACTTCGCCCACGCCCCCCACCAAGGCTATAGCGCACCCGATTTTTGGTCATTTTTCCGCAGGGGGTTTTGGTACCCCGACCTTCGGGTGCTAATTTTTGGGCGCGGCTGTGCCCGTGGCCTAGTTTTGGCACACGAAGGCTGCCCGCAAAGTCTCGTGCCATTCCGAGTCCGGCGGACGAACTTCGCCCACGACCCCACCAAGGCTATAGCCCACCCGTTTTTTGGCCATTTGGGGGGTTTTGGCACCCCAAACTTCGGGCGCTAATTTTTGGGCGCGGTTGTGCCCGTGGCCTATTTTTGGCACACGGAGGCCGCCCGCAAAGTCTCGTGCCATTCCTAGTCCGGCGGACGAACTTCACCCACGCCCCTTTGGCTATAAGCGCACGATTTTCATCATTTTTCCGCAGGGGTTTTGGCACCCGACCTTGGGCGCTAATTTTTGGGCGCGGCTGTGCCCGTATCCTATTTTGGCACACGGAGGCCGCCCGCAAACTCTCGGCCCATTCCGAGTCCGGCGGACGAACCGCCACGCCCCACAAGGCTATAGCCACTTTGATTTTTGGCCATTTGGGGGTTTGGCACCCCGACCTTGGCGCTAATTCTTGGGCGCGGCTGTCCCGTGGCCTATTTTGGCACCACGGAGGCCGCCCGCAAAGTCTCGTGCCATTCCTAGTCCGGCGGACGAACTTCGCCCCCGCCTATAAGCGCGATTTTTGGTCATTTTTCCACTTGAGGGGTTTTGGTACCCGACCTTCGGGTGCTAATTTTTAGGTGCGGCAGTGCCCGTGGCCTATTTTGGCACACGGAGGCCGCCTGCAAAGTCTCGTGCCATTCGAGTCCGGCGGACGAACCGCCACGCCCCACCAGGCTATAGCCCACCGTTTTTTTGGCCATTTGGGCGGTTTTGGCACCCAGACCGGGCGCTAATTTTTAGGCGCGGCTGTTCCGTGGCCTATTTTTGGCACACGTGGGCCGCCCGCAAAGTCTCGGGCCATTCCGAGTGCGGCGGACGAACTTCGCCACGCCCCCAGGCTGTAGCCAACCCGATTTTTGCCATTTTTCTGCTGGGGTTTTGGCACCCAAACCTTGGGCGCTAATTATTGGGTGCGGCTGTGCCCGTGGCCTATTTTCGCACCACGGTGGCTGCCAAAAGTCTCGGGCCATTCCGAGTCTGGCGGACGAACCGCACACGCCCCCACAAAGGCTATAGCCCACCCGTTTTTGGCCATTTGGGGTTTTGGCACCCGACCTTCGGGTGCTAATTTTTGGCGGCTGTGCCCGTGGCCTATTTTGGCACTCGGAGGCCGCCCGCAAAGTCTGGGGCCATTCCGAGTCCGGCGGACGAACTTCGCCCGCGCCCCCACAAGGCTATAGCCCACCAGTTTTTGGCCATTTGGGGGTTTTGGCACCCGACCTTGGGCGCTAATTTTTGGCGGCTGTGCCGTGGCCTAATTTTTGGGCGCGGCTGTGCCCATGGCCTGTTTTACAGCACGCGGAGGCCGCCCCAAAGTATCGTGCCATTCCGTGTCCGGGACGAACTTCGCCACGCCCCACCAGGCTATAGCCCACCGATTTTGGCCTTTTTCCGCTGGGGTTTTGGCACCCCGACCTTCGGGCGCTAATTTTTGGGCGCGGCAGTGCACGTGGCCTAATAATTGTGCGCTGCAGTCACCATGGCCTGTTATTGGCACACGGAGGCCGCCCCCAAAGTCTCGTGCCATTCCGAGTCCGGCGGACGAACTTCGCCCACGCCCCCCACCAAGGCTATAGCCCACCCGTTTTTTGGCCATTTGGGGGGTTTTGGCACCCCGACCTTCGGGCGCTAATTTTCGGGCGCGGCAGTACCCGTGGCCTATTTTTGGCACACGGAGGCCGCCCGCAAAGTCTCGGGCCATTCCGAGTCCGGCGGACGAACTTCCCCCACGCCCCCCACCAAGGCTATAGCCCACCCGATTTTTGGCCTTTTTTCCGCTGGGGGGTTTTGGCACCCCGACCTTCGGGCGCGGCTGTGCCCGTGGCCTAATTTTTGGGTGCGGCTGTGCCCATGGCCTGTTTTTGGCACACGGAGGCCGCCCCCAAAGTGTCGTGCCATTCCGAATCCGGCGGACGAACTTCGCCCACGCCCCCAAGGCTATAGCCCACCGTTTTTGGCCATTTGGGGGTTTTGGCACCCGACCTTCGGGCGCTAATTTTTGGGTGCGGCTGTGCCCGTGGCCTATTTTTGGCACACGGAGGCCGCCCACAAAGTCTCGGGCCATTCCGAGTCCGGCGGACGAACTTCGCCCACGCCCCCCCCAACGGAAATAGCCCCCCCGATTTTGGCCATTTGGGTGGTTTTGGCACCCCGAACTTCGGGTGCTAATTTTTGGGCGCGCCTATGCCCGTGGCTGATTTTTGGCACACGGAGGCCGCCCGCAAAGTCTCGGGCCATTCCGAGTCCACACCCCCCACCAAGGCTATAGCCCAACCGTTTTTTGGCCATATGGGGGGTTTTGGCACCCGACCTTGGGTGCTAATTTTTGTGGCTGTGCCGTGGCCTATTTTGGCACACGGAGGCCGCCCGCAAAGTCTGGGGCCATTCCGAGTCCGGCGGACGAACCGCCCGCGCCCCCACCAAGGCTATAGCCCACCAGTTTTTGGCCATTTGGGGGGTTTTGGCACCCCGACCTTGGGCGCTAATTTTTGGCGCGGCTGTGCCCGTGGCCTAATTTTTGGCGCGGCTGTGCCCATGGCCTGTTTGCGCGAGGCCGCCCCAAAGTGTCGTGCCATTCCGTGTCCAGGACGAACTACGCCCCCACCAAGGCTATAGCCCACCCGTTTTTTGGGCTGGTTTCCGCTGGGGGGTTTTGGCACCCCGACCTTCGGGCGCTAATTTTTGGGCGCGGCTGTGCCCGTGGCCTAATTTTTGGGCGCGGCTGTGCCCATGGCCTGTTATTGGCACACGGAGGCCGCCCCCAAAGTCTCGTGCCATTCCGAGTCCGGCGGACGAACTTCGCCCACGCCCCCCACCAAGGCTATAGCCCACCCGTTTTTTGGCCATTTGGGGGGTTTTGGCACCCCGACCTTCGGGTGATAATTTTTGGGCGCGGCTATGTCCGTGGCCTATTTTTGGCACACGGAGGCCACCCCCAAAGTCTCGGGCCATTCCGAGTCCGGCGGACGAACTTCGCCCCCTCCCACCACCAAGGCTATTGCCCACCCGTTTTTTGGCCATTTGGGGGGTTTTGGCACCCCGACCTTCGGGTGCTAATTTTTGGGGGCAGCTGTGCCCGTGGCCTATTTTTGGCACATATAGGCCACCCGCAAAGTCTCGAACCATTCCTAGTCCGGCGGACGAACTTCGCCCACGCCCCCCACCAAGGCTATAGCCCACCCGAATTTTGGCCATTTTTCCGCAGGGGGGTTTTGTCACCCCGACCTTCGGGCGCGGTTATGCCTGTGGCCTATTTTTGGCACACGGAGGCCGCCCGCAAAGTCTCGGGCCATTCCGAGTCCGGAACTTCGCCTCCCACCAAGACTATAGCCCACCCGATTTTTGGCCATTTTCCGCTGGGGTTTTGGCACCCCGACCTTGGGCGCTAATTTTGGGTGTGGCTATGCCTGTGGCCTATTTTTGGCACACGGAGGCCGCCCCCAAAGTCTCGGGCCATTCCAAGTCCGGCGGACGAACTTCGCCCACGCCCCCCACCAAGGCTATGATGGCCCACCCGATTTTGGCCATTTTCCGCTAGGGGTTTGGAACCCCGACCGTGGGTGATAATTTTTGCAGCGGCTATGTCCGTAGCCTATTTTGGCACACGGAGATCACCCCAAAGTCTCGGGCCATTCCGAGTCAGGACGAACTTCGCCCGCCCCACAAGGCTATTGCCCACCCGTTTTTTGGCCATTTGGGGGGTTTTGGCACCCCGACCTTCGGGTACTAATTTTTGGGGGCAGCTGTGCCCGTGGCCTATTTTTGGCACATGTAGGCCACCCGCAAAGTCTCCAGCCATTCCTAGTCCGGCGGACGAACTTCGCCCACGCCCCAGGCTATAGCCCACCGATTTTGGCCATTTTTCCGCAGGGGTTTTGCACCCGACCTTCGGGCGCTAATTTTTGGGCGGTTATGCCCGTGGCCTATTTTGGCTACGGAGGACGCCCCCAAATTCTCGGGCCATTCCGAGTCCGGACGAACTTCGCCCACACCCCCCACCAAGGCTATAGACCACCGATTTTTGGCCATTTTTCCGCAGGGGGGTTTTGGTACCCAGACCTTCGGGCGCGAATATTTGGGCGCGGCTGTGCCCGTGGCCTAATTTTGGCACACGGAGCCGCCCGCAAAGTCTCGGGCCATTCCGAGTCCGGACGAACCGCCCGCCCCCCACAAGGCTATAGACCACTGATTTGTGGCCATTTTTCCATGGGGGGTTTTGGTACCCCGACCTTCGGGCGCTAATTTTGGACGCGGCTGTGCCGTGGCTAATTTTTACACGAAGGCCGCCCGCATAAATCTCGGGCCATTCCGGAGTCAGCGGACAAACTTAGCCACGCCCCCCACCAAGGCTATAGCCCATCCGTTTTTGGCCATTGGGGGCAATGGCACCCCGACCTTGGGCGCTAATTTTTAGGGCGGCTGTGCCCGTGGCCTATTTTGGCACCGGAGGCCGCCCGCAAAGTCTCGGGCCATTCCGAGTCCGGCGGACGAACCGCCACGCCCCACCAAGGCTATAATAGCCCACCGATTTTTGGCCATTTTCCGCTGGGGTTTTGCCACCCGACCTTGGGTGATAATTTTAGTGCGGCTATGTCCGTGGCCTATTTTTGGCACGGAGGCCACCCCAAAGTCTCGGGCCATTCCGAGTCCAGTGACGAACTTCGCCCGCCCCCACCAAGGCTATAGCCCACCTGATTTTTGGCCATTTTCCGCTGGGGTTTTGGCACCCGACCTTGGGCGCTAATTATTAGGCGCGGCTATGCCCGTGGCCTATTTTCACCACAGGCCGCCCAGAGTGTCGGGCCATTCCGAGTCAGGCGGATGAACTTCGCCGCCCCCACCAAGGCTATAGCCCACCGATTTTGGCAATTTTTCCGCTGGGGTTTTGGCACCCGACCTTCGGGCGCAAATTTTTGGGCGGCTATGCCCGTGGCCTATTTTAGCACACGGAGGCCCTCCCAAAGTCTTGGGCCATTCCGTGTCCGTTGAACTTTGCCACGCCCCCACCAGGCTATAGCCCACCCGTTTTTGGCCATTTGGGGGTTTTGGCTTTGAAGTTTGGGTGCTAATTTTTGGGTGCGGCTGTGCCCGTGGCCTATTTTTGGCACACGGAGGCCACTCCCAAAGTCTTGGGCCATTCCGAGTCCGGCGGACGAACTTTGCCCACGCCCCCCACCAAGGCTATAGCCCACCCGTTTTTTGGCCATTTGGGGGGTTTTAGCACCCCGACCGTCGGGTGCTAATTTTTAGGCGCGGCTGTGCCCGTGGCCTATTTTTGGCTCCCGGAGGCCGCCCACAAAGTCTCGGGCCATTCCGAGTCCGGCGGTGGTTCTTCGCCCATGGCCCCCACCAAGGCTATAGCCCACCCGTTTATTGGCCATTTGGGGGGTTTTCGTACCCCGACCTTCGGGCGCTATTTTTTAGGCGGCTGTGCCCGTGGCCTATTTTGGCACACGGAGGCCGCCCGAAAAGTCTGGGCCATTCCGAGTTCGGCGGACGAACTTCGCCACGCCTCCACAAGGCTATAGCCCACCCGTTTTTGGCCATTTGGGGGTTTTGGCAGCCCGACCTTGGGCGCAAATTTTGGGCGGCTATGCCCGTGGCCTATTTTTAACACTGGAGGCCGCCCCAAAGTCTCGGGCCATTCCGAGTCTGGCGGATGAACTTGCCACGCCCCCACCAAGGCTATAGCCCACTCGATTTTTGGCCATTTTCCGCTGGGGGTTTTGGCACCCGACCTTGGGCGCTAATTTTTGGGCGTGGCTACGCCCGTAGCCTATTTTGGCACATGGAGCCGCCCCTAAAGTCTCGGGCCATTCCGAGTCCGGCGGATGAACTTCGCCGCCCCCACCAAGGCTATAGCCCACCCGATTTTTGGCCATTTTCCGCTGGGGTTTTGGCACCCGAACTTGGGCGCTAATTTTTGGGCGCGGCTATGCCCGTGGCCAATTTTTGGCACACGGCGGCCGCCCCCAAAGTCTCGGGCCATTCCGAGTCCGGCGGATGAACTTCGCCTACGCCCCCCACCAAGGCTATAGCCCACCCGATTTTTGGCCATTTTTCTGCAGGGGGTTTTGGCACCCCTACCTTCGGGCGCTAATATTTGTGGGGGGCTATGACCGTGGCCGAAAGTTGGCACCCGGAGGCAGCCCGCAAAGTCTGGGGCCATTCCGAGTCCGGCGGACAATTTCGCCCGCCCACAAGGCTATAGCCCACCCGATTTTTGGCCATTTTTTCTGCAGGGGGTTTTGGCACCCCTACCTTCGGGCGCTAATTTTTGGGTGCGGCTGTGCCCGTGGCCTAATTTTGGCACACGGGGGCCGCCCGCAAAGTCTTGGGCCATTCCGAGTCCGGCGGACTAACTTCGCCCACGCCCCCCACCATGGCTATAGCCCACCCGTTTTTTGGCCATTGGGGGGGTTTTGGCACCCCGAACTTCGGGCGCTAATATTTGTGCGTGGCTGTGCCCGCGGCCTATTTTCGGCACACGAAGGCCGCCCGCAAAGTCTCGGGCCATTCCGAGTCCGGCAGACGAACTTCGCCCACGCCCCCCACCAAGGCTATAGCCCACGCGTTTTTTGGCCATTTTTCCGCTGGGGTTTTGGCACCCCGAAGTTCGGGTGCTAATTTTTGGGCGCGGCTGTGCCCGTGGCCTATTTTTGGCATACGGAGGCCGCCCGCAAAGTCTCGGGGCATTCCGAGTCCGGCGGACGAACTTCGCCCACGCCCCCCACCAAGGCTATAGCCCACCCGTTTTTTGGCCATTTGGGGGGTTTTGGCACCCCGACCGTCGGGTGCTAATTTTTTAGGCGCGGCTGTGCCCGTGGCCTATTTTTGGTACCCGGAGGCCGCCCACAAAGTCTCGGGCCATTCCGAGTCCGGCGGACGAACTTCGCCACGCCCCACAAGGCTATAGCCCACCCGTTTATTGGCCATTTGGGGGTTTTACCCGACCTTCGGGCGCTAATTTTTAGCGCGGCTGTGCCCGTTGCTTATTTTTGCCACACGGAGGCCGCCCGAAAAGTCTGTGCCATTCCGAGTTCGGCGGACGAACTTCGCCCACGCCTCCCACCAAGGCTATAGCCCACCCGTTTTTTGGCCATGTGGGGGGGTTTGGCACCCCGACCTTCAGGCGCTAATTTTTGGGCTCGGCTGTGCCCGTGGCCTATTTTTGGCACACGGAGGCCGGCCGCAATGTCTCGGGCCATTCGAAGTCCGGCGGACGAACTTCGCCCACGCCTCCCACCAAGGCTATAGCCCACCCGTTTTTTGGCCATTTGGGGGGTTTTGGCACCCCGACCTTCAGGCGCTAATTTTTGGGCTCGGCTGTGCCCGTGGCCTATTTTTGGCACACGGAGGCGGCCGCAATGTCTCGGGCCATTCGAAGTCCGACGCCCCCACCAAGGCTATAGCCCACCCGTTTATAGGCCATATGGGGGTTTCGTACCCCGACCTTTGGGCGCTAATTTTTGGCGCGGCTGTGCCCGTGGCCTATTTTGGCACACGGAGGCCGCCCAAAAGTCTGTGCCATTCCGAGTTCGGCGGACGAACCGCCACGCCTCCCACCAAGGCTATAGCCCACCCGTTTTTGGCCATTTGTGGGGTTTTGGCACCCGACCTTCAGGCGCTAATTTTTGGGCTCGGCTGAGCCGTGGCATATGGCACCACGGAGGCCGGCCGCAAAGTCTCGGGCCATTCAAGTCCGGCGGACGAACTTCGCCACGCCCCCACCAAGGCTATAAGCCCACCCGATTTTTGGCCATTTTCCGCTGGGGTTTTGGCACCCGACCTTGGCGCTAATTTTTGGGCGTGGCTACGCCCGTGGCCTATTTTTGCACTGGAGGCCGCCCTAAAGTCTCGGGCCATTCCGAGTCCGGCGGATGAACTTCGCCGCCCCCACCAAGGCTATAGCCCACCCGATTTTTAGCCATTTTTTTTTGGGGGTTTTGGTACCTGACCTTCGGGCGCTAGGTGCGGCTTTGCCCGTGGCTATTTTGGCACTGGAGGCCGCCTCCAAAGTCTCGGGCCATTCCGAGTCCGGCGGATGAACCGCCTCGCCCCCACCAAGGCTATAGCCCACCCGATTTTTGCCATTTTTCTGCAGGGGTTTTGGATCCCGACCTTGGGCGCTAATTTTTGGGCGCGGCTGTGCCGTGGCCTAATTTTGGCACACGGAGGCCGCCCGCAAAGTCTCGGTCCATTCGAAGTCCGGCGGACGAACTTCGCCCACGCCCCCCACCAAGTCTATAGCCCACCCGATTTTTGACCATTTTCCGCGGGGGGGTTTCGTACCCCGACCTTCGGGCGCTAATTTTGGGCTGTGCCCGTGGCCTATTTTGGCACAAGGAGGCCGCCCGAAAAGTCTGGGCCATTCCGAGTTCGGCGGACGAACTTCGCCCGCCTCCCACCAAGGATATAGCCCACCGTTTTTGGCCATTGGGGGTGTTGGCACCGAACCGGGCGCTAATTTTTGTGCGGGCTGTACCGTGGCCTATTTTTGGCACCCGGAGGCCACCCGCAAAGTCTTGGGCCATTCCGAGTCCGGCGGACGAACTTCGTCCACGCCCCCCACCAAGGCTATAGCCCACCCGTTTAATGGCCATTTGGGGGGTTTTCGCACCCCGACCTTCGGGCGCTAATTTTTGGGCGCGCCTGTGCCCGTGGCCTATTTTTGGCACACGGAGGCCGCCGGCAAAGTCTCGGACCATTCCGAGTCCGGCGGACGAACTTCGCCCACGCCTCCCACCAAGGCTATAGCCCACCCGTTTTTTGGCCATTTGGGGGGTTTTGGCACCCCGAACTTCGGGCGCTAATTTTTGGGCGGCTGTGCCGTGGCCTATTTTGGTACCCGGAGGCCACCCGCAAAGTCTCGGGCCATTCCGAGTCCGGCGGACGAACTTCGCCACGCCCCCACAAGGCTATAGCCCACCCGTTAATTGGCCATTTGGGGATTTTCACACCCAACCTTCGGGCACTAATTTTTGTGCGGCTGTGCCGTGGCCTATTTTTGGCACACGGAGGCCGCCGAAGTCTGGGCCATTCCGAGTTCGAGACGAACTTCGCCGCCCCCACCAAGGCTATAGCCCACCCGTTTATTGGCCATTTGGGGGTTTTCGCACCCCGACCTTGGGCGCTAATTTTAGGCGCGGCTGTGCCGTGGCCTGGCACACGGAGGCCGCCTGCAAAGTCTCGGGCCATTCCGAGTCCGGCGGACGAACTTCGCCGCCCCCACAAGGCTATAGCCCACCCATTTTTGGCCATTGGGGGTTTGGCTTTCCCAGACTAGTTTTTGGGCGCGCTGTGCCCGTGGCCTATTTTGGCACCCGGAGGCCACCCGCAAAGTCTCGGGCCATTCCGAGTCCGAGCGAACCGCCACGCCCCCAAGGCTATAGCCCACCCGTTAATTGGCCATTTGGGGGATTTTCACACCCCAACCTTCGGGCACTAATTTTTGGGCGCGGCTGTGCCCGTGGCCTATTTTTGGCACACGGAGGCTGCCCGCGAAGTCTCGGGCCATTCCGAGTCCGGCGGACTAACTTCTCCCACGCCTCCCACCAAGGCTATAGCCCACCCGTTTTTTGGCCATTGGGGGGGTTTTGGCACCCCGACCTTCGGGCGCTAATTTTTGGGCGCGGCTGTGCCCGTGGGCTATTTTTGGCACACGGAGGCCGCCCGCAACGTCTCGGGCCTTTTCGAGTCCGGCGGACTAACTTCTCCCACGCCCCCCACCAAGGCTATAGCCCACCCATTTTTTGGCCATTGGGGGGGTTTTGGCACCCCGACCTTCGGGCGCTAATTTTTCGGCGCGGCTATGCCCGTGGCCTATTTTTGGCACACGGAGGCCGCCCCCAACGTCTCGGGCCATTCCGAGTCCGGCGGACGAACTTCGCACACGCCCCCCACCAAGGCTATAGCCCACCCGTTTTTTTGGCCATTTGGGGGGTTTAGGCAGAACCGGGTGTTAATTTTAGGCGGCTGTGCCGTGGCCCACGGCATACGGAGGCCGCCCGCAAAGTCTCGAGCCATTCCGATTCGGCGGACGAACTTCGCTCTCCCCACCAAGGCTATAGCCCACCGTTTTTGGCCATTTGGGGGTTTTGGCACCCCCGACCTTGGCGCTAATTTTAGGCGCGGCTGTGCCCGTGGCCTATTTTTGGCACACGGAGGCCGCCCGCAACGTCTCGGGCCTTTCCGAGTCCGGCGGACTAACTATTCCCACGCCCCCCACCAAGGCTATAGCCCACCCGCTTTTTGGCCATTTGGGGGGTTTTGGCACCCGACCTTGGGCGCTAATTTTTAGGCGCGGCTGTGTCCAGCGGCCTATTTCGGCACACGGAGGCCGCCCAAAGTCTCGGGCCATTCCGAGGTCCGGGACGAACCACGCCCCACCAAGGCTATAGCCCACCCGATTTTGGCCACTTTTCCGCTGGGGGTTTTGGCACCCGACCTTGGGCGCTAATTTTTGGCGCGGCTGTGCCCGTGGCCTATTTTGGCACCACGGAGGCCGACCGCAAAGTCTCGGGCCATTCCGAGTCTGGCGGACGAACTTCGCCCACGCCCCCCCCAAGGCTGTAGCCCACCGTTTTTGGCCATTTTCCGCTGGGGATTTTGGCAGCGATCTTCGGGCACTAATTTTTGGCGCGGCTGTGCAGGTGGCCTATTTTGGCTCACGGAGGCCGCCCGCAAAGTCTCGGGCCATTCATAGTCCGGCGGACGAACTTCTGCCACGCCCCCCACCAAGGAAATAGCCCACCCGTTTTTGTCAATTGGGGTTTTGGCACCCAGACTTCGGCGCTAATTTTTGGCGCGGCTGTGCCCGTGGCCTATTTTGGCACCACGGAGGCCGACCGCAAAGTCTGGTGCCATTCCGAGTCCGACGAACCGCCACGCCCCACCAAGGCTATAGCCCACCCGATTTTTGGCCAATTTTCCGCGGGGGGGTTTTGGTACCCCTACCTTCGGGCGCTAATTTTTGGGCGCGGCTGTGCCCGTTGCCTATTTTTGGCACACGGAGGCCGCCCGCAAAGTCTCGGGCCATTCCGAGTCCGGCGGACGAACTTCACCCACACCCCCCATCAAGACTATAGCCCACCCGTTTTTTGGTCATTTGGGGGGTTTTGGCACCCCGACCGTCGGGCGCTAATTTTTGGGCGCGGCTGTGCCCGAGGCCTATTTTTGGCACACGGAGGCCGCCCGCAAAGTCTCGGGCCATTCCGAGTCCTGCGGACGAACTTCGCCCACGCCCCCCACCAAGCCTATAGCCATCCGTTTTTTTGCCATTTGGGGGGTTTTGGCACCCCGACCTTCGTGCGCTAATTTTTGGGCGCGGCTGTGCCCGTGTCCTATTTTTGGCACACGGAGGCCGCCCGCAATGTCTTGGGCCATTCCGAGTCCGGCGGACGAACTTCCCCCATGCCCCCCACCAAGGCTATAGCCCACCCGATTTTTGGCCATTTTTCCGCTGGGGGGTTTTGGCACCCCGAACTTCGGGCGCTAATTTTTGGGCGCGGCTGTGCCCGTGGCCTATTTTTGCCACACAGAGGCCGCCCACAAAGTCTCGGGCCATTCCGAGTCCGGCGGACAAACTTCGCCCACGCCCCCCACCAAGGCTATAGCCCACCCGTTTTTTGGCCATTTGGGGGGTTTTGGCACCCCGACCTTCGGGGGCTAATTTTTGGCGCGGCGGTGCCGTGGCCTATTTTGGCACCACGGAGGCCGCCACCAAAGTCTCGGGCAATTCCGAGTCCGGCGGACGAACTTCACCCACCCCCACCAAGGCTATAGCCCACCCGTTTTTGGTCATTTGGGGGGTTTTGGCACCCCGACCGTCGGGCTGTAATTTTAGGCGCGGCTGTGCCGAGGGCCTATTCACACGGAGGCCGCCCGCAAATTCTCGGGCCATTCCGAGTCCGGACGAACCGCCACGCCCCACCAAGCCTATAGCCATCCGTTTTTGCCATTTGGGGGTTTTGGCACCCCGACCTTCGCGCTAATTTTTGGGTGCGGTTGTGCCCGTGGCCTATTTTTGGCACACGGAGGCCGCCAAAGTCTCGGGCCATTCCGAGTCCGGCTGAACTTACGCCCCCACCAAGGCTATAGCCCACCCGATTTTTGGCCATTTTCCGCTGGGGTTTTGGCACCCTGACCTTCGAGGCACTAATTTTGGGCGTGGCTCTGCCCGTGGCCTATTTTGGCACCACGGAGGCCACCCGCAAAGTCTCGGGCCATTCCGAGTCCGGCGGACGAACTTCGCCCACGCCCCCCACCAAGGCTATAACCCACCCGTTTTTCGCCATTTGGGGGGTTTTGGCACCCCAAACTTTGGGTGCTAATTTCTGGGCGCGGCTGTGCCCGTGGCCTACACACGGAGGCCGCCCGCAAAGTCTCGGGCCATTCCGAGTCCGGACGAACTTCGCCACGCCCCCCAAGGCTATAACCCACCGTTTTTCTCCATTTGGGGGTTTTGGCTCCCAAACTTTGGGTGCTAATTTCTGGGCGCGGCTGTGACCGTGGCCTATTACTGGCCACCTGAGGCAGACCGCAAAGTCTCGGGCCATTCCGAGTCTGGCGGACGAACTTCACGCCCCAAGGCTATAGCCCATGCGTTTTTTGGCCATTTGGGGGGTTTTGGCACCCCGAACTTCGGGTGCTAATTTTTTGACTCGGCTGTGCCCGTGGCCTATTTTTGGCAAACGGAGGCCGCCCGCAAAATCTCAGGCCATTCCGAGCCCGGCGGACGTGCTTCGCCCACGCCCCCCACCAAGCCTATAGCCATCCGTTTATTTGCCATTTGGGGGTTTTGGCACCCCGACCTTCGTGCGCTAATTTTTGGACGCGGCTGTGCCCGTGGCATAGTTTTGGCACACGGAGGCCGCCCGCAAAGTCTCGGGCCATTCCGAGTCCAGCGGACGAACCCGCCACGCCCCAAGGCTATAGCCCATGCGTTTTTGGCCATTTGGGGGTTTGCACCGACCTTCCTGCGCTAATTTTTGGGCGGCTGTGCCGTGGCATATTTTTGGCACACGGAGGCCGCCCGCAAAGTCTCGGGCCATTCCGTGTCCGGCGGACGAACTTCACCCACGCCCCCGACCAAGGCTATAGCCCACCCGATTTCTGGCCATTTTTCCGTGGGGGGTATTGACACCCCGACCTTGGTGCTAATTTTTGAAACGGCTATGCCCATGGCCAATTTTGGCACCGGAGGCCGCCCCAATGTCTCGGGCCATTCCGAGTCCGGCGGACGAACTTACGCCCCCACCAAGGCTATAGCCCACGCGTTTTTGGCCATTTGGGGGTTTGGCTTTTGAACTGCGGGTGCTAATTTTTGGCGCGGCTGTGCCCGTGGCCTATTTTGCCACACAGGGCCGCCCGCAAAGTCTCGGGCCATTCCGAGTCCGGCGGACAAACTTCGCCGCGCCCCCACCAAGGCTATAGCCCACCGTTTTTGGCCATTTGGGGTTTTGGCACCTGACGTTCGGGCGCTAATTTTGGGCGCGGCTGTGTCCGTGGCCTATTTTTGCACAGGCCGCCCGAAAAGTCTGGGCCATTCCGAGTTCGGCGGACGAACCGCCCCCCCCCACCAAGGCTATAGCCCACCCGTTTATTGGCCATTTGGGGGTTTTAGCCCGACCTTGGGCGCTAATTTTTAGGCGCGGCTGTGCCCGTGGCCTATTTTGGCACCGGAGGCCGCCTGCAAAGTCTCGGGCCATTCCGAGTCAGGCGGACGAACTTCGCCCACGCCCCCACCAGGCTATAGCCCACCCATTTTTGGCCATTGGGGTTTTGGCACCCGAACTTCGGGCGCTAGTTTTTGGCGCGGCTGTGTCCGTGGCCTATTTTTGGCACCCGGAGGCCACCCGCAAAGTCTCGGGCCATTCCGAGTCCGAGTGGACGAACCGCCACGCCCCCACCAAGGCTATAGCCCACCGTTAATTGGCCATTTGGGGGATTTTCACACCCCAACCTTCGGGCACTAATTTTTGGGCGCGGCTGTGCCCGTGGCCTATTTTTGGCACACGGAGGCTGCCCGCAAAGTCTCGGGCCATTACGAGTCCGGCGGACTAACTTCTCCCACGCCACCCACCAAGGCTATAGCCCACCCATTTTTTGGCCATTGGGGGGGTTTTGGCACCCCGACCTTCGGGCGCTAATTTTTGGGCGCGGCTGTGCCCGTGGGCTATTTTTGGCACACGGAGGCCGCCCGCAACGTCTCGGGCCTTTTCGAGTCCGGCGGACTAACTTCTCCCACGCCCCCCACCAAGGCTATAGCCCACCCATTTTTTGGCCATTGGGGGGGTTTTGGCACCCCGACCTTCGGGCGCTAATTTTTCGGCGCGGCTATGCCCGTGGCCTATTTTTGCCACAGGCCGCCCCAACGTCTCGGGCCATTCCGAGTCAGGCGGACGAACTTCGCACACGCCCCCCACCAAGGATATAGACCACCCGTTTTTTTGGCCATTTGGGGGGTTTAGGCAACCTTGGGTGTTAATTTTTGGGCGCGGCTGTGCCCGTGGCCCATTTTTGGCATACGGAGGCCGCCCGCAAAGTCTCGAGCCATTCCGATTCCGGCGGACGAACTTCGCTCTCCCCCCCACCAAGCCTATAGCCATCCGTTTTTTTGCCATTTGGGGGGTTTTGGCACCCCGACCTTCGTGCGCTAATTTTTGGACGCGGCTGTGCCCGTGGCATATTTTTGGCACACGGAGGCCGACCGCAAAGTCTCGGGCCATTCCGAGTCTGGCGGACGAACTTCGCCCACGCCCCCCCCAAGGCTATAGCCCATGCGTTTTTTGGCCATTTGGGGGGTTTTGGCACCCCGACCTTCGTGCGCTAATTTTTGGACGCGGCTGTGCCCGTGGCATATTTTTGGCACACGGAGGCCGCCATAAAGTCTCGGGCCATTCCGTGTCCGGTAGACGAACTTCACCACGCCCGACCAAGGCTATAGCCCACCCGATTTTAGCCATTTTCCGTGGGGGTATTGACACCCCGACCTTCGGGTGCTAATTTTTGGGCGCGGCTATGCCCATGGCCAATTTTTGGCACACGGAGGCCGCCCCCAAAGTCTCGGGCCATTCGAGTCCAGGCGGACGAACTTCGCCCCCCCACCAGGCTATAGCCACGCGTTTTTGGCCATTTGTCGGGTTATGGCAACCCGAACTGCGGGTGCTAATTTTTGGGCGCGGCTGTGCCCGTGGCCTATTTTTGCCACACAGAGGCCGCCCGAAAAGTCTCGGGCCATTCCGAGTCAATGGACAAACTTCGCCCACGCCCCCCACCAAGGCTATAGCCCACCCGTTTTTTGGCCATTTGGGGGGTTTTGGCACCCCGACGTTCGGGCGCTAATTTTGGGCGCGGCTGTGTCCGTGGCCTATTTTTGGCACACGGAGGCCGCCCGAAAAGTCTGGGCCATTCCGAGTTCGGCGGACGAACTTCGCCCACGCCCCCCACCAAGGCTATAGCCCACCCGTTTATTGGCCATTTGGGGGGTTTTCGCACCCCGACCTTCGGGCGCTAATTTTTGGGCGCGGCTGTGCCCGTGGCCTATTTTTGGCACACGGAGGCCGCCTGCAAAGTCTCGGGCCATTCCGAGTCCGGCGGACGAACTTCGCCCACGCCCCCCACCAAGGCTATAGCCCACCCATTTTTTGGCCATTGGGGGGGTTTTGGCACCCCGAACTTCGGGCGCTAGTTTTTGGGCGCGGCTGTGCCCGTGGCCTATTTTTGGCACCCGGAGGCCACCCGCAAAGTCTCGGGCCATTCCGAGTCCGGCGGACGAACTTCGCCCACGCCCCCCACCAAGGCTATAGCCCACCCGTTAATTGGCCATTTGGGGGATTTTCACACCCCAACCTTCGGGCACTAATTTTTGGGCGCGGCTGTGCCCGTGGCCTATTTTTGGCACCACGGAGGCTGCCATAAAGTCTCGGGCCATTCCGAGTCCGGCGGACGAACTTCTCCCACGCCGCCCACCAAGGCTATAGCCCACCCGTTTTTTGGCCATTGGGGGGGTTTTGGCACCCCGACCTTCGGGCGCTAATTTTTGGGCGCGGCTGTGCCCGTGGGCTATTTTTGGCACACGGAGGCCGCCTGCGTCTCGGGCCTTTCGAGTCCGGCGGACTTACTTCTCCCACGCCCCCACCAAGGCTATAGCCCACCCATTTTTGGCCATTGGGGGTTTTGGCACCCGACCTTGGGCGCTAATTTTTGGCGGCTATGCCCGTGGCCTATTTTTGCACACGGAGGCCGCCCCCAGCGTCTCGGGCCATTCCGAGTCCGGACGAACCGCACCGCCCCCACCAAGGCTAAAGCCCCCCCTTTTTTTGGCCATTTGGGGGGTTTAGGCAACCCGAACCGGGTGTTAATTTTAGGCTGTGCCGTGGCCCATTTTTGGCATACGGAGGCCGCCCGCAAAGTCTCGAGCCATTCCGATTCCGGCGGACGAACTTCGCTCTCCCCCACCAAGGCTATAGCCCACCCGAATTTTGGCCATTTGGGGGTTTTGGCACCCGACCTTGGGCGCTAATTTTTGGCGCGGCTGTGCCGTGGCCTATTTTGGCACCACGGAGGCCGCCCGCAACGTCTCGGGCCTTTCCGAGTCCGGCGGACTAACTATTCCCACGCCCCCACCCAAGGCTATAGCCCACCCGCTTTTTGGCCATTTGGGGGGTTTTGGCACCCGACCTTGAGCTAATTTTTGGCGCGGCTGTGCCAGCGGCCTATTCGGCTGGAGGCCGCCCAAAAAGTCTCGGGCCATTCCGAGTCCAGGACGAACCATTACGCCCCACCAAGGCTATAGCCCACCCGATTTTTAGCCACTTTTCCGCTGGGGTTTTGGCACCCGACCTTGGGCGCTAATTTTTGGGCGCGGCTGTGCCCGTGGCCTATTCACACGGAGGCCGCCCGCAAAGTCTCGGGCCATTCCGAGTCTGGCTGACGAACTCTGTCAACGCCCCCCACCAAGGCTATAGCCCACCCGTTTTTAGCCATTTTCCGCTGGGGTTTTGGCAACGATCTTGGGCACTAATTTTTAGGCGCGGCTGTGCAGTGGCCTATTTTGGCTCACGGAGGCCGCCCGCAAAGTCTCGGGCCATTCATAGTCCGGACGAACTTCGCCACGCCCCCACCAAGGCTATAGCCCACCCGTTTTTGTCAATTGGGGGTTTTGGCACCCGAACCGGGCGCTAAATTTAGGGCGCGGCTGTGCCCGTGGCCTATTTTTGGCACACGGAGGCCGACCGCAAAGTCTGGTGCCATTCCGAGTCCGGCGGACGAACTTCGCCCACGCCCCCCAACAAGTCTATAGCCCACCCGTTTTTTGGCCAATTTTCCGCTTGGGGGTTTTGGTACCTACCTTCGGGCGCTAATTTTTGGGCGCGCTGTGCCCGTGGCCTATTTTTGGCACACGGAGGCCGACCGCAAAGTCTGGTGCCATTCCGAGTCCGGCGGACGAACTTCCCCCACACCCCCCATCAAGACTATAGCCCACCCGATTTTTGGTCATTTGGGGGGTTTTGGCACTGACCGTCGGGCGCTAATTTTAGGCGCGGCTGTGCCGAGGCCTATTTGGGCACACGGAGGCCGCCCGCAAAGTCTCGGGCCATTCCGAGTCCTGCGGACGAACTTCGCCCACGCCCCCCACCAAGCCTATAGCCATCCGTTTTTGCCATTTGGGGTTTGGCACCCGACCTTCGTGTGCTAATTTTTGTGCGCGGCTGTGCCGTGTCCTATTTTTGGCACACGGAGGCCGCCCAATGTCTTGGGCCATTCGAGTCCGGCGGACGAACTTCCCCCATGCCCCCACCAAGGCTATAGCCCACCCGATTTTTGGCCATTTTCCGCTGGGGTTTTGGCACCCGAACTAATTTTTAGGGCGCGGCTGTGCCCGTGGCCTATTTTGCCACACAGAGGCCGCCCACAAAGTCTCGGGCCATTCCGAGTCCGGCGGACAAACTTCGCCACGCCCCCCAAGGCTATAGCCCACCGTTTTTGGCCATTTGGGGTTTTGGCACCCGACCTTGGGCGCTAATTTTTGGCGCGGCGGTGCCCGTGGCCTATTTTGGCACACGGAGGCCGCCCGCATAAGTCTCGGGCCATTCCGAGTCCGGACGAACTTCACCCACCCCCACAGGCTATAGCCCACCCGTTTTTGGTCATTTGGGGGTTTTGGCACCCGACCGTCGGGCTGTAATTTTGGCGCGGCTGTGCCGAGGCCTATTTTGGCACACGGAGGCCGCCCGCAAATTCTCGGGCCATTCCGAGTCCGGCGGACGAACTTCGCCCACGCCCCCCACCAAGCCTATAGCCATCCGTTTTTTTGCCATTTGGGGGGTTTTGGCACCCAGACCTTCGGGCCCTAATTTTTGGGTGCGGTTGTGCCCGTGGCCTATTTTGGCACACGGAGGCCGCCATAAGTCTCGGGCCATTCCGAGTCCGGCTGAACTTCGCCACGCCCCCAAGGCTATAGCCCACCCGATTTTTGGCCATTTTTCCGCTGGGGGGTTTTGGCACCCTGACCTTCGGGCACTAATTTTTGGGCGTGGCTCTGCCCGTGGCCTATTTTTGGCACACGGAGGCCACCCGCAAAGTCTCGGGCCATTCCGAGTCCGGCGGACGAACTTCGCCCACGCCCCCCACCAAGGCTATAACCCACCCGTTTTTTCGCCATTTGGGGGGTTTTGGCACCCCAAACTTTGGGTGCTAATTTCTGGGCGCGGCTGTGCCCGTGGCCTATTTTTGGCACACGGAGGCCGCCCGCAAAGTCTCGGGCCATTCCGAGTCCGGCGGACGAACTTCGCCCACGCCCCCCACCAAGGCTATAACCCACCCGTTTTTTCTCCATTTGGGGGGTTTTGGCTCCCCAAACTTTGGGTGCTAATTTCTGGGCGCGGCTGTGCCCGTGGCCTATTTTTGCCACACGGAGGCCGACCGCAAAGTCTCGGGCCATTCCGAGTCTGGCGGACGAACTTCGCCCACGCCCCCCCCAAGGCTATAGCCCATGCGTTTTTTGGCCATTTGGGGGGTTTTGGCACCCTGAACTTCGGGTGCTTATTTTGTGACTGGGCTGTGCCCGTGGCCTATTTTTGGCAAACGGAGTCCGCCCGCAAAATCTCGGGCCATTCCGAGGCCAGCGGACGAACTTCGCCCACGCCCCACAAGCCTATAGCCATCCGTTTTTGCCATTTGGGGTTTTGGCACCCGACCTTCGTGCGCTAATTTTGGAGCGGCTGTGCCCGTGGCCTATTTTGGCACACGGAGGCCGCCCGCAACGTCTCGGGCCATTCCGAGTCTGGCGGACGAACTTCGCCCACGCCCCCCCCAAGGCTATAGCCCATGCGTTTTTTGGCCATTTGGGGGGTTTTGGCACCCCGACCTTCGTGCGCTAATTTTTGGGCGGCTGTGCCCGTGGCATATTTTAGCACCACGGAGGCCGCCCGCAAAGTCTCGGGCCATTCCGTGTCCGTGGACGAACTTCACGCCCCCGACCAAGGCTATAGCCCACCCGATTTTTAGCCATTTTCCGTGGGGGTATTGACACCCGACCTTGGTGCTAATTTTTAGGCGTGGCTATGCCCATGGCCAATTTTGGCACACGGAGGCCGCCCCAATGTCTCGGGCCATTCCGAGTCAGGACGAACTTCGCCGCCCCACCAAGGCTATAGCCACGCGTTTTTGGCCATTTGGGGGTTTGGCTCGAACTGCGGGTGCTAATTTTTGCGGCTGTGCCCGTGGCCTATTTTGCCACACAGAGGCCGCCCGCAAAGTCTCGGGCCATTCGAGTCCGGCGGACAAACTTCGCCACGCCCCCACCAAGGCTATAGCCCACCCGTTTTTGGCCATTTGGGGTTTTGGCACCCGACGTTGGGCGCTAATTTTGGCGCGGCTGTGTCCGTGGCCTATTTTGGGAGGCCGCCCGCAAAGTCTCGGGCCATTCCGAGTCCGCGGACGAACCGCCACGCCCCCACCAGGCTATAGCCACGCGTTTTTGGCCATTTGGGGTTTTGGCACCCGAACTTGGGTGCTAATTTTTAAGGCGGCTGTGCCCGTGACCTATTTTGCCACACAGAGGCCGCCCGCAATGTCTCGGGCCATTCGAGTCCAGCGGACGAACTTCGCCCCCCCAAGGCTATAGCCCACGCGTTTTTGGCCATTTGGGGGTTTTGGCACCAGAACCGGGTGCTAATTTTTGGGCGGCTGTGCCCGAGGCCTATTTTGGCAAACCGCGGCCGCCCGCAAAGTCTCGGGCCATTCCGAGTCCGGCTGACGAACTTCGCCCACGCCCCCCACCAAGGCTATAGCCCACCCGATTTTTGGCCATTTTTCCGCTGGGGGGTTTTGGCACCCTGACCTTCGGGCACTAATTTTTGGGCGTGGCTCTGCCCGTGGCCTATTTTTGGCACACGGAGGCCACCCGCAAAGTCTCGGGCCATTCCGAGTCCGGCGGACGAACTTCGCCCACGCCCCCCACCAAGGCTATAACCCACCCGTTTTTTCGCCATTTGGGGGGTTTTGGCACCCCAAACTTTGGGTGCTAATTTTTGGGCGTGGCTGTGCCCGTGGCCTATTTTTGGCACACGGAGGCCGCCCGCAAAGTCTCGGGCCATTCCGAGTCCGGCGGACGAACTTCGCCCACGCCCCCCACCAAGGCTATAACCCACCCGTTTTTTCGCCATTTGGGGGGTTTTGGCACCCCAAACTTCGGGCGCAAATTTTTGGGCGCGGCTGTGCCCGTGGCCTATTTTTAGCGCACGGAGGCCGCCCGCAAAGTCTCGGGCCATTCCGAGTCCGGCGGACGAACTTCGCCCACGCCCCCCACCAAGGCTATAGCCCACCCGTTTTTTGGCCATTTGGGGGGTTTTGGCACCCCGAACATCGGGTGCTAATTTTTGGGCGCGGCTGTGCACGTGGCCTATTTTTAGCACACGGAGGCCGTCCGCATAGTCTCGGGCCATTCCGAGTTCGGCGGACAGACCACGCCCCCACAGGCTATAGCCCACTTTTGGCCATTTGGGGGGTTTTCGCACCCCAAACTTCGGGTACTAATTTTTGGGCGCGGCTGTGTCCGTGGCCTATTTGTGGCACATGGAGGCCACCCGCAAAGTCTCGGGCCATTCCGAGTCCGAGGCGAACCGCCACGCCCCCCACCAAGGCTATAGCCCTCCCGTATTTTGGCCATTTGGGGGGTTTTGGCACCCCAAACTTTGGGTGCTAATTTCTGGGCGCGGCTGTGCCCGTGGCCTATTTTTGGCACATGGAGGCCGTCCGCATAGTCTCGGGCCATTCCGAGTCCGGCGGACGAACTTCGCCCACGCCCCCCACCAAGGCTATAGCCACTTTGTTTTTGGCCATTTGGGGGTTTTGGCACCCAGACGGGTTCTAATTTTTGGGAGCGGCTGTGCCCGTGGCCTATTTTTTACACAGAGTCCCCATGAAGTCTCGGGCCATTCCGAGTCCGGACGAACTTCGCCCGCCCCCACGAGGCTATAGCCACGCGTTTTTGGCCATTTGGGGCGTTTTCGCATGAACTTCGGGTACTAATTTATAGTCGCGGCTGTGCCCATGGCCTATTTTGGCACACAGAGACCGCCCAAAGTCTCGGGCCATTCCAGGTCCGAGCGGAAGAACTTCTCCCACGCCCCCACCAGGCTATAGCCCACCCGATTTTTGGCCATTTTTCCGCAAGGGGATTTTCGCACCCCGAACTTCGGGTACTAATTTTTGGGCGCGGCTGTGCCCGTGGCCTATTTTTGGCACACGGAGGCCGCCCGCAAAGTCTCGGGCCATTCCGAGTCCGGCGGACGAACCTCGCCCACGCCCCCCACCAAGGCTATAACCCACCCGTTTTTCCGCCATTTGGGGGGTGTTGGCTCCCCAAACTTCGGGTGCTAATTTTTTGGCGCGGCTGTGCCCGTGGCCTATTTTTAGCACACGGAGGCCGTCCGCATAGCCTCGGGCCATTCCAAGTCCGGCAGACGAACTTCGCCCACGCCCCCCACCAAGGCTATAGCCCACCCGTTTTTTCGCCATTTGGGGGGTTTTGGCACCCCAAACTTCGGGCGCAAATTTTTGGGCGCGGCTGTGCCCGTGGCCTATTTTTAGCGCACGGAGGCCGCCCGCAAAGTCTCGGGCCATTCCGAGTCCGGCGGACGAACTTCGCCCACGCCCCCCACCAAGGCTATAGCCCACCCGTTTTTTGGCCATTTGGGGGGTTTTGGCACCCCGAACTTCGGGTGCTAATTTTTGGGCGCGGCTGTGCACGTGGCCTATTTTTAGCACACGGAGGCCGTCCGCATAGTCTCGGGCCATTCCGAGTCCGGCGGACGAACTTCGCCCACGCCCCCCACCAAGGCTATAGCCCACCTGTTTTTTGGCCATTTGGGGGGTTTTCGCACCCCGAACTTCGGGTACTAATTTTTGGGCGCGGCTGTGCCCGTGGCCTATTTTACATGGAGCCGCCCGCAAAGTCTCGGGCCATTCCGAGTCCGGCGGACGAACCGCCACGCCCCACCAGGCTATAACCCAGTTTTTCGCCATTTGGGGGTTTTAGCTTTCCCAAACTTTGGGTGGTAATTTCTGGGCGGCTGTGCCCGTGGCCTATTTTGGCACACGCGAGGCCGCCCGCAAAGTCTCGGGCCATTCCGAGTCCAGCGGACGAACCGCCCACGCCCCGGCTATAGCCCACCCGTTTTTGGCCATTTGGGGGTTTGGCACCCGATCTTCGGGTGCTAATTTTTAGGCGGCTGTGCCGTGGCCTATTTTGGCACATGGAGGCCACCCGCAAATCTCGGGCCATTCCAAGTCCGGACGAACTTCGCCACGCCCCCACCAAGAGCTATAACCCACCCGTTTTTGGCCATTTGGGGGTTTTGGCACCTCGGCGTTCAGCGCTAATTTTGCACTGTGCCGTGGCCTATTTTTGGCACAAGGAGGCCGCCCACAAAGTCTCGGGCCATTCCGAGGTCAGCGGACGAACCGCCCGCCCACCAAGGCTATAGCCCACCCGTTTTTAGCCATTTGGGGGTTTTGGCACCCGACGTTCGGGCGTTAATTTTAGGCACGGCTGTGCCGTGGCTTATTTTGGTACACGGAGGCCGCCCGCAAAGTCTCGGGCCATTCCGAGTCCGGCGGACGAACTTCGCCCACACCCCCCACCAAGGCTATAGCCCACCCGTTTTTGGCCATTTGGGGTTTAACCGGGTGCTAATTTTTGGCGTGACTGTGCACGTGGCCTATTTTTAGCACATGGAGGCCATCCGCATAGCCTCGGGCCATTCCGAGTCCGGCAGACGAACTTCGCCCACGCCCCCCACCAAGGCTATAGCCCACCCGTTTTTTGGCCATTTGGGGGGTTTATGGACACCGAACTTTGGGTGCTAATTTTTGGGCGCGGCTGTGCCCGTGGCCTATTTTTTCCACACGGAGGCCGCCCGCAAAGTCTCGGGCCATTCCGAGGCCGGCGGACGAACTTCGCCCACGCCCCCCACCAAGGCCCACCCGATTTTTGGCCATTTGGGGGTTTGCTTCTCGATGTTCAGCGTTAATTTTGGGCTCGGCTGTGCCCGTGGCCTATTTTTGGTACACGGAGGCCGCCCGCAAAGTCTCGGGCCATTCCGAGTCCGGCGGACGAACTTCGCCCACACCCCCCACCAAGGCTATAGCCCACCCGTTTTTTGGCCATTTGGGGGGTTTTGGCACCCCGAACTTCGGGTGCTAATTTTTGGGCGCGGCTGTGCACGTGGCCTATTTTTAGCACACGGAGGCCGTCCGCATAGTCTCGGGCCATTCCGAGTCCGAGCGGACGACGTCGCCACGCCCCACCAAGGCTATAGCCCATGTTTTTGGCCATTTGGGGGTTTGCATCGAACCGGGTACTAATTTTTAGGCGGGCTGTGCCGTGGCCTATTTTTGGCACCACGGAGCCGCCCGCAAAGTCTCGGGCCATTCCGAGTCCGAGCGGACGAACCGCCGCGCCCCCACCAAGGCTATAGCCCACGCGTTTTTGGCCATTTGGGGGTTTTGGCTTTTGAAGACTGCGGGTGCTAATTTTTGGGCGCGGCTGTGCCCGTGGCCTATTTTTGCCACACAGAGGCCGCCCACAAAGTCTCGGGCCATTCCGAGTCCGGCGGACAAACTTCGCCCACGCCCCCCACCAAGCTATAGCCCACCCGTTTTTTGGCCATTTGGGGGGTTTTGGCACTGACGTTCGGGCGCTAATTTTAGGCGCGGCTGTGCCGTGGCCTATTTTGCCACCACGGAGGCCGCCCGCAAAGTCTCGGGCCATTCCGAGTCGGGACGAACTTAGCCACGCCCCCACCAAGGCCCACCCGTTTTTGGCCATTTGGGGGTTTGCTCGGCGTTCGGCGCTAATTTTGTGGCGGTGCCGTGGCCTATTTTTGGCACACGGAGGCCGCCCGCAAAGTCTCGGGCCATTCCGAGTCCGGCGGACGAACTTCGCCGAAGCCCCCCACCAAGGCTATAGCCCACCCGTTTTTTGGCAATTTGGGGGGTTTTGGCACACCGACGTTCGGGAGTTAATTTCAGGCTCGGCTGTGCCCGTTGACTATTGTTGTTAAAAGGAGGCCGCCCGCAAAGTCTCGGGCCATTCCGCGTCCGGACGAAGTCGCCACGCCCCCACAGGCTATAGCCCACCCGATTTTGGCCATTTTCCGCTGGGGTTTTGGCACCTGACCTTCGGGCACTAATTTTTGGGCGTGGCTCTGCCCGTGGCCTATTTTTGGCACACTGAGGCCGCCCGCAAAGTCTCGGGCCATTCCGAGTCCGGCGGTCGAACTTCGCCCACGCCCCCCACCAAGCCTATAGCCATCCGTTTTTTTGCCATTTGGGGGGTTTTGGCACCCCGACCTTCGTGCGCTAATTTTTGGGCGCGGTTGTGCCCGTGGCCTATTTTTGGCACACGGAGGCCGCCCGCAAAGTCTCGGGCCATTCCGAGTCCGGCAGACGAACTTCGCCCACGCCCCCCACCAAGGCTATAGCCCACCCGTTTTTTGGCCATTTGGGGGGTTTATGGACACCGAACTTCGGGTGCTAATTTTTGGGCGCGGCTGTGCACGTGGCCTATTTTTAGCACACGGAGGCCGTCCGCATAGTCTCGGGCCATTCCGAGTCCGGCGGACGAACTTCGCCCACGCCCCCCACCAAGGCTATAGCCCACCTGTTTTTTGGCCATTTGGGGGGTTTTCGCACCCCGAACTTCGGGTACTAATTTTTGGGCGCGGCTGTGCCCGTGGCCTATTTTTGGCACACGGAGGCCGCCCGCAAAGTCTCGGGCCATTCCGAGTCCGGCGGACGAACTTCGCCCACGCCCCCCACCAAGGCTATAACCCACCCGTTTTTTCGCCATTTGGGGGGTTTTGGCACCCCAAACTTTGGGTGCTAATTTCTGGGCGCGGCTGTGCCCGTGGCCTATTTTTGGCACACGGAGGCCGCCGGCAAAGTCTCGGGCCATTCCGAGTCCGGCGGACGAACTTCGCCCACGCCCCCCACCAAGGCTATAGCCCACCTGTTTTTTGGCCATTTGGGGGGTTTTCGCACCCCGAACTTCGGGTGCTAATTTTTGGGCGTGGCTGTGCCCGTGGCCTATTTTTGGCACACAGAGGCCGCCCGCAAAGTCTCGGGCCATTCCGAGTCCGGCGGACGAACTTCGCCCACGCCCCCCACCAAGGCTATAACCCACCCGTTTTTTCGCCATTTGGGGGGTTTTGGCACCCCAAACTTTGGGTGCTAATTTCTGGGCGCGGCTGTGCCCGTGGCCTATTTTTGGCACACGGAGGCCGCCCGCAAAGTCTCGGGCCATTCCGAGTCCGGCGAACTTCGCCAACGCCCCCCACCAAGGCTATAACCCACCCGTTTTTTCGCCATTTGGGGGTTTTGGCTCCCAAACTTTGGGTGCTAATTTCTGGCGCGGCTGTGCCGTGGCCTATTTTGCCACCACGGAGGCCGACCGCAAAGTCTCGGGCCATTCCGAGTCTGGCGGACGAACCGCCACGCCCCACCAAGGCTATAAGCCCACCGGTTTTTGGCCATTTGGGGTTTTGGCACCCGACCTTCGGGCACTAATTTTAGGCGCGGCTGTGCCCGTGGCCTAGTTTTGCACACGGAGGCCGCCCGCAAAGTCTCGGGCCATTCCGAATCCGCGGACGAACTTCGCCACGCCCCCAAGGCTATAGCCTACCCGTTTTTAGCCATTTGGGGGTTTTGGCACCCCGACCCGCTAATTTTTGGGCGCGGCTGTGCCCGTGGCTAGGCACCACGGAGGCCGCCCGCAAAGTCTCGGGCCATTCCGAGTCCGGCGGACGAACCGCCCGCCCCACCAAGGCTATAGCCCACCCGTTTTTGGCCATTTGGGGGTTTTGGCTTTTGACCTTCGGGCACTAATTTTGGGCGCGGCTGTGCCCGTGGCCTGCACAGCACCACGGAGGCCGCCCGCAAAGTCTCGGGCCATTCGAATCAGCGGACGAACTTCGCCACGCCCCATGAGGCTATAGCCCACCCGTTTTTGGCCATTTTCCGCTGGGGGTTTTGGCACCCGACCTTCATGTACTAATTTTTGGTAGCGGCTGAGCCCGTGGCCTACTTTTGCACGGAGGCCGCCAAAGTCTCGGGCCATTCCGAATCTGGCGGACGAACTTCGCCGCCCCCACCAAGGCTATGGCCCACCGTTTTTGGCCATTTTCCGCTGGGGGTTTTGGCACCCGACCTTGGGTGATAATTTTGTCTTGTGACTGTGCCCGTGGCCTATTTTTAGCACACGGAGGCCGCCCGTAAAGTCTCGGGCCATTCCAAATCCGGCGGAAGAACTTCGCCCACGCCCCCCACCAAGGCTATTGCCCACCCGTTTTTTGGACATTTGGGGGGTTTTGGCACCCCGAACTTCGGGCGCTAATTTTTGGGAGCGGCAGAGCCCGTGCCCTCTTATTTCCACACGGAGGCCGCCGGCAAAGTCTCGGGCCATTCCGAGTCCGGCGGACGAACTTCGCCCACGCCCCCCACCAAGGCTATAGCCCACCCGTTTTTTGGCCATTTGGATGGTTTTGGCACCCCGACCTTCGGGCGCTAATTTTTGGGTGCGGCTGTGCCCGTGGTCTATTTTTGGCACACACGGAGGCCGGTCGCAAGTCTCGGGCCATTCAGATCCGGCGGACGAACCGCCACGCCCCCCACCAAGGCTATAGCCCACCAATTTTTTGGCCATTTGGGGGTTTTGGCACCCGACCTTAAATCCGCTAATTTTTGATGCGGCTGTGCCCGTGGCCTATTTTTGGCACACGGAGGCCGCCCGCAAAGTCTCGGGCCATTCCGAGTCCGGCGGACGAACTTCGCCAACGCCCCCCACCAAGGCTATAGCCCACCCGATTTTTGGCCATTTTTCCGCTGGGGGGTTTTGGCACCCGACCTTGGGTGCTAATTTTTGGTGGCTATGCCGTGGCCTATTTTTGGCACACGGAGGCCGCCCGCAAAGTCTCGGGCCATTCCGAGTCCGGCGGACGAACTTCGCCCACGCCCCCCACCAAGGCTATAGCCCACCCGATTTTTGGCCATTTTTCCGCTGGGGGGTTTTGGCACCCCGACCTTCGGGCACTAATTTTTCGGCGCGGCTATGCCCGTGGCCTATTTTTGGCAGACGGAGGCGGTCCCCAAAGTCTCGGGCCATTCCGAGTCCGGCGGACGAACTTCGCCCACGCCCCCCACCAAGGCGATAGCCCACCCGATTTTTGGCCATTTGGGGGGTTTTGGCACCCCGACTTTCGGGCGCTAATTTTTGGGCGTGGCTGTGCCCGTGGCCTATTTATGGCACACGGAGGCCGCCCACTAAGTCTCGGGCCATTCCGAGTCCGGCGGACGAACTTCGCCCACGCCCCCCACCAAGGCTATAGCCCACCCGTTTTTTGGCCATTTTTCCGCTGGGGGGTTTTGGTACCCCGACCTTCGGGCGCTAATTTTTGGGCGCGGCTATGACCGTGGCCTATTTTTGGCATATGGAGGCCGCCCGCAAAGTCTCGGGCCATTCCGAGTCAGGCGGACGAACTTCGCCCGCGCCCCCCACCAAGGCTATAGCCCACCCGTTTTTTGGCCATTTGGGGGGTTTTGGCACCCCGACCTTCGGGCGCTAATTTTTGGGTGCGGCTGTGCCCGTGGCCTATTTTTGGCACACGGAGGCCGCCCGCAAAGTCTCGGGCAATTCCAAGTCCGGCGGACGAACTTCGCCCACGCCCCCCACCAAGGCTATAGCCCACCCGTTTTTTTGCCATTTGGGGGGTTTTGGCACCCCGACCTTTGGGTGCAAATTTTTGGGCGTGGCTGTGCCCGTGGCCTATGTTTGGCACACGGAGGCCGCCCGCAAAGTCTCAGGCCATTCCGAGTCCGGCGGACGAACTTCGCCCACGCCCCCGACCAAGGCTATAGCCCACCCGATTTTTGGCCATTTTTCCGCTGGGGTTTTGGCACTCCGACCTTGGGTACTAATTTTTGGCGCGCTATGCCCGTTGCCTATTTTGGGAAACGGAGGCTGCCCGCAAAGTCTCGGGCCATACCGAGTCCGGCGGACAAACTTCGCCCACGCCCCCCACCAAGGCTATAGCCCACCCGTTTTTTGGCCATTTGGGGGGTTTTGGCGCCCAGACCTTCGGGTGCTAATTTTTGGGCGCGGCTACGCCCGTGCCCTATTTTTGGCACACGGTGGCCGCCCGCAAAGTCTTGGGCCATTCCGAGTCCGGCGGACGAACTTCGCCCACGCCCCCCACCAAGGCTATAGCCCACCCGATTTTTGGCCATTTTTCCGCTGGGGGGTTTTGGCACTCCGACCTTCGGCTACTAATTTTTGGGCGCGGCTACGCCCGTTGTCTATTTTTGGCACACGTAGGTCGCCCGCAAAGTCTCGGGCCATTCCGAGTCCGGCGGACGAACTTCGCCCACGCCCCCCACCAAGGCTATAGCCCACCCGTTTTTTGGCCATTTGGGGGGTTTTGGCACCCCGACCTTCGGGCGCTAATTTTTGGGCGCGGGTGTGGCCGTGACTTAATTTTTGGGCGTGGCTGTGCCCATTGCCTGTTTTTGGCACACGGAGGACCCCCGCAAAGCCTCGGACCATTCCGAGTTCGGCGGAAAAATTTCGCACACGCCCCCCACCAAGGCTATTGCCCACCCGATTTTTGGCCAATTTTCCGCTGGGGGGTTTTGGCACCCCGACCTTCGGGCGCTAATTTTTGGGCTTGGCTATGCCCGTGGCCTATTTTTGAAACACGGAGGCAGCCCCCAAAGTCTCGGGCCATTCCGAGTCCGGCGGACGAACTTCGCCCACGCCCCCCACCAAGGCTGTAGCCCACCCGATTTTTGGCTATTTTTATGCTGGGGGGTTTTGGCACCCCAACCTTCGGGCACTAATTTTTGGGTGCGGCTATGTCCGTAGCCTATTTTTGGCACACAGAAGCCGCCCGCAAAGTCTCGGGCCATTCCGAGTCCGGCGGACGAACTTCACCCACGCCCCCCACCAAGGCTATAGCCCACCCGATTTTTGGCCATTTTTCCGCTGGGGAGTTTTGGCACCCCGACCTTCGGACGCTAATTTTTGGGCGCGGCTATGCCCGTGGCCTATTTTTGGCACACGGAGGCCGCCCGCAAAGTCTCGGGCCATTCCGAGTCCGGCGGATGAAATTTCGCCCACGCCCCCCACCAAGGCTATAGCCCACCCGATTTTTGGCCATTTTTCCTTTGGGGGGTTTTGTCACCCCGACCTTCGGGAGCTAATTTTTGGGCGCGGCTGTGTCCGTGGCCTAGTTTTGGCACACCGAGGCTGCCCGCAAAGTCTCGGACCATTCCGAGTCCGGCGGACAAACTTCGCCCACGCCCCCCACCAAGGCTATAGCCCACCCTATTTTTGGCCATTTTTCCACTGGGGGGTTTTGGCACCCCGACCTTCGGGAGCAAATTTTTAGGCGCGTCTATGTCCATGGCCTATTTTTGGCACACGGAGGCCGCGTCCAAAGTCTCGGGCCATTCCGAGTCCGGCGGACGAACTTCGCCCACGCCCCCCACCAAGGCTATAGCCCACCCATTTTTTGGCCATTTGGGGGGTTTTGGCACCCCGACCTTCGGGCGCTAATTTTAGGGTGCGGCTGTACCCGTGTCCTATTTTTGGCACACGGAGGGCGCCCGCAAAGTCTCGGGCCATTCCGAGTCAGGCGGATGAAATTTCGCCCACGCCCCCCACCAAGGCAATAGCCCACCCGATTTTTGGCCATTTTTCCGCTGGGGGGTTTTGTCACCCCAACCTTCGGGCGCTAATTTTTTGGCGCGGCTGTGTCTGTGGCCTAGTTTTGGCACACCGAGGCTGCCCGCAAAGTCTCGGCCCATTCCGAGTCCGGCGGACGAACTTCGACCACGCCCCCCACCAAGGCTATCGCCCACCCGATTTTTGGCCATTTTTTCCAATTGGGGTTTTGGTACCCCGACCTTCGGAAGCTAATTTTTGGGCGCGGCTATGACCATGGCCTATTTTTGGCACACGGAGGCCGCGCCCAAAGTCTCGGGCCATTCCGAGTCCGGCGGACGAACTTCGCCCACGCCCCCCACCAAGGCTATAGCCCACCCGTTTTTGCCCATTTGGGGGGTTTTGGCACCCCGACCTTCGGGTGCTAATTTTTGGACGTGGCTCTGTCCGTGGCCTATTTTTGACCCACGGAGGCCGCCCGCAATGTCTCGTGCCATTCCGAGTCCGGCGGACGAACTTCGCCCACGCCCCCAACCAAGGCTATCGCCCACCCGATTTTTCGCCATTTTTCCGCTGGGGGGTTTTGGCACCCCGACCTTCGGGCACTAATTTTTGGGCGCGGCTATGCCCGTGGCCTATTTTTGGCACACGGAGGCCGCCCCCAAGGTCTCGGGCCATTCCGAGTCCGGCGGACGAACTTCGCCCACGCCCCCCACCAAGGCTATAGCCCACCCGATTTTTGGCAATTTTTCCGCTGGGGGGTTTTGGCACCCCGACCTTCGGGGGCTAATTTTTGGGCACGGCTATGCCCGTGGCCTATTTTTGGCACACGGAGGCCGTCCCCAAAGTCTCAGGCCATTACGAGTCCGGCGGACGAACTTCGCCCACGCCCCCCACGAAGGCTATAGCCCACCCGATTTTTGGCCATTTGGGGGGTTTTGGCACCCCGACCATCGGGTGCTAATTTTTGGGCGCGGCTGTGCCCGTGGCCTATTTTTTGCACACGGAGGCCGTCCGTAAATTCTCGGGCAATTCCGAGTCCTACGGACGAACTTCGCCCACGCCCCCCACCAAGGCTATAGCCCACCCGATTTTTGGCCATTTTTCCGCTGGGGGGTTTTGGCACCCCGACCTTCGGGCGCTAATTTTTGGGCACGGCTATGCCGTGGCCTATTTTTTGCTCACGGAGGCCGCCCGTAAAGTCTCGGGCCAGTCCGAGTCCGGCGGATGAACTTCGCCCACGCCCCCTACCAAGGCTATAGCCCACCCGATTTTTGGCCATTTTTCCGCTGGGGGGTTTTGGCACTACGACCTTTGGGCGCTAATTTCTGGGCGCGGCTGTGCCCGTGGCGTAGTTTTGGCACACGGAGGCCGCCCGTAAAGTCTCGGGCCAGTCCGAGTCCGGCGGACGAACTTCGCCCACGCCCCCCACCAAGGCTATAGTCCACCCGTTTTTTGGCCATTTGGGGGGTTTTGGCACCCCGACCTTCGGGCGCTAATTGTTGGGCGCTGCTATGCCCGTGGCCTATTTTTGGAACACGGAGGCCGCCCGCAAAGTCTCGGGCCATTCCGAGTCCAGCGGACGAACTTCGCCCACGCCCCCCACAAAGGCTATAGCCCACCCGTTTTTTGGCCATTTGGGGGGTTTTGGCACCCAGACCTTCGGGCACAAATTTTTGGGCGTGGGTGTGGCCGTGACTTAATTTTTGGGCGCGGCTGTGCCCATTGCCTGTTTTTGGCACACGGAGGCCGCCCGCAAAGTCTCGGACCATTCCGAGTCCGGCGGACTAACTTCGCACACGCCCACCACCAAGGCTATAGCCCACCCGATTTTTGGCCATTTTTCCGTTGGGGGGTTTTGGCACCCCGACCTTCGGGCGCTAATTTTTGGGTGCGGCTATGCCCGTGGCCTATTTTTGGCACACGGAGGCCACCCCCAAAGTCTCGGGCCATTACGAGTCCGGCGGACGAACTTCGCCCACGCCCCCCAACAAGGCTATAGCCCACCCGTTTTTTGGCCATTTGGGGGGTTTTGGCACCCCGACCTTCGGGCGCTAATTTTTGGGCACGGGTGTGCCCGTGGCATAATTTTTGGGCGCGGCTGTGCCCATGGCCTGTTTTTGGTGCACGAAGGCCGCCCAAAAAGTCTCGGACCATTCCGAGTCCGGCGAACGAACTTCGCCCATGCCCCCCACCAAGGCTATAGCCCACCCGATTTTTGGCCATTTTTCCGCTGGGGGGTTTTGGCACCCCGACCTTCGGGCGCTAATTTTTGGGCGCGGCTATGCCCGTGGCCTCTTTTTGGCACACGGAGCCTGCCCCCAAAGTCTCGGGCCATTCCGAGTCCGGCGGACGAACTCGCCAACGCCCCCCACTAAGGCTATAGCCCACCTGCTTTTGGCCATTTTCCGCTGGGGTTTTGCCACCCGACCTTGGGCGCTAATTTTTAGGCGCGGCTATGTCCGTGGCCTATTTTTACCCACGGAGGCCGTGCTCAAAGTCTTGGGCCATTCCGCGTCCGGGCGGAACATCGCCCACGCCCCCCGCCAAGGCTATAGCCCACCCGTTTTTTCGCCATTTGGGGGGTTTTGGCACCCCGACCTTCGGGTGCTAATTTTTGGGCGCGGCTGTGCCCGTGGCCTATTTTTGGCCCATGGAGACCGTCCGCAAAGTCTCGTGCCATTCCTAGTCCGGCGGACGAACTTCGCCCACGCCCCCCACCAAGGCTATAGCCCACCCGATTTTTGGCCATTTTTTCCGCAGGGGGGTTTTGGCACCCCGACCTTCGGGCGCTAATTTTTGGGCGCGGCTGTGCCCGTGGCCTATTTTTTGCACACGGAGGCCACCCACAAAGTTACGGGCCATTCCAAATCCGGCGGACGAACTTCGCCCATGCCCCCCACAAAGGCTATAGCCCACCCGATTTTTGGCCATTTTTCCGCTGGGGGGTTTTGGCACCCCGACCTTCGGGGGCTAATTTTTGGGCGCGGCTATGGCCCCTTGCCTATTTTTGGAACACGGAGGCCGCCCGCAAAGTCTCGGGCCATTCCGAGTCCGGCGGACGAACTTCGCCCACGCCCCCCACCAAGCCTATAGCCCGCCCGTTTTTTGGCCATTTGGGGGGTTTTGGCACCCCAACCTTCGGGCACTAATTATTGGGCGCGGCTGTGCCCGTGGCCTATTTTTGGCACACGGAGGCCGCCCGCAAAGTCTCGGGCCATTCCGAGTCTGGCGGACGAACTTCGCCCACACCCCCCACAAAGGCTATAGCCCACCCTTTTTTTGGCCATTTGGGGGGTTTTGGCACCCCGACCTTTGGGTGCTAATTTTTGGGCGCGGCTGTGCCCGTCGCCTATTTTTGGCACACGGAGGCCACCCGCAAAGTCTCGGGCCATTCCGAGTCCGGCGGACGAACTTCGCCATCCCCACCCCCCAAGGCTATAGCCCACCCGATTTTTGGCCATTTTTCCGCGGGGTTTTGGCACCCGACCTTGGGCGCTAATTTTTGGGCGCGGCTGTGCCGTGGCCTATTTTGGCACACGGAGGCCGCCCGCAAAGTGTCGGGCCATTCGAGTCCGTCGGACGAACTTCGCCCGCCCCACCAAGGCTATAGCCCACCGTTTTTGGCCATTTGGGGGTTTTGGCACCCGACCTTCGGGCTCTAATTTTTGGGCGCGGCTGTGCCCGTGGCCTATTTTGGGTACACGGAGGTCGCCCGTAAAGTCTCGGGCCATTCCGAGTCCGGCGGACGAACTTCGCCACGCCCCCACAAGGCTAGAGCCCACCCGTTTTTGGCCATTTGGGGGTTTTGGCACCCGACCTTGGGCGCTAATTTTTAGGGCACGGCTTTGCCGTGGCCTATTTCACCGCGGCCGCCCGCAAAGTCTCGGGCCATTCCGAGTCCGGACGAACTTCGCCCCACCAAGGCTATAGCCCACCCGTTTTTTGGCCATTTTGGGGGTTTTGGCACCCCGACCTTCGGGCGCTAATTTTTGTGTGCGGCTGTGCCCGTGGCCTATTTTTGGCACACATAGGCCACCCGCAAAGTCTCGGGCATTCCGAGTCCGGCGGACGAACTTCGCCCACGCCCCCCGCCAAGGCAATAACCCACCCGATTTTTGGCCATTTTTCCGCTGGGGGGTTCTGGCACCCCGACCTTCGGGCGCTAATTTTTGGGCGCGGCTGTGCCCGTGGCCTATTTTGTTACGGAAGCCGCCCGTAAATTCTCGGGCCATTCCGAGTCCGGACGAAATTTACGCCCCCCACCAAGGCTATAGCCCACCCGATTTTGGTCATTTTCCACTGGGGGTTTTGGCACCCGACCTTCGGGCGCTAATTTTGGGCGCGGCTGTGCCCGTATCCTATTTTGGCACAGGAGCCCGCCCGCAAAGTCTCGGGCCATTCCGAGTCCGAGCGGACGAACTTCGCCACGCCCCCACCAAGGCTATAGCTCACACGATTTTTCGCCATTTAGGGGTTTTGGCACCCGACCTTGGCGCTAATTTTTGTCTTGGCTGTACCCGTGGCCTATTTTTGGCACACGGAGCCCGCTCGCAAAGTCTCGTGCCATTCCTAGTCCGGCGGACGAACTTCGCCCACGCCCCCCAGCAAGGCTATAGCGCACCCGATTTTTGGCCATTTTTCCCCAGGGGGTTTTGGCACCCCGACCATCGGGTTCTAATTTTTGGGCGCGGCTGTGCCCGTGGCCTATTTTTGGCACACGGAGGCCACCCGCAAAGTCTCGTGCGATTCCTAGTCCAGCGGACGAACTTCGCCCACGCCCCCCACCAAGGCTATAGCGCACCCGATTTTTGGCCATTTTTCCGCAGGGGGTTTTGGCACCCCGACCTTTGGGTGCTAATTTTTGGGCGCGGCTGTGCCCGTGGCCTATTTTTGGCACACGGAGGCCGCCCGCAAAGTCTCGGGCCATTCCGAGTCCGGCGGACGAACTTCGCCCACGCCCCCTACCAAGGCTATAGCCCACCCGTTTATTTGCCATTTGGGGGGTTTTGGCACCCCGACCTTCGGGCTCTAATTTTTGGGTGTGGCTGTGCACGTGGCCTAGTTTTGGCACACGGAGGCCGCCCGCAAAGTCTCGGGCCATTCCGAGTCCGGCGGACGAACTTCGCCCACGCCCCCTACCAAGGCTATAGCCCACCCGTTTATTGGCCATTTGGGGGGTTTTTGCACCCCGACCTTCGGGCGCTAATTTTTGGGTGTGGCTGTGCCCGTGGCCTAGTTTTGGCACACGGAGGCCGGCCGCAAAGTCTCGGGCCATTCCTAGTCCGGCGGACGAACCGCCACCAAGGCTATAAGCGCACCCGATTTTTGGCCATTTTCCGCGGGGTTTTGGCACCCCAACCTTGGCGTTCTAATTTTTGGGCGCGGCTGTGCCGTGGCCTATTTTTGGCACCACGGAGGCCGCCCGCAAAGTCTCAGGCCATTCCGAGTCCGAGGCGGAACTTCGCCCACGCCCCCCACCAAGGCTATAGCCCACCTGATTTTTGGCCATTTGGGGGGTTTTGGCACCCCGACCTTTGGGCGCTAATTTTTGTGCGCGGCTGTGCCCGTGGCCTATTTTTGGTACACGGAGGCCGCCCGCAAAGTCTCGTGCCATTCCTAGTCCGGCGGACGAACTTCGCCCACGCCCCCCACCAAGGCTATAAGCGCGATTTTTGGCCATTTTTCCGCAGGGGGTTTTGGCACCCCGACCTTCGGGTTCTAATTTTTGGGCGCGGCTGTGCCCGTGGCCTATTTTTGGCACACGGAGGCCGCCCGCAAAGTCTCGGGCCATTCCGAGTCCGGCAGACGAACTTCGCCCACGCCCCCCACCAAGGCTATAGCCCACCCGTTTTTTGGCCATTTGGGGGGTTTTGGCACCCCGACCTTCGGGCGCTAATTTTTGGGCGCGGCTGTGCCCGTGGCCTATTTTTGGCACACGGAGGTCGCCCGCAATGTCTCGTGCGATTCCTAGTCCGGCGGACGAACTTCGCCCACGCCCCCCACCAAGGCTATAGCGCACCCGATTTTTGGCCATTTTTCCGCAGGGGGTTTTGGCACCCCGACCTTCGGGCGCTAATTTTTGGGCGCGGCTATTCCCGTGGCCTATTTTTGGCACACGGAAGCCGCCCACAAAGTCTCGGGCCATTCCGAGTCCGGCGGACAAACTTCGCCCACGCCCCCCACCAAGGCTGTAGCCCACCCGATTTTTGGCCATTTTTCTGCTGGGGGGTTTTGGCACCCCAACCTTCGGGCACTAATTTTTGGGTGCGGCTATCCCCGTAGCCTATTTTTGGCACAGGCTTCGCCCGCAAAGTCTCGGGCCATTCCGAGTCCGGACGAACTTCGCCACGCCCCCAAGGCTGTAGCCCACCCGATTTTTGGCCATTTTTCTGCTGGGGTTTTGGCACCCCAACCTTGGGCGCTAATTTTTGGCGCGGCTGTGCCCGTGGCCTATTTTGGCACACGGAGGCTGCCATAAAGTCTCGTTCCATTCCTAGTCCGGCGGACGAATTTCGCCCCCCACCAAGGCTATAGCGCACCCGATTTTTGGCCATTTTTCCGCAGGGGGTTTTGGCACCCCGACCTTCGGGCGCTAATTTTTGGGGGCGGCTGTGCCCGTATCCTATTTTTGGCACACGGAGGCCGACCGCAAAGTCTCGGGCCATTCCGAGTCTGCCGGACGAACTTCGCCCACGCCCCCCACCAAGGCTATATCCCACCCGTTTTTTGGCCATTTGGGGGGTTTTGGCACCCCGACCTTCGGGCGCTAATTTTTGGGCGCGGCTGTGCCCGTGGCCTATTTTTGGCACACGGAGGCCACCCGCAAAGTCTCGTGCCATTCCTAGTCCGGCGGACGAACTTCGCCCACGCCCCCCACCAAGGCTATAGCGCACCCGATTTTTGGCCATTTTTCCGCAGGGGGTTTTGGCACCCCGACCTTCGGGCGCTAATTTTTGGCCGCGGCTATTCCCGTGGCCTATTTTTGGCACACGGAAGCCGCCCGCAAAGTCTCGGGCCATTCCGAGTCCGGCGGACGAACTTCGCCCACGCCCCCCACCAAGGCTGTAGCCCACCCGATTTTTAGCCATTTTTCTGCTGGGGGGTGTTGGCACCCCAACCTTCGGGCGCTAATTTTTGGGCGCGGCTGTGCCCGTGGCCTATTTTTGGCACACGGAGGCCGCCCGCAAAGTCTCGTTCCATTCCTAGTCCGGCGGACGAACTTCGCCCACGCCCCCCACCAAGGCTATAGCGCACCCGATTTTTGGCCATTTTTCCGCAGGGGGTTTTGGCACCCCGACCTTCGGGCGCTAATTTTTGGGGGTGGCTGTGCCCGTTTCCTATTTTTGGCACACGGAGGTCGACCGCAAAGTCTCGGGCCATTCCGAGTCATGCGGACGAATTTCGCCCACGCCCCCCACCAAGGCTATAGCCCACCCGTTTTTTGGCCATTTGGGGGGTTTTGGCACCCCAACCTTCGGGCACTAATTTTTGGGCGCGGCGATGCCCGTGGCCTATTTTTGGCTCACAGAAGCCGCCCACAAAGTCTCGGGCCATTCCGAGTCCGGCGGACGAACTTCGCCCACGCCCCACCCCGATTTTGGGCATTTTTCTGCTGGGGGGTTTTGGCACCCCAACCTTCGGGCACTAATTTTTGGGTGCGGCTATGCCCGTAGCCTATTTTTGGCACACAGAAGCCGCCCGCAAAGTCTCGGGCCATTCCGAGTCCGGCGGACGAACTTCGCCCACGCCCCCCACCAAGGCTGTAGCCCACCCGATTTTTGGCCATTTTTCTGCTGGGGGGTTTTGGCACCCCAACCTTCGGGCGCTAATTTTTGGGCGCGGCTGTGCCCGTGGCCTATTTTTGGCACACGGAGGCCGCCCGCAAAGTCTCGTTCCATTCCTAGTCCGGCGGACGAACTTCGCCCACGCCCCCCACCAAGGCTATAGCGCACCCGATTTTTGGCCATTTTTCCGCAGGGGGTTTTGGCACCCCGACCTTCGGGCGCTAATTTTTGGACGCGGCTGTGCCCGTGGCCTATTTTTGGCACCCGGAGGCCACCCGCAAAGTCTCGGGCCATTCCGAGTCCGGCGGACGAACTTCGCCCACGCCCCCCACCAAGGCTATAGCCCACCCGATTTTTGGCCATTTTTCCGCTGTAGGGTTTTGGCACCCCGACCTTCGGGCGCTAATTTTTGGGCGCGGATGTGCCCGTGGCCTATTTTTGGCACACGGAGGCCGCCCGCAAAGTTTGGGGCCATTCAGTCAGCGGACGAACTTCGCCCACGCCCCCCACCAAGGCTATAGCCCACCCGTTTTTTGGCCATTTGGGGGGTTTTGGCACCTGGACCTTCGGGCGCTAATTTTTGGACGCGTCCGTGCCCGTGGCCTATTTTTGGCACACGGAGGCCGCCCGCAAAGTCTCGGGCCATTCCGAGTCCGGCGGACGAACTTCGCCCACGCCCCCCACCAAGGCTATAGCCCACCCCTTTTTTGGCCATTTGGGGGGTTTTGGCACCCCGACCTTCGGGCACTAATTTTTGGGCGCGGCCGTGACCGTGGCCTATTTTTGGCACACGGAGGCCGCCTGCAAAGTTTCGGGCCATTCCGAGTCCGGCGGACGAACTTTGCCCGCCCCACCAAGGCTATAGCCCACCCGTTTTTGGCCATTTTTCCGCGGGGTTTTGGCACCCGACCTTGGGTGCTAATTTTTAGGCGCGGCTGTGCCCGTGGCCTATTTTGGCACCACGGAGGCCGCCCGCAAAGTCTCGGGCAATTCCGAGTCCGGACGAACTTCTCCACGCCCCACCAAGGCTATAGCCCACCCGTTTTTGGCCAATTGGGGGTTTTGGCACCCGAACCGGGCGCTAATTTTGGACGGCTGTGCCTGTGGCCTATTTTTGCACCACGGAGGCCGCCCGCAAAGTCGGGGGCCATTCCGAGTCAGCGGACGAACTTCGCCACGCCCCCACCAGGCTATAGCCCACCCGTTTTTGGCCATTTGGGGGTTTTGGCACCCGGACCTTGGGCGCAAATTTTTGGGCGCGGCTGTGTCCGTGGCCTATTTTGGCACCCGGATGCCCCCCCCAAAGTCTCGGGCCATTCCGAGTCCGGACGAACTTCGCCACGCCCCCACCAAGGCTATAGCCCACCCGTTTTTTGGCCATTTTCCGCTGTAGGGTTTTGGCACCCGACCTTGGGCGCTAATTTTTGGGCGCGGATGTGCCCGTGGCCTATTTTTGGCACACGGAGGCCGCCCGCAAAGTTTGGGGCCATTCCGAGTCCGGCGGACGAACTTCGCCCACGCCCCCCACCAAGGCTATAGCCCACCCGTTTTTTGGCCATTTGGGGGGTTTTGGCACCTGGACCTTCGGGCGCTAATTTTTGGACGCGTCCATGCCCGTGGCCTATTTTTGGCACACGGAGGCCGCCCGCAAAGTCTCGGGCCATTCCGAGTCCGGCGGACGAACTTCGCCCACGCCCCCCACCAAGGCTATAGCCCACCCATTTTTTGGCCATTTGGGGGGTTTTGGCACCCCGACCTTCGGGCACTAATTTTTGGGCGCGGCTGTGACCGTGGCCTATTTTTGGCACACGGAGGCCGCCCGCAAAGTCTCAGGTCATTCCGAGTCCGGCGGACGAACTTCGCCCACGCCCCCCACCAAGGCTATAGCCCACCCGTTTTTTGGCCATTTGGGGGGTTTTCGCACCCCGACCTTCGGGCTCTAATTTTTGGGCGCGGCTGTGCCCGTGGCCTATTTATGGCACATGGAGGCCGCCCGAAAAGTTTCGGGCCATTCCGAGTCCGGCGGACGAACTTTGCCCACGCCCCCCACCAAGGCTATAGCCCACCCGTTTTTTGGCCATTTTTCCGCAGGGGGTTTTGGCACCCCGACCTTCGGGTGCTAATTTTTGGGCGCGGCTGCGCCCGTGGCCTATTTTTGGCACACGGAGGCCGCCCGCTAATTCTTGGGCCATTCCGAGTCCGGCGAACGAACTTCGCCCACGTCCCCCACCAAGGCTATAGCACACCCGTTTTTTGGCCATTTGGGGGGTTTTGGCACCCCGACCTTCGGGCGCTAATTTTTGGACGCGGCGGTGCCCGTGGCCTATTTTTGGCACGCGGAGGCCGCCCGTAATGTCTCGGGCCATTCCGAGTCCGGCGGACGAACTTCGCCCGCGCCCCCCACCAAGGCTATAGCCCACCCGATTTTTGGCCATTTTTCCGCTGGGGGGTTTTGGCACCCCGACCTTCGTGCACTAATTTTTGGGCGCGGCTGTGCCCGTGGCCTATTTTTGGCACACGGAGGCCGCCCGCAATTTCTCGGGCCATTCCGAGTCCGGCGGACGAACTTCGCCCACGCCCCCCACCAAGGCTATAGCCCACCCGTTTTTTGGCCATTTGGGGGGTTTTCGCACCCCGACCTTCGGGCTCTAATTTTTGGGCGCGGCTGTGCCCGTGGCCGATTTATGGCACACGGAGGCCGCCCGGAAAGTCTCGGGCCATTCCGAGTCCGGCGGACGAACTTCGCCCATACCCCCCACCAAGGCTATAGCCCACCCGATTTTTGGCCATTTTTCCGCTGGGGGGTTTTGGCACCCCGACCTTCTGGCGCTAATTTTTGGGCGCGGCTATGCTCGTGGCCTATTTTTGGCACACGGAGGCCGCCCCCAAAGTCTTGGGCCATTCCAAGGCCGGCGGACGAACTTCGCCCACGCCCCCCACCAAGGCTATAGCCCACCCGATTTTTGGCCATTTTTCCGCTGGGGGGTTTTGGCACCCCGACCATCGGGCACTAATTTTTGTGCGCGGCTGCGCCCGTGGCATATTTTTGGCACATGGAGGCCGCCCCCAAAGTCTCGGGCCATTCCGAGTCCGGCGGACGAACTTCACCCACGCCCCCCACCAAGGCTATAGCCCACCCGATTTTTGGCCATTTTTCCGCTGGGGGGTTTTGGCACCCCGACCTTCGGGCGCTAATTTTTGGGCGCGGCTATGCCCATGGCCAATTTTTGGCACACGGAGGCCGCCCCCAAAGTCTCGGGCCATTCCGAGTGGCGGACGAACTTCGCCCACGCCCCCCTCCAAGGCTATAGCCCACCCGATTTTTGGCCATTTTTCCGCTGGGGGGTTTTGGCACCCCGACCTTCGGGCGCTAATTTTTGGGCGCGGCTATGCCCTTGGCCAATTTTTGGCACACGGAGGCTGCCCCCAAAGTCTCGGGCCCTTCCGAGTGGCGGACGAACTTCGCCCACGCCCCCCACCAAGGCTATAGCCCACCCGTTTTTTGGCCATTTGGGGGGTTTTGGCACCCCGACATTCAGGTTGTAATTTTTGGGGGCGGCTGTGCCAGTGGCCTATTTTTGGCACACGGAGGCCGTCCACAAAGTCTCGTGCCATTCCTAGTCCGGCGGACAAACTTCGCCGACGCCCCCCACCAAGGCTGTAGCCCACCCGATTTTTTTTCCATTTTTCCGCTGGGGGGTTTTGGCACCCCGACCTTCGGGCGCTAAGTTTTGGGCGCGGCTATGCCCATGGCCAATTTTTGGCACATGGAGGCCACCCCCAAAGTCTCGGGCCATTCCGAGTGGCGGACGAACTTCGCCCACGCCCCCCACCAAGGCTATAGCCCACCCGTTTTTTGGCCATTTGGGGGGTTTTGGCACCCCGACATTCAGGTTGTAATTTTTGGGTGCGGCTGTGCCCGTGGCCTATTTTTGGCACACGGAGGCCGCCCGCAAAGTCTCGGGCCATTCCGAGCCCGGCGGACGAGCTTCGCCCATGCCCCCCACCAAGGCTATAGCCCACCCGTTTTTTGGCCATTTGGGGGGTTTTGGCACCCCGACCTTCGGGCGCTAATTTTTTGTGCGGCCGTGCCCGTGGCCTATTTTTGGCACACGGAGGCCGCCGGCAAAGTCTCGGGCCATTCCGAGCCCGGCGGACGAACTTCGCCCATGCCCCCCACCAAGGCTATAGCCCACTCGTTTTTTGGCCATTTGGGGGGTTTTGGCACCCCGACCTTCGGGCACTAATTTTTGGGCGCGGCAATGCCCGTGGCCTATTTTTGGCACACGGAGGCCGCCCGCAAAGTCTCGGGCCATTCCGAGTTCGCCGGACGAACTTCGCCCACGCCCCCCACCAAGGCTATAGCCCAACCGTTTTTTGGCCATTTGGGGGGTTTTGGCACCCCGACCTACGGGCGCTAATTTTTGCGCGCGGCTGTGCCCGTGGCCTATTTCTGGCACACGGAGGCCACCCGCAAAGTCTCGGGCCATTCCAAGTCCGGCGGACGAACTTCGCCCACGCCCCCCACCAAGGCTATAGCCCACCCGATTTTTGGCCATTTTTCCGCTGGGGCGTTTTCGCACCCCGACCTTCGGGCACTAATTTTTGTGCGCGGCAATGCCCGTGGCCTATTTTTGGCACACGGAGGCCACCCGCAAAGTCTCGGGCCATTCCGAGTCCGCCGGACGAACTTCGCCCACGCCCCCCACCAAGGCTATAGCCCACCCGTTTTTTGGCCATTTGGGGGGTTTTGGCACCCCGACCTACGGGCGCTAATTTTTGCGCGCGGCTGTGTCCGTGGCCTATTTTTGGCACACGGAGGCCGCCCGTAAAGTCTCGGGCCATACCAAGTCCGGCGGACGAACTTCGCCCACGCCCCCCACCAAGGCTATAGCCCACCCGATTTTTGGCCATTTTTCCGCTGGGGCGTTTTCGCACCCCGACCTTCGGGCACTAATTTTTGTGCGCGGCAATGCCCGTGGCCTATTTTTGGCACGCTGAGGCCGCCCGCAAAATCTCGGGCCTTTCCGAGTCCGGCGGACGAACTTCGCCCACTCCCCCCCCCAAGGCTATAGCCCACCCGTTTTTTGGCCATTTGGGGGGTTTTGGCACGATGACCTTCGGGCGCTAATATTTGGGCGCGCATGTGCCCGTGGCCTATTTTTGGCACACGGAGGCCGCCCGCAAAGTCACGGGCCATTCCGAGTCCGGCGGACGAATTTCGCCCACGCCCCCCACAAAGGCTATAGCCCACCCGTTTTTTGGCCATTTGGGGGGTTTTGGCACCCCAAACTTCGGGTGCTAATTTTTGGGCGCGGCTGCGACCGTGGCCTATTTTTCGCACACGGAGGCCGCTTACAAAGTCTCGGGCCATTCCGAGTCCGGCGGACGAACTTCGCCCACGCCCCCCACCAAGGCTATAGCCCACCCGTTTTTTGGCCATTTGGGCGGTTTTGGCACCCCGAACTTCGGGCGCTAATTTTTGGGCGTGGCTATGCCCGTGGCTTATTTTTGGCACACGGAGGCCACCCGCAAAGTCTCGGGCCTTTCCGAGTCCGGCGGACGAACTTCGCCCACTCCCCCCACCAAGGCTATAGCCCAACCGTTTTTTGGCCATTTGCGAGGTTTTGGCACGACGACCGTCGGGCGCTAATTTTTCGGTGCGCATGTGCCCGTGGCCTATTTTTGGCACATGGAGGCCGCCCGTGAAGTCACGGGCCATTCCGAGTCCGGCGGACGAACTTCGCCCACGCCCCCCACAAAGGCTATAGCCCACCCGTTTTTTGGCCATTTGGGGGGTTTTGGCACGACGACTTTCGGGCGCTAATTTTTGGGCGCGGCTGCACCCGTGGCCTATGTTTCGCACACGGAGGCCGCTTGCAAAGTCTCGGGCTATTCCGAGTCCGGTGGACGAACTTCGCCCACGCCCCCCACCAAAGCTATAGCCCACCCGTTTTTTGGCCATTTGGGTGGTTTTGGCACCCCGAATTTCGGCGGCTAATTTTTTGGTGTGGCTGTACCCGTGGCCGATTTTTTGCACACAGAGGCCGCCCGCAAAGTCTCGGGCCATTCCGAGTCCGGCGGATGAACTTCGCCCACGCCCCCCACCAAGGCTATTGCCCACCCGTTTTTTGGCCATTTCGGGGGTTTTTCCACCCCGACATTCGGGCGCTAATTTTTGGGCGCGGCTGTGCCCGTGGCCTATTTTTGGCACACGGAGGCCGCCCGCAAAGTCTCGGGCCATTCCGAGTCCGGCGGACGAACTTCGCCCACGCCCCCACCAAAGCGATAGCCCACCAGATTTTTGGCCATTTTTCCGCTGGTGGTTTTGGCACCCCGACCTTCGGGCGCTAATTTTTGGGCTTGGCTATGCCCGTGGCCTATTTTTTAAAAACGGAGGCCGCCCCCAAATTCTCGGGCTATTCCGAGTCCGGCGGACGAACTTCGCCCACGCCCCCCACCAAGGCTATAGCCCACCCATTTTTTGGCCATTTGGGGGATTTTGGCACCCCGACCTTCGGACGCGGCTGTGCCCGTGGCCTATTTTTGGCACACGGAGGCCGCCCGCAAAGTCTCGGGCCATTCCGAGTCCGGCGGACGAACTTCGCCCACGCCCCCCACCAAGGCTATAGCCCACCCGATTTTTGGCCATTTTTCCGCTGGGGGGTTTAGGCACCCCGACCTTCGGACGCTAATTTTTGGGCGCGGCTATGCCCGTGGCCTATTTTTTGCACACGGAGGCCGCCCGCAAAGTCTCGGGCCATTCCGAGTCCGGCGGATGAAATTTCGCCCACGCCCCCCACCAAGGCTATAGCCCACCCGATTTTTGGCCATTTTTCCGCTGGGGGGTTTTTGTCACCCCGACCTTCGGGCGTTAATTTTTTGGCGCGGCTGTGTCCGTGGCCTAGTTTTGGCACACCGAGGCCGCCCGCAAATTCTCGGGCCATTCCGAGTCCGGCGGACGAACTTCGCCCACGCCCCCCACCAAGGCTATAGCCCACCCGATTTTTGGCCATTTTCCACTGGGGGGTTTTGGCACCCCGACCTTCGGGAGCTAATTGTTGGGCGCGGCTATGTCCATGGCCTATTTTTGGCACACGGAGGCCATGCCCAAAGTCTCGGGCCATTCCGAGCCGGACGAACCGCCCGCCCCCACCAAGGCTATAGCCCACCCGTTTTTTGGCCATTTGGGGGGTTTTGGCACCCCGACCTTCGGGTGCTAATTTTTGAACGAGGCTGTCCCCGTGGCCTATTTTTGGCCCATGGAGGCCGCCCGCAAAATCTCGTGCCATTCCGAGTCCGGCGGACGAACTTCGCCCACGCCCCCCACCAAGGCTATAGCCCACCCAATTTTTGGCCATTTTTCCGCTGGGGGGTTTTGGCACCCCGACCTTCGGGCGCTAATTTTTGGGCACGGCTATGCTGTGGCCTATTTTTTGCGCACGGAGGCCGCCCGCAAAGTCTCGGGCCATTCCGAGTCCGGGGGATGAACTTCGCCCACGCCCCCCACCAAGGCTATAGCCCACCCGATTTTTGGCCATTTTTCCGCTGGGGGTTTTGGCACCACGACCTTCGGGTGCTAATTTTTGGGCGCGGCTGTGCCCGTGGCCTAGTTTTGGCAGACGGAGGCGGCCCGCAAAGTCTCGGCCCATTCCGAGTCGGGCGGACGAACTTCCCCCACGCCCCCCACCAAGGCCATAGCCCACCCGTTTTTTGGCCATTTTTCCGCTAGGGGGTTTTGGCACCACGACCTTCGGGCGCTAATTTTTGGGCGCGGCTGTGCCCGTGGCCAAGTTTTGGCACACGGAGGCGGCCCACAAAGTCTCGGCCCATTCCGAGTCCGGCGGACGACTTTCGCCCACGCCCCCCACCAAGGCTATAGCCCACCCGATTTTTGGCCATTTTTCCACTGGGGGGTTTTGGCACCCCGACCTTCGGGAGCTAATTTTTGGGTGCAGCTATGTCCATGGCCTATTTTTGGCACACGGAGGCCACGCCCAAAGTCTCGGGCTATTCCGAGTCCGGACGAACTTCGCCCCCCCACAAGGCTATAGCCCACCCGTTTTTGGCCATTTGGGGGGTTTTGGCACCCCGACCTTCGGGGGCTAATTTTTGGACGCGACTCTCCCCGTGGCCTATTTTTGGCCCATGGAGGCCGCCCGCAAAATCTCGTGCCATTCCGAGTCCGGCGGACGAACTTCGCCCACGCCCCCCACCAAGGCTATCGCCCACCCGATTTTTGGCCATTTTTCCGCTGGGGGGTTTTGGCACCCCGACCTTCGGGAGCTAATTTTTGGGCGCGGCTATGTCCATGGCCTATTTTTGGCACACGGAGGCCACGTCCAAAGTCTCCGGCCATTCCGAGTCCGGCGGACGAACTTCGCCCACGCCCCCCACAAGGGCTATAGCCCACCCGTTTTTTGGCCATTTGGGGGGTTTTGGCACCCCGACCTTCGGGTGCTAATTTTTGGACGCGGCTGTCCCCGTGGCCTATTTTTGGCCCATGGAGGCCGCCCGCAAAATCTCGTGCCATTCCGAGTCCGGCAGACGAACTTCGCCCACGCCCTCCACCAAGGCTATCGCCCACCCGATTTTTGGCCATTTTTCCGCTGGGGGGTTTTGGCACCCCGACCTTCGGGAGCTAATTTTTGGGCACGGCTATGTCCATGGCCTATTTTTGGCACACGGAGGCCACGTCCAAAGTCTCGGGCCATTCCGAGTCCGGCGGACGAACTTCGCCCACGCCCCCCACCAAGGCTATAGCCCACCCGTTTTTTGGCCATTTGGGGGGTTTTGGCACCCCGACCTTCGGGTGCTAATTTTTGGACGCGGCTGTGCCCGTGGCCTATTTTTGGCCCATGGAGCCCGCCCGCAAAATCTCGTGCCATTCCGAGTCCGGCGGACGAACTTCGCCCACGCCCCTCACCAAGGCTATCGCCCACCCGATTTTTGGCCATTTTTCCGCTGGGGGGTTTTGGCACCCCGACCTTTTGGCGCTAATTTTTGGGCACGGCTATGCCCGTGGCCTATTTTTGGCACACGGAGGCCGCCCCCAAAGTCTCGGGCCATTCCGAGTCCGGCGGACGAACTTCGCCCACGCCCCCCACGAAGGCTATAGCCCACCCGATTTTTGGCAATTTTTCCGCTGGGGGGTTTTGGCACCCCGACCTTCCGGCGCTAATTTTTGGGCGCGACTATGCCCGTGGCCTATTTTTGGCACATGGAGGCCGCCCCCAAAGTCTCGGGCCATTATGAGTCCGGCGGACGAACTTCGCCCACGCCCCCCACCAAGGCTATAGCCCACCCGTTTTTTGGCCATTTGGGGGGTTTTGGCACCCCGACCATCGGGGGCTAATTTTTGGGCGCGGCTGTGCCCGTGGCCTATTTTTTGCACACGGAGGGGGTGCGTAAAGTCTCGGGCCATTCCGAGTCCTATGGACGAACATCGCCCACGCCCCCCACCAAGGCTATAGCCCACCCGATTTTTGGCCATTTTTCCGCTGGGGGGTTTTGGCACCCCGACCTTCGGGCGCTAATTTTTGGGCACGGCTATGCTGTGGGCTATTTTTTGCACACGGAGGCCGCCCGCAAAGTCTCGGGCCATTCCGAGTCCGGCGGATGAACTTCGCCCACGCCCCCCACCAAGGCTATAGCCCACCCGATTTTTGGCCATTTTTCCGCTGGGGGGTTTTCGCACCCCGACCTTCGGGCGCTAATTTTTGGGCGCGGCTGTGCCCGTGGCCTATTTTTGGCACACAGAGGCCGCCCACAAAGTCTCGGGCCATTCCGAGTCCGGACGAACCGCCGCCCCCACCAAGGCTATAGCCCACCCGTCTTTTGGCCCGTTGGGGGGTTTTGGCACCCCGACCTTCGGGCTCTAATTTTTGGGCGCGGCTGTGCCCGTGGCCTATTTTTGGCACACAGAGGTCGTCCGTCAATTCTCGGGCCATTCCGAGTCCGGCGAACCGCCCCCCCACAGGCTATAACCACCCGTTTTTGGCCATTTGGGGGTTTGGCACCCGACCTTGGGGTGCTAATTTTTGGGCGCGGCATTGCCCGTGGCCTATTTTTCGCACACGGAGGCCGCTTACAAAGTCTCGGGCTATTCCGAGTCCGGTGGACGAACTTCGCCCACGCCCCCCACCAAGGCTATAGCCCACCCGTTTTTTGGCCATTTGGGGGGTTTTGGCACCCCGACCATCGGGGGCTAATTTTTGGGCGCGGCTGTGCCCGTGGCCTATTTTTTGCACACGGAGGGGGTGCGTAAAGTCTCGGGCCATTCCGAGTCCTATGGACGAACATCGCCCACGCCCCCCACCAAGGCTATAGCCCACCCGATTTTTGGCCATTTTTCCGCTGGGGGGTTTTGGCACCCCGACCTTCGGGCGCTAATTTTTGGGCACGGCTATGCTGTGGGCTATTTTTTGCACACGGAGGCCGCCCGCAAAGTCTCGGCCCATTGCGGGTCCGGCGGATGGACTTCGCCCGCCCCCACCAAGGCTATAGCCCACCCGATTTTTGGCCATTTTTCCGCTGGGGGTTTTGGCACCACGACCTTCGGGCGCTAATTTTTGGGCGCGGCTGTGCCCGTGGCCTAGATTTGGCACACGGAGGCGGCCCGCAAAGTCTCGGCCCATTCCGAGTCCGGCGGACGAACTTCGCCCACGCCCCCCACCAAGGCCATAGCCCACCCGATTTTTGGCCATTTTTCCGCTGGGGGTTTTGGCACCACGACCTTCGGGCGCTAATTTTTGGGCGTGGCTGTGCCCGTGGCCTAGTTTTGGCACACGGAGGCGGCCCGCAAAGTCTCGGCCCATTCCGAGTCCGGCGTACGATCTTCGCCCACGCCCCCCACCAAGGCCATAGCCCACCCGTTTTTTGGACATTTTTCCGCTGGGGGGTTTTGGCAACACGACCTTCGGGCGCAAATTTTTGGGCGCGGCTGTGCCCGTGGCCTATTTTTGGCACACGGAGGCCGCCCGCAAAGTCTCGGGCCATTCCGAGTCTGGCGGACGAACTTCGCCCACGGCCCCCACAAGGGCTATAGCCCACCCTTTTTTTGGCAATTTGGGGGGTTTTGGCACCCCGACCTTCGGTTGCTAATTTTTGGCGCGGCTGTGCCCGTGGCCTATTTTTGGTACTCGTAGGCCACCCGCAAAGTCTCGGGCCATTCCGAGTCCGGCGGATGAACTTCGCCCACGCCCCCCACCAAGGCTATAGCCCACCCGATTTTTGGCCATTTTTCCGCTGGGGGGTTTTCGCACCCCGACCTTCGGGCGCTAATTTTTGGGCGCGGCTGTGCCCGTGGCCTATTTTTGGCACACAGAGGCCGCCCACAAAGTCTCGGGCCATTCCGAGTCCGGCGGACGAACTTCGCCCACGCCCCCCACCAAGGCTATAGCCCACCCGTTTTTTGGCCATTTGGCGGGTTTTGGCACCCCGACCTTCGGGCTCTAATTTTTGGGCGCGGCTGTGCCCGTGGCCTATTTTTGGCACACAGAGGTCGTCCGTCAATTCTCGGGCCATTCCGAGTCCGGCGGACGAACTTCGCCCACGCCCCCCACCAAGGCTATAGCCCACCCGTTTTTTGGCCATTTGGGGGGTTTTGGCACCCCGACCTTGGGGCGCTAATTTTTGGGCGCGGCATTGCCCGTGGCCTATTTTTCGCACACGGAGGCCGCTTACAAAGTCTCGGGCTATTCCGAGTCCGGTGGACGAACTTCGCCCACGCCCCCCACCAAGGCTATAGCCCACCCGTTTTTTGGCCATTTGGGGGGTTTTGGCACCCCGACCTTGGGGCGCTAATTTTTGGGCGCGGCATTGCCCGTGGCCTATTTTTCGCACACGGAGGCCGCCCGCAAAGTCTCGGGCCATTCCGAGTACGGCGGACGAGCTTCGCCCACGCCCCCCTCCAAGGCTATAGCCCACCCGTTTTTTGGCCATTTGGGGGGTTTTGGCACCCCGACCTTCGGGCTCTAATTTTTGGGCGCGGCTGTGCCCGTGGCCTATTTTTGGCACACGGAGGCCGCCCGCAAAGTCTCGGGCCATTCCGAGTCCGGCGGACGAACTTGGCCAGCCCCTCCCCCCAAGGCTATAGCCCACCCGTTTTTGGCCATTTGGGGGTTTTGGCACCCCGACCTTCGGGCGCTAATTTTTGGCGCGGCTGTGCCGTGGCCTATTTTGGCACCGGAGGCCGCCCGCAAAGTCTTGTGCCATTCCTAGTCCGTCGGACGAACTTCGCCACGACCAAGGCTATAGCGCACCCGATTTTGGTCATTTTCCTTGGGGTTTTGGCACCCGACCTTGGTGCTAATTTTTGGCGCGGCTGTGCCCGTTGCATATTTTGGCACACGGAGGCCGCCCGCAAAGTCTCTGTCCAGTCCGAGTCCGGCGGACGATCTTCGCCCACCCCCCCCACCAAGGCTATAGCCCACCCGTTTTTTGGCCATTTGGGGGGTTTTGGCACCCCGACCTTGGGCGCGAATTTTTAGGCGCGGCAGTGCCGTGGCCTATTTTGGCACACGGAGGCCGCCCCCAAAGTCTCGGGCCATTCCGAGTCCGGCGGACGAACTTTGCCACGCCCCCACTATAGCCCACCCGTTTTTGGCCATTTGGGGGTTTTGGCACCCCGACCTTGGGGCGCTAATTTTTGGGCGCGGCATTGCCCGTGGCCTATTTTTCGCACACGGAGGCCGCCCGCAAAGTCTCGGGCCATTCCGAGTACGGCGGACGAGCTTCGCCCACGCCCCCCTCCAAGGCTATAGCCCACCCGTTTTTTGGCCATTTGGGGGGTTTTGGCACCCCGACCTTCGGGCTCTAATTTTTGGGCACGGCTGTGCCCGTGGCCTATTTTTGGCACACGGAGGCCGCCCACAAAGTCTCGGGCCATTCCGAGTCCGGCGGACGAACTTCGCCCACGCCCCCCACCAAGGCTATAGCCCACCCGTTTTTTGGCCATTTGGCGGGTTTTGGCACCCCGACCTTCGGGCTCTAATTTTTGGGCGCGGCTGTGCCCGTGGCCTATTTTTGGCACACAGAGGTCGTCCGTCAATTCTCGGGCCATTCCGAGTCCGGCGGACGAACTTCGCCCACGCCCCCCACCAAGGCTATAGCCCACCCGTTTTTTGGCCATTTGGCGGGTTTTGGCACCCCGACCTTCGGGCTCTAATTTTTGGGCGCGGCTGTGCCCGTGGCCTATTTTTGGCACACGGAGGTCGTCCGTTAATTCTCGGGCCATTCCGAGTCCGGCGGACGAACTTCGCCCACGCCCCCCACCAAGGCTATAGCCCACCCGTTTTTTGGCCATTTGGGGGGTTTTGGCACCCCGACCTTCGGGCTCTAATTTTTGGGCGCGGCTGTGCCCGTGGCCTATTTTGGCACACGGAGGCCGCCCGCAAAGTCTCGGGCCATTCCGAGTCCGGCGGACGAACTTCGCCCACGCCCCCACCAAGGCTATAGCCCACCCGTTTTTTGGCCATTTGGGGGGTTTTGGCACCCCGACCTTCGGGCGCTAATTTTTGGGCGCGGCTGTGGCCGTGGCCTATTTTTGGCACACGGAGGCCGCCCGCAAAGTCTTGTGCCATTCCTAGTCCGTCGGACGAACTTAAGCCACCAAGGCTATAAGCGCGATTTTTAGGTCATTTTCCGCCGGGGTTTTGGCACCCGACCTTGGGTGCTAATTTTTGGCGCGGCTGTGCCCGTGGCATATTTTGGCACACGGAGGCCGCCCGCAAAGTCTCGGGCCATTCGAGTCTGGCGGACGAACCGCCGCCCCAACCAAGGCTATAGCCCACCCGTTTTTTGGCCATTTGGGGGGTTTTGGCACCCCGACCTTCGGGCGCTAATTTTTGGGCGCGGCAGTGCCCGTGGCCTATTTTTGGCACACGGAGGCCGCCCGCAAAGTCTCGGGCCATTCCGAGTCCGGCGGACGAACTTTGCCCACGCCCCCCACCAAGGCTATAGCCCACCCGTTTTTTGGCCATTTGGGGGGTTTTGGCACCCCGACCTTCGGGCGCTAATTTTTGGGCGCGGCTGTTCCCGTGGCCTATTTTTGGCACACGTAGGACGCCCGCAAAGTCTCGGGCCATTCCGAGTCCGGCGGACGAACTTCGCCCACGCCCCCCACCAAGGCTGTAGCCCACCCGATTTTTGGCCATTTTTCTGCTGGGGGATTTTGGCACCCAACCTTCGGGCGCTAATTATTGCGTGCGGCTGTGCCCGTGGCCTATTTTTCGCACACGGTGGCCGCCCGCAAAGTCTCGGGCCATTCCGAGTCCGGCGGACGAACTTCGCCCACGCCCCCCACCAAGGCTATAGCCCACCCGTTTTTTGGCCATTTGGGGGGTTTTGGCACCCCGACCGTCGGGTCCTAATTTTTAGGCGCGGCTGTGCCCGTGGCCTATTTTTGGTACCCGGAGGCCGCCCACAAAGTTTCGGGCCATTCCGAGTCCGGCGGACGAACTTCGCCCACGCCCCCCACCAAGGCTATAGCCCACCCGTTTATTGGCCATTTGGGGGGTTTTCGTACCCCGACCTTCGGGCGCTAATTTTTGGGCGCGGCTGTGCCCTTGGCCTATTTTTGGCACACGGAGGCCGCCCGAAAAGTCTGGGCCATTCCGAGTACGGCGGACGAACTTCGCCCACGCCTCCCAGCAAGGCTATAGCCCACCCGTTTTTTGGCCATTTGGGGGGTTTTGGCACCCCGACCTTCGGGCGCTAATTTTTGGGATCGGCTGTGCCCGTGGCATATTTTTGGCACACGGAGGCCGGCCGCAAAGTCTCGGGCCATTCGAAGTCCGGCGGACGAACTTCGCCCACACCCCCCACCAAGGCTATAGCCCACCCGATTTTTGGCCATTTTCCGCTGGGGGGTTTTGGCACCCCGACCTTCGGGCGCTAAAGATAGGGCGGGGCTACGCCCGTGGCCTATTTTTGGCACACGGAGGACGCCCCTAAAGTCTCGGGCCATTCCGAGTCCGGCGGATGAACTTCGCCCACGCCCCCCACCAAGGCTATAGCCCACCCGATTTTAGGCCATTTTTCCGCTGGGGGGTTTTGGCACCCCGACCTTCGGGCGCTAATTTTTGGGCGCGGTTATGCCCGTGGCCTATTTTTGGCACACGGAGGCCGCCCCCAAAGTCTTGGGCCATTCCGAGTCTGGCGGACGAACTTCGCCCACGCCCCCCACCAAGGCCATAGCCCACCCGTTTTTTGGCCATTTGGGGGGTTTTGGCACCCCGAAGTTCGGGTGCTAATTTTTGGGCGCGGCTGTGCCCGTGGCCTATTTTTGGCACACGGAGGTCGCCCGCAAAGTCTCGGGGCATTCCGAGTCCGGCGGAGGAACTTCGCGCACGCCCCCCACCAAGGCTATAGCCCACCCGTTTATTGGCCATTTGGGGGGTTTTCGTACCCCGACCTTCGGGCGCTAATTTTTGGGGTCGGCTGTGCCCGTGGCCTATTTTGGCACACGGAGGCCGCCGAAAGTCTCGGGGCAGTCCGAGTCCGGCGGACGAACTTCGCCCACGCCTCCCACCAAGGCTATAGCCCACCCGTTTTTTGGCCATTTGGGGGGTTTTGGCACCCCGACCTTCAGGCGCTAATTTTTGGGGTCGGCTGTGCCCGTGGCCTATTTTTGGCACACGGAGGCCGGGCGCAAAGTCTCGGGCCATTCGAAGTCCGGCGGACGAACTTCGCCCACGCCCCCCACCAAGCCTATAGCCCACCCGATTTTTGGCCATTTTCCGCTGGGGGGTTCTGGCACCCCGACCTTCGGGCGCTAATTTTTGGGCGTGGCTACGCCCGTGGCCTATTTTTGGCACACGGAGGCCGCCCCTAAAGTCTCGGGCCATTCCGAGTCCGGCGGATGAACTTCGCCCACGCCCCCCACCAAGGCTATAGCCCACCCGATTTTTGGCCATTTTTCCGCTGGGGGGTTTTGGCACCCCGACCTTCGGGCGCTAATTTTTGGGCGCGGCTATGCCCGTGACCTATTTTTGGCACACGGAGGCCGCCTCCAAAGTCTCGGGCCATTCTGAGTCCGGCGGACGAACTTCGCCCACGCCCCCCACCAAGGTTATAGCCCACCCGTTTTTTGGCCATTTGGGGGGTTTTGGCACCCCGACCGTCGGGTCCTAATTTTTAGGCGCGGCTGTGCCCGTGGCCTATTTTTGGCACCTGGAGGCCGCCCACAAAGTCTCGGGCCATTCCGAGTCCGGCGGACGAACTTCGCCCATGCCCCCCACCAAGGCTATCGCCCACCCGTTTATTGGCCGTTTGGGGGGTTTTCGTACCCCGACCTTCGGGCGCTAATTTTTGGGCGCGGCTGTGCCCGTGGCCTATTTTTGGCACACGGAGGCCGCCCGAAAATTCTGGGCCATTCCGAGTACGGCGGACGAACTTCGCCCACGCCTCCCAGCAAGGCTATAGCCCACCCGTTTTTTGGCCATTTGGGGGGTTTTGGCACCCCGACCTTCGGGCGCTAATTTTTGGGCTCGGCTGTGCCCGTGGCCTATTTTTGGCACATGGAGGCCACCCCCAAAGTCTCGGGCCATTCCGAGTCCGGCGGACGAACTTCGCCCACGCCCCCCACCAAGGCTATAGCCCACCCGTTTTTTGGTTATTTGGGGGGTTTTGGCACCCCGAAGTTCGGGTGCTAATTTTTGGGTGCGGCTGTGCCCGTGGCCTATTTTTGGCACACGGAGGCCGCCCGCAAAGTCTCGGGGCATTCCGAGTCCGGCGGACGAACTTCCCCCACGCCCCCCACCAAGGCTATAGCCCACCCGTTTTTTGGCCATTTGGGGGGTTTTGGCACCCCGACCATCGGGTATTAATTTTTAGGCGCGGCTGTGCCCGTGGCCTATTTTTGGCACCCGGAGGCCGCCCACAAAGTCTCGGGCCATTCCGAGTCCGGCGGACGAACTTCGCCCACGCCCCCCACCAAGGCTATAGCCCACCCGTTTATTGGCCATTTGGGGGGTTTTCGTACCCCGACCTTCGGGCGCTAATTTTTGGGCGCGGCTGTGCCCGTGGCCTATTTTTGGCACACGGAGGCCGCCCGCAAAGTCTCGGGCCATTCCGAGTCCGGCGGACGAACTTCGCCCACGCCGCCCACCAAGGCTATAGCCCACCCGTTTTTTGGCCATTTGGGGGGTTTTGGCACCCCGAACTTCGGGTGCTAATTTTTGGGCGCGGCTGTGCCCGTGGCCTATTTTTTCCACACGGAGGCCGCACGCAAAGTCTCGGGCCATTCCGAGTCTGGCGGACGAACTTCGCCCACGCCCCCCACCAAGGCTATAGCCCACGCGTTTTTTGGCCATTTGGGGGGTTTTGGCACCCCGAACTTCGGGTGCTAATTTTTTGACTCGGCTGTGCCCGTGGCCTATTTTTGGCACACGGAGGCTGCTTGCAAAGTCTCGGGCCATTTCGAGTCCGGCGGACGAACTTCGCCTACGCCCCCCACCAAGGCTATAGCCCACCCGTTTTTTGGCCATTTGGGGGGTTTTGGCACACCGAACTTCGGGTGCTAATTTTTGGGCGCGGCTGTGCCCGTGGCCTATTTTTGCCACACGGAGGCCGCCCGCAAAGTCTCGGGCCATTCCAAGTCCGGCGGACGAACTTCGCCTACGCCGCCCACCAAGGCTATAGCCCACCCGTTTTTTGGCCATTTGGGGGGTTTTGGCACCCCGAACTTCGGGTGCTAATTTTTGGGCGCGGCTGTGCCCGTGGCCTATTTTTGCTACACGGAGGCCGCCCGCAAAGTCTCGGGCCATTCCGAGTCCGGCGGACGCCCCCACCAAGGCCCACCCCGTTGGTGGCCATTTGGGGGGTTTTGGCACCCCGACGTTCGGGCGCTAATTTTGGGCGTGGCTGTGCCCGTGGCCTATTTTTGGCACACGGAGGCCGCCCGCAAAGTCTCGGGCCATTCCGAGTCCGGCGGACGAACTTCGCCCACGCCCCCCACCAAGGCTATAGCCCACCCATTTTTTGGCCATTTGGGGGGTTTTGGCACCCCGACGTTCGGGCGTTAATTTTGGGCGTCGCTGTGCCCATGGCCTATTTTTGGTACACGGAGGCCGCCCGCAAAGTCTCGGGCCATTCCGAGTCCGGCGGACGAACTTCGCCCACGCCGCCCACCAAGGCTATAGCCCACCCGTTTTTTGGCCATTTGGGGGGTTTTGGCACCCCGAACTTCGGGTGCTAATTTTTGGGCGCGGCTGTGCCCGTGGCCTATTTTTTCCACACGGAGGACGCACGCAAAGTCTCGGGCCATTCCGAGTCTAGCGGACGAACTTCGCCCACGCCCCCCACCAAGGCTATAGCCCACGCGTTTTTTGGCCATTTGGGGGGTTTTGGCACCCCGAACTTCGGGTGCTAATTTTTTGACTCGGCTGTGCCCGTGGCCTATTTTTGGCACACGGAGGCTGCCTGCAAAGTCTCGGGCCATTCCGAGTCCGGCGGACGAACTTCGCCCACGCCCCCCACCAAGGCTATAGCCCACCCGTTTATTGGCCATTTGGGGGGTTTTCGTACCCCAACCTTCGGGCGCTAATTTTTGGGCGCGGCTGTGCCCGTGGCCTATTTTTGGCAGACGGAGGCCGGGCGCAAAGTCTCGGGCCATTCGAAGTCCGGCGGACGAACTTCGCCCACGCCCCCCACCAAGGCTATAGCCCACCCATTTTTTGGCCATTTGGGGGGTTTTGGCACCCCGACGTTCGGGCGTTAATTTTGGGCGTCGCTGTGCCCATGGCCTATTTTTGGTACACGGAGGCCGCCCGCAAAGTCTCGGGCCATTCCGAGTCCGGCGGACGAACTTCGCCCACGCCGCCCACCAAGGCTATAGCCCACCCGTTTTTTGGCCATTTGGGGGGTTTTGGCACCCCGAACTTCGGGTGCTAATTTTTGGGCGCGGCTGTGCCCGTGGCCTATTTTTTCCACACGGAGGACGCACGCAAAGTCTCGGGCCATTCCGAGTCTAGCGGACGAACCGCCACGCCCCACCAAGGCTATAGCCCACGCGTTTTTTGGCCATTTGGGGGGTTTTGGCACCCCGAACTTCGGGTGCTAATTTTTTGACTCGGCTGTGCCCGTGGCCTATTTTTGGCACACGGAGGCTGCCTGCAAAGTCTCGGGCCATTCCGAGTCCGGCGGACGAACTTCGCCCACGCCCCCCACCAAGGCTATAGCCCACCCGTTTATTGGCCATTTGGGGGGTTTTCGTACCCCAACCTTCGGGCGCTAATTTTTGGGCGCGGCTGTGCCCGTGGCCTATTTTTGGCACACGGAGGCCGCCCGCAAAGTCTCGGGCCATTCCGAGTCCGGCGGACGAACTTCGCCCACGCCCCCCACCAAGGCTATAGCCCACCCGTTTTTTGGCCATTTGGGGGGTTTTGGCACCCGAACTTCGGGTGCTAATTTTTGGGCGCGGCTGTGCCCGTGGCCTATTTTTTCCACACGGAGGCCGCACGCAAAGTCTCGGGCCATTCCGAGTCTGGCGGACGAACTTCGCCCACGCCCCCCACCAAGGCTATAGCCCACGCGTTTTTTGGCCATTTGGGGGGTTTTGGCACCCCGAACTTCGGGTGCTAATTTTTTGACTCGGCTGTGCCCGTGTGCTATTTTTGGCACACGGAGGCCGCCTGCAAAGTCTCGGGCCATCCCGAGTCCGGACGAACTTCGCCCTCTCCGCCGACCATGGCTATTGCCCACCCGTTTTTTGGCCATTTGGGGGGTTTTGGCACCCCGAACTTCGGGTGCTAATTTTTGGGCGCGGCTGTGCCCGTGGCCTATTTTTGCCACACGGAGGCCGCCCGCAAAGTCTCGGGCCATTCCGAGTCTGGCGGACGAACTTCGCCCACGCCCCCCACCAAGGCTATAGCCCACGCGTTTTTTGGCCATTTGGGGGGTTTTGGCACCCCGAACTTCGGGTGCTAATTTTTTGACTCGGCTGTGCCCGTGGCCTATTTTTGGCACACGGAGGCTGCTTGCAAAGTCTCGGGCCATTTCGAGTCCGGCGGACGAACTTCGCCTACGCCCCCCACCAAGGCTATAGCCCACCCGTTTTTTGGCCATTTGGGGGGTTTTGGCACACCGAACTTCGGGTGCTAATTTTTGGGCGCGGCTGTGCCCGTGGCCTATTTTTGCCACACGGAGGCCGCCCGCAAAGTCTCGGGCCATTCCAAGTCCGGCGGACGAACTTCGCCTACGCCGCCCACCAAGGCTATAGCCCACCCGTTTTTTGGCCATTTGGGGGGTTTTGGCACCCCGAACTTCGGGTGCTAATTTTTGGGCGCGGCTGTGCCCGTGGCCTATTTTTAGCACACGGAGGCCGTCCGTATAGCCTCGGGCCATTCCGAGTCCGGCAGACGAACTTCGCCCACGCCCCCCACCAAGGCTATAGCCCACCCATTTTTTGGCCATTTGGGGGGTTTTGGCACCCCGACGTTCGGGCATTAATTTTGGGCGTGGCTGTGCCCATGGCCTATTTTTGGTACACGGAGGCCGCCCGGAAAGTCTCGGGCCATTCCGAGTCCGGCGGACGAACTTCGCCCACGCCCCCCACCAAGGCTATAGCCTACCCGTTTTTTGGCCATTTGGGGGGTTTTGGCACCCCGACGTTCGGGCGCTAATTTTGGGCGCGGCTGTGCCCGTGGCCTATTTTTGACACACGGAGGCCGCCCGCAAAGTCTCGGGCCATTTCGAGTCCGGCGGACGAACTTCGACCACGCCCCCCACCAAGGCTATAGCCCACCCGATTTTTGGCCATTTTTCTGCTGGGGGGTTTTGGCACCCCGAACTTCGGGTGCTAATTTTTGGGCGCGGCTGTGCCCGTGGCCTATTTTTAGCACACGGAGGCCGTCCGTATAGCCTCGGGCCATTCCGAGTCCGGCAGACGAACTTCGCCCACGCCCCCCACCAAGGCTATAGCCCACCCGTTTTTTGGCCATTTGGGGGGTTTATGCACACCGAACTTCGGGTGCTAATTTTTGGGTGCGGCTGTGCCCGTGGCCTATTTTTGCCACACGGAGGCCGCCCGCAAAGTCTCGGGCCATTCCGAGTCCGGCGGACGAAATTCGCCCACGCCCCCCACCAAGGCCCACCCGTTTTTTGGCCATTTGGGGGGTTTTGGCACCCCGACGTTCGGGCGCTAATTTTGGGCGTGGCTGTGCCCGTGGCCTATTTTTGGCACACGGAGGCCGCCCGCAAAGTCTCGGGCCATTCCGAGTCCGGCGGACGAACTTCGCCCACGCCCCCCACCAAGGCTATAGCCCACCCATTTTTTGGCCATTTGGGGGGTTTTGGCACCCCGACGTTCGGGCATTAATTTTGGGCGTGGCTGTGCCCATGGCCTATTTTTGGTACGGAGGCCGCCCGGAAAGTCTCGGGCCATTCCGAGTCCGGACGAACTTCGCCACGCCCCCACCAAGGCTATAGCCACCCGTTTTTGGCCATTTGGGGTTTTGGCACCCCGACCCCCCGGCGCTACTTTCTGCGCGCGGCTCTGCCCGTGGCCTACTTTGACCGCCCGGAGGCCGCCCGCAAAGTCTCGGGCCATTCCGAGTCCGGCGGACGAACCGCCACGCCCCCACCAAGGCTATAGCCCACCCGTTTTTGGCCATTTGGGGGTTTTGGCACCCGACCTTTTTGTCCAGGGCGTATTTTTTGGCCCTGGATTTTACACGGCCGCCCGCAAAGTCTCGGGCCATTCCGAAGGGCGCCCGAGGCATTGGGCCATTCAGTCCGGACGTTTTTGGCCATTTGGGGGTTTTGGCACCCGACGTGCATTTTACCACGGAGGCCGTCTCGGGCCATTCCGAGGCCCGCCCACCCGTTTTTGGCCATTTGGGGGTTTTGGCACATTTTGGCCGCCCGCAAAGTCTCGGGCCATTCCGAGTCCACGAACACCAAGGCTATAGCCCACCCGTTTTTGGCCATTTGGGGGTTTGGCATTTGGGATTTTCCTGTGCCCATGGCCTATTTTGGAGGCCGCCCGCAAAGTCTCGGGCCATTCCGAGTCCGGCGGACGAACTTCGCCGCCCCCACCAAGGCTATAGCCCACCCGTTTTTGGCCATTTGGGGGTTTTGGCACCCGACGGGCTAATTTTGATTTTGGCACCAGGCCGCCCGCAAAGTCTCGGGCCATTCCGAGTCCGGCGGGCGAACTTCGCCCACGCCCCCAACCAAGGCTATAGCCCACCCGTTTTTTGGCCATTTGGGGGATTTTGGCACCCCGAACTTCGGGTGATAATTTTTTGACTCGGCTGTGCCCGTGGCCTATTTTTTGCACACGGAGGCCGCCTGCAAAGTCTCGGGCCATTCCGAGTCCGGCGGACGAACTTCGCCCACGCCGCCCACCAAGGCTATAGCCCACCCGTTTTTTGGCCATTTGAGGGGTTTTGGCACCCCGAACTTCGGGTGCTAATTTTTGGGCGCGGCTGTGCCCGTGGCCTATTTTTGCCACACGGAGGCCGCCCGCAAAGTCTCGGGCCATTCCGAGTCTGGCGGACGAACTTCGCCCACGCCCCCCACCAAGGCTATAGCCCACGCGTTTTTTGGCCATTTGGGGGGTTTTGGCTCCCCGAACTTCGGGTTCTAATTTTTTGACTCGGCTGTGCCCGTGGCCTATTTTTGGCACACGGAGGCCGCTTGCAAAGTCTCGGGCCATTTCGAGTCCGGCGGACGAACTGGCTATAGCCCACCCATTTTTGGCCATTTGGGGGTTTTGGCACACCGAACCGGGTGCTAATTTTTGGCGCGGCTGTGCCCGTGGCCTATTTTGCCACCACGGAGGCCGCCCGCAAAGTCTCGGGCCATTCCAAGTCCGGACGAACTTCGCCTCGCCGCCCACCAAGGCTATAGCCCACCCGTTTTTGGCCATTTGGGGGTTTTGGCACCCGAACTTGGGTGCTAATTTTTGGCGCAGCTGTGCCCGTGGCCTATTTTGCCACCACGGAGGCCGCCCGCAAAGTCTCGGGCCATTCCGAGTCTGGCGGACGAACCGCCACGCCCCCACCAAGGCTATAGCCACGCGTTTTTGGCCATTTAGGGGTTTTGGCACCCGAACCGGGTGCTAATTTTTGACTTCGGCTGTGCCCGTGGCCTATTTTTGGCACCGGAGGCCGCCCAAAGTCTCGGGCCATTCCGAGTCCGAGACGAACTTCGCCACGCCCCCACCAAGGCTATAGCCCACCCGTTTTTGGCCATTTGGGGTTTTGGCACCCGACGTTCGGGCGCTAATTTTGGGCGCGGCTGTGCCCGTGGCCTGACACACGGAGGCCGCCCGCAAAGTCTCTGGCCATTCCGAGTCCGGCGGACGAACCGACCACGCCCCCACCAAGGCTATAGCCCACCCGATTTTTGGCCATTTTCCGCTGGGGTTTTGGCACCCGAACCGGGTGCTAATTTTTGGCGGCTGTGCCCGTGGCCTATTTTAGCACACGGAGGCCGTCCGCATAGCCTCGGGCCATTCCGAGTCCGGCAGAACTTCGCCCCCCCACCAAGGCTATAGCCCACCCGTTTTTGGCCATTTGGGGGTTTATGCACACGAACCGGGTGCTAATTTTTGGGTGCGGCTGTGCCCGTGGCCTATTTTGCCACACGGAGGCCGCCCGCAAAGTTTCTGGCCATTCCGAGTCCGGACTTTTTTTTTTTGGCCATTTGGGGGGTTTTGGCACGCCGACGTTCGGGCGCTAATTTTGGGCGTGGCTGTGCCCGTGGCCTATTTTTGGCACACGGAGGCCGCCCGCAAAGTCTCGGGCCATTCCGAGTCCGGCGGACGAACTTCGCCCACGCCCCCCACCAAGGCTATAGCCCACCCGTTTTTTGGCCAGTTGGGGGGTTTTGGCACCCCGACCTTCGGGCGCTAATTTTTGGGCGCGGCTGTGCCCGTGGCCTATTTTTGGCACACGGAAGCCATCCGCAAAGTCTCGGGCCATTCCGAGTCCGGCGGACGAAATTTGCCCACGCCCCCCACCAAGGCTATAGCCCACCCGTTTTTTGGCCATTTGCGAGTTTTGGCACCCCGACCGTCGGGGGCTAATTTTTGGGCGTGGCTCTGACCGTGGCCTATTTTTTGCACACGGAAGCCATCCGCAAAGTCTCGGGCCATTCCGAGTCCGGCGGACGAAATTTGCCCACGCCCCCCACCAAGGCTATAGCCCACCCGTTTTTTGGCCATTTTTCCGCTGGGGGGTTTTGGCACCCCGACCTTCGGGTGCTAATTTTTGGGCACGGCTGTGTCCGTGGCCTACTTTTGGCACACGGAGGCTGCCCGCAAATTCTCGGGCTATTCCGTGTCAGGACGAACCGCCCCACCCAGGCTATAGCCCACCCGCTTTTTGGGCATTTTTCCGCTGGGGGGTTTTTTGCACCCCGACCTTCGGGCACTAATTTTTGTGTGCGGCTGTGCCCGTTTCCTATTTTTGGCACACGGAGGCCGCCCGCAAAGTCTCGGGCCATTCCGAGTCCGAGCGAACCGCCCACGCCCCCACAAAGGCTATAACCCACCCGTTTTTGGCCATTTGGGGGTTTTGTACCGACCTTCGGTTGCTAATTTTTGGGTGCGGCTGTGCCCGTGCCTATTTTGGCACATGGAGCCGCTCGCAAAGTCTCGGGCTATTCCGAATCCGGACGAACTTCGCCACGCCCCCACCAAGGCTATAGCCCACCCGTTTTTTGGCCATTTGGGGGGTTTCGGCACCCCGACCTTCCGGCGCTAATTTTTGGGAGTGGCTGTGCCGTGGCCCATTTTTGGCAAACGGAGGCCGCCCGCAAAGTCTCGGGCCATTCGGAGGCCGGCGGACGAACTTCGACCACGCCCCCCACCAAGGCTATAGCCCACCCGTTTTTTGGCCATTTGGGGGGTTTCGGCACCCCGACCTTCGGGCGCTAATTTTTGGGCGCGGCTGTGCCCGTGGCCTATTTTTGGCACACAGAGGCCGCCCCCAAAGGCTTGGGCCATTCCGAGTCCGGCGGACGAACTTCGCCCATGCCCCCCACCAAGGCTATAGCCCACCCGTTTTTTGGCCATTTGCGGGTTTTGGCACCACGACCGTCGGGGGCTAATTTTTGGGCGTGGCTCTGACCGTGGCCTATTTTTTGCACACGGAAGCCGTCCGCAAAGTCTCGGGCCATTCCGAGTCCGGCGGACGAAATTTGCCCACGCCCCCCAACAAGGCTATAGCCCACCCGTTTTTTGGCCATTTTTCCGCTGGGGGGTTTTGGTACCCCGACCTTCGGGTGCTAATTTTTGGGCACGGCTGTGTCCGTGGCCTACTTTTGGCACACGGAGGCTGCCCGCAAAGTCTCGGGCTATTCCGTGTCCGGCGGACGAACTTCGCCCACGCCCCCCACCAAGGCTATAGCCCACCCGATTTTTGGGCATTTTTCCGCTGGGGGGTTTTTTGCACCCCGACCTTCGGGCACTAATTTTTGTGCGCGGCTGTGCCCGTGTCCTATTTTTGGCACACGGAGGCCGCCCGCAAAGTCTCGGGCCATTCCGAGTCCGGCGAACGAACTTCGCCCACGCCCCCCACAAAGGCTATAGCCCACCCGTTTTTTGGCCATTTGCGGGGTTTTGGCACGCCGACCTTCGGTTGCTAATTTTTAGGTGCGGCTGTGCCCGTGGCCTATTTTTGGCACATGGAGGCCGCTCGCAAAGTCTCGGGCTATTCCGAATCCGGCGGACGAACTTCGCCCACGCCCCCCACCAAGGCTATAGCCCACCCGTTTTTTGGCCATTTGGGGGGTTTCGGCACCCCGACCTTCGGGCGCTAATTTTTGGGTGCGGCTGTGCCCGTGGCCTATTTTTGGCAAACGGAGGCCGCCCGCAAAGTCTCGGGCCATTCCGAGGCCGGCGGACGAACTTCCCCCACGCCCCCCACCAAGGTATAGCCCACCCGTTTTTTGGCCATTTGGGGGGTTTCGGCACCCCGACCTTCGGGCGCTAATTTTTGGGCACGGCTGTGCCCGTGGCCTATTTTTGGCACACGGAGGCCGCCCCCAAAGTCTTGGGCCATTCCGAGTCCGGCGGACGAACTTCGCCCATGCCCCCCACCAAGGCTATAGCCCACCCGTTTTTTGGCCATTTGCGGGGTTTTGGCACCCTGACCTTCGGGAGCTAATTTTTGGGCGTGGCTGTGCCCGTGGCCTATTTTTGGCACACGGAGGCCGCCCCCAAAGTCTTGGTCCATTCCGAGTCCGGCGGACAAACCTCGCCCATGCCCCCCACCAAGGCTATAGCCCACCCGTTTTTTGGCCATTTGTGGGGTTTTGGCATCCCGACCTTCGGGAGCTAATTTTTGGGCGCGGCCGTTCCCGTGGCCAATTTTTGACACACGGAGGCTGCCCGCAAAGTCTCGGGCCATTCCGAGTCCGGCGGACGAACTTCGCACACGCCCCCCACCAAGGCTATAGCCCACCCGTTTTTTAGCCAGTTGGGGGGTTTTGGCACCCCGACCTTCGGGCGCTAATTTTTGGGCGCGGCTGTGCCCGTGGCCTATTTTTCGCACACGGAGGCCGCCCGCAAAGTCTCGGCCCATTTCGAGTCCGGTGGACGAACTTTGCCCACGCCCCCCACCAAGGCTATAGCCCACCCGTTTTTTGGCCATTTGGGGGGTTTTGGCACCCCGACCTGCGGGGCGTATTGGGTGGGCGCGGCTGTGCCCGTGGCCTATTTTTCGCACACGGAGGCCTCCCCCAAAGGCTTGGGCCATTCCGAGTCCGGCGGACGAACTTCGCCCATGCCCCCCACCAAGGCTATAGCCCACCCGTTTTTTGGCCATTTGCGGGTTTTGGCACCCCGACCGTCGGGGGCTAATTTTTGGGCGTGGCTCTGACCGTGGCCTATTTTATCACACGGAAGCCGCCCGCAAAGTCTCGGGCCATTCCGAGTCCGGCGGACGAAATTTGCCCACGCCCCCCACCAAGGCTATAGCCCACCCGTTTTTTGGCCATTTTTCCGCTGGGGGGTTTTGGCACCCCGACCTTCGGGTGCTAATTTTTGGGCACGGCTGTGTCCGTGGCCTACTTTTGGCAAACGGAGGCTGCCCACAAAGTCTCGGGCTATTCCGTGTCCGGCGGACGAACTTCGCCCACGCCCCCCACCAAGGCTACAGCCCACCATATTTTTGGGCATTTTTCCGCTGGGGGGTTTTTGGCACCCCGACCTTCGGGCACTAATTTTTGTGCGCGGCTGTGCCCGTGTCCTATTTTTGGCACACGGAGGCCGCCCGCAAAGTCTCGGGCCATTCCGAGTCCGGCGAACGAACTTCGCCCACGCCCCCCACAAAGGCTATAGCCCACCCGTTTTTTGGCCATTTAGGGGGTTTTTTCAAGCCGACCTTCGGTTGCTAATTTTTGGGTGCGGCTGTGCCCGTGGCCTATTTTTGGCACATGGAGGCCGCCCGCAAAGTCTCGGGCTATTCCGAGTCCGGCGGACGAACTTCGCCCACGCCCCCCACCAAGGCTATAGCCCACCCGTTTTTTGGCCATTTGGGAGGTTTTGGCACCCCGACCTTCGGGCGCTAATTTTTGGACGTGGCTGTGCCCGTGGCATATTTTTGGCACACGGAGGCCGCCCCCAAAGTCTCGGGCCATTCCGAGTCCGGCGGACGAACTTCGCCCACGCCCCCCACCAAGGCTATAGCCCACCCGTTTTTTTGCCATTTGGGGGGTTTTGGCACCCCGACCTTCGGGCGCTAATTTTTGTGCGCGGCTGTGCCCGTGGCCTATTTTGGGACACGGAGGCCGCCCCCAAAGTCTCGGGCCATTCCGAGTCCGGCGGACGAACTTCGCCCACTCCCCCCACCAAGGCTATAGCCCACCCGTTTTTTGGCCATTTTTCCGCTGGGGGGTTTTGGCACTCCGACATTCGGGCGCGGCTGTGCCCGTGGCCTATTTTTGGCACACGGAGGCCGCCCGCAAAGTCTCGGGCCATTCCGAGTCCGGCGGACGAACTTCGCCCACGCCCCCCACCAAGGCTCTAGCCCACCCGTTTTGTGGCCATTTGGGGGTTTTGGCACCCGACCTTCGGGCGCTAATTTTTGTCTTGCGGCTGTGCCCGTGGCCTATTTTGGGACACGGAGGCCGCCCCAAAGTCTCGGGCCATTCCGAGTCCGGCGGACGAACTTCGCCCACGCCCCCCACCAAGGCTATAGCCCACCCGTTTTATGGCCATTTTTCCGCTGGGGGGTTTTGGCACCCCGACATTCGCGCGCGGCTGTGCCCGTGGCCTATTTTTGGCACACGGATGCCGCCCGCAAAGTCTCGGGCCATTCCGAGTCCGGCGGACGAACTTCGCCCACGCCCCCCACCAAGGCTATAGCCAACCCGATTTTTGGCCATTTGGGGGGTTTTGGCACCCCGACCGGCGGGGGCTAATTTTTGGGCGAGGCTGTGACCGTGGCCTATTTTTTGCACACGGAGGCCGCCCGCAAAGTCTCGGGCCATTCCGAGTCCGGCGGACGAACTTTGCCCACGCCCCCCACCAAGGCTATAGGCCACCCGTTTTTTGGCCATTTTTTCGCTGGGGGGTTTTGACACCCCGACCATCGGGTGCTAATTTTTGGGCGCGGCTGTGTCCGTGGCCTAATTTTGGCACATGGAGGCTGCCCACAAAGTCTCGGGCTATTCCGAGTCCGGCGGACGAACTTCGCCTAAGCCCCCCAGCAAGGCTATAGCCCACCCGTTTTTTGGCCATATGGGGGGTTTTGGCACCCCGACCTTCGGGCGCTAATTTTTGTGTACGGCTGTGCCCGTGGCCTATTTTTGGACACGGAGGCCGCCCGCAAAGTCTCGGGCCATACCGAGTCCGGCGGACGAACTTCGCCCACGCCCCCCACCAAGGCTATAACCCACCCGTTTTTTTGCCATTTGGGGGGTTTTGGCACCCCGACCTTCGGGAGCTAATTTTTGGGCGTGGCTGTGCCCGTGGCCTATTTTCTGTACACGGAGGCCGCCCGCAAAGTCTCGGGCCATTCCGAATCCGGCGGACGAACTTCGCCCACGCCCCCCACCAAGGCTATAGCCCACCCGTTTTTTGGCCATTTGGGGGGTTTTGGCACCCCGACCTTCGGGCGCTAATTTTTGGACGCGGCTGTGCCCGTGGAATATTTTTGGCTCACGGAGGCCGCCCCCAAAGTCTCGGGCAATTCCGAGTCCGGCGGACGAACTTCGCCCACGCCCCCCACCAAGGCTATAGCCCACACGTTTTTTGGCCATTTGGGGGGTTTCGGCACCCCGACCTTCGGGCGCTAATTTTTGGACGCGGCTATGGCCGTGGCCTATTTTTGTCACACGGAGGCCGACCCAAAGTCTCGGGCCATTCCGAGTCCGGCGGACGAACTTCGCCCACGCCCCCCACCAAGGCTATAGCCCACCCGTTTTTTGGCTATTTTACGCTGGGGGGTTTTTGGCACCCCGACCTTCGGGCACTAATTTTTGTGTGCGGCTGTGCCCGTGTCCTATTTTTGGCACACGGAGGCCGCCCGCAAAGTCTCGGGCCATTCCGAGTCCGGCGAACGAACTTCGCCCACGCCCCCCACCAAGGCTATAGCCCACGCGTTTTTTGGCCATTTGGGAGGTTTTGGCACCCCGACCTTCGGGCGCTAATTTTTGGACGCGGCTGTGCCCGTGGCATATTTTTGGCACACGGAGGCCACCCCCAAAGTCTCGGGCCATTCCGAGTCCGGCGGACGAACTTCGCCCACGCCCCCCACCAAGGCTATAGCCCACCCGTTTTTTGGCCATTTTTCCGCTGGGGGGTTTTTGGCACCCGACCTTCGGGTGCTAATTTTTGGCGGCTGTGCCGTGCCCTTTTTGGCACACGGATGCCGCCCGCAATTCTCGGGCCATTCCGATTCAGGACGAACTTTGCCCACGCCCACCACCAAGGCTATAGCCCACCCGTTTTTTGGCCATTTTTCCGCTGGGGTTTTGGCACCCCGACCTTGGGCGCTAATTTTTGTGCGGCTGTGCCCGTGTCCTATTTTGGCACACGGAGGCCGCCCGCAAAGTCTCGGGCCATTCGAGTCCGAGCGAACTTCGCCCGCCCCCACAAAGGCTATAGCCCACCCGTTTTTTGGCCATTTGGGGGGTTTTGCACGCCGACCTTCGGTTGCTAATTTTTGGGTGCGGCTGTGCCCGTGGCCTATTTTTGGCACATGGAGGCCGCTCGCAAAGTCTCGGGCTATTCCGAATCCGGCGGACGAACTTCGCCCACGCCCCCCACCAAGGCTATAGCCCACACGTTTTTTGGCCATTTGGGGGGTTTCGGCACCCCGACCTTCGGGCGCTAATTTTTGGGTGCGGCTGTGCCCGTGGCCTATTTTTGGCAAACGGAGGCCGCCCGTAAAGTCTCGGGCCATTCCGAGGCCGGCGGACGAACTTCCCCCACGCCCCCCACCAAGGCTATAGCCCACCCGTTTTTTGGCCATTTGGGGGGTTTCGGCACCCCGACCTTCGGGCGCTAATTTTTGGGCGCGGCTGTGCCCGTGGCCTATTTTTGGCACACGGAGGCCGCCCCCAAAGTCTTGGGCCATTCCGAGTCCGGCGGACGAACTTCGCCCATGCCCCCCACCAAGGCTATAGCCCACCCGTTTTTTGGCCATTTGCGGGGTTTTGGCACCCTGACCTTCGGGAGCTAATTTTTGGGCGCGGCTGTGCCCGTGGCCTATTTTTGGCACACGGAGGCCGCCCCCAAAGTCTTGGTCCATTCCGAGTCCGGCGGACAAACCTCGCCCATGCCCCCCACCAAGGCTATAGCCCACCCGTTTTTTGGCCATTTGTGGGGTTTTGGCATCCCAACCTTCGGGAGCTAATTTTTGGGCGCGGCTGTTCCCGTGGCCTATTTTTGACCCACGGAGGCTGCCCGCAAATTCTCGGGCCATTCCGAGTCCGGCGGACGAACTTCGCACACGCCCCCCACCAAGGCTATAGCCCACCCGTTTTTTGGCCAGTTGGGGGGTTTTGGCACCCCGACCTTCGGGCGCTAATTTTTGGGCGCGGCTGTGCCCGTGGCCTATTTTTGGCACACGGAGGCCGCCCGCAAAGTCTCGGGCCATTCCGAGTCCGGCGGACGAACTTCGCCCACGCCCCCCAGCAAGGCTATAGCCCGCCCGTTTTTTGGCCCTTTAGGGGGTTTTGGCACCCCGACCTTCGGGCGCTAATTTTTGGGCGCGGCTGTGCCCGTGGCCTATTTTTCGCACACGTAGGCCGCCCGCAAAGTCTCGGCCCATTTCGAGTCCGGTGGACGAACTTTGCCCACGCCCCCCACCAAGGCTATAGCCCACCCGTTTTTTGGCCATTTGGGGGGTTTTGGCACCCCGACCTTCGGGGGCTAATTTTTGGTCGCGGTTGTGCCCGTGGCCTATTTTTAACATGGAGGCCACCCCAAAGGCTTGGGCCATTCCGAGTCCAGCGGACGAACCGCCCATGCCCCCCACCAAGGCTATAGCCCACCCGTTTTTTGGCCATTTGCGGGTTTTGGCACCCCGACCGTCGGGGGCTAATTTTTGGGCGTGGCTCTGACCGTGGCCTATTTTATCACACGGAAGCCGCCCGCAAAGTCTCGGGCCATTCCGAGTCCGGCGGACGAAATTTGCCCACGCCCCCCACCAAGGCTATAGCCCACCCGTTTTTTGGCCATTTTTCCGCTGGGGGGTTTTGGCACCCCGACCTTCGGGTGCTAATTTTTGGGCACGGCTGTGTCCGTGGCCTACTTTTGGCACACGGAGGCTGCCCACAAAGTCTCGGGCTATTCCGTGTCCGGCGGACGAACTTCGCCCACGCCCCCCACAAAGGCTATAGCCCACCCGTTTTTTGGCCATTTGGGGGGTTTTGGCAAGCCGACCATCGGTTGCTAATTTTTGGGTGCGGCTGTGCCCGTGGCCTATTTTTGGCACATGGAGGCCGCCCGCAAAGTCTCGGGCTATTCCGAGTCCGGCGGACGAACTTCGCCCACGCCCCCCACCAAGGCTATAGCCCACCCGTTTTTTGGCCATTTGGGAGGTTTTGGCACCCCGACCTTCGGGCGCTAATTTTTGGACGCGGCTGTGCCCGTGGCATATTTTTGGCACACGGAGGCCGCCCCCAAAGTCTCGGGCCATTCCGAGTCCGGCGGACGAACTTCGCCCACGCCCCCCACCAAGGCTATAGCCCACCCGATTTTGGCCATTTGGGGGGTTTTGGCACCCCGACCTTCGGGCGCTAATTTTTGGGCCCGGCTGTGCCCGTGGCCTACTTTTGGCACACGGAGGCCGTCCGCAAAGTCTCGGGCCATTCCGAATCCGGCGGACGAACTTCGCCCACGCCCCCCACCAAGGCTATAGCCCACCCGTTTTTTGGCCATTTTTCCGCTGGGGGGTTTTGGCACCCCGACCTTCGGGTGCTAATTTTTGGGCGCGGCTGTGCCCGTGGCCTATTTTTGGCACACGGAGGCCGCCCGTAAAGTCTCGGGCCATTCCGAGTCCGGCGGACGAACTTCGCCCATGCCCCCCACCTAGGCTATACCCTACCCGTTTTTTGGCCATTTGGGGGGTTTTGGTACCCCGACCTTCGGGCGCTAATTTTTGGCCGCGGCTATGGCCGTGGCCTATTTTTGGCACACGGAGGCCGCCCGCAAAGTCTCGGGCCATTCCGAGTCCGGCGGACGAACTTCGCCCACGCCCCCCACCAAGGCTATAGCCCACCCGATTTTGGCCATTTGGGGGGTTTTGGCACCCCGACCTTCGGGCGCTAATTTTTGGGCCCGGCTGTGCCCGTGGCCTACTTTTGGCACACGGAGGCCATCCGCAAAGTCTCGGGCCATTCCGAATCAGGCGGACGAACTTCGCCCACGCCCCCCACCAAGGCTATAGCCCACCCGTTTTTTGGCCATTTTTCCGCTGGGGGGTTTTGGCACCCCGACCTTCGGGTGCTAATTTTTGGGCGCGGCTGTGCCCGTGGCCTATTTTTGGCTCACGGAGGCCGCCCGCAAAGTCTCGGGCCATTCCGAGTCCGGCGGGCGAACTTCGCCCACGCCTCCCACCAAGGCTATAGCCCACCCGATTTTTGGCCATTTTTCCGCTGGGGGGTTTTGGCACCCCGACCTTCGGGCGCTAATTTTTGGGCGCGGCTGTGCCCATGGCCTATTTTTGGCACACGGACGCCGCCCGCAATGTCTCAGGCCATTCCGAGTCCGGCGGACGAACTTCGCCCACGCCCCCCACCAAGGCTATAGCCCACCCGTTTTTTGGCCATTTCTGGGGTTTCGGCATCCCGACCTTCGGTAGCTAATTTTTGGGCGCGGCTGTTCCCGTGGCCTATTTTTGACACACGGAGGCTCCCGCAAAGTCTCGGGCCATTCCGAGTCCGGCGGACGAACTTCGCACACGCCCCCCACCAAGGCTATAGCCCACCCGTTTTTTGGCCAGTTGGGGGGTTTTGGCACCCCGACCTTCGGGCGCTAATTTTTGGGCGCGGCTGTGCCCGTGGCCTATTTTTGGCACACGGAGGCCGCCCACAAAGTCTCGGGCCATTCCGAGTCCGGCGGACGAACTTCGCCCACGCCCCCCACCAAGGCTATAGCCCGCCCGTTTTTTGGCCCGGTGGGGGGTTTTGGCACCCCGACCTTCGGGCGCTAATTTTTGGGCGCGGCTGTGCCCGTGGCCTATTTTTCACACACGGAGGCCGCCCGCAAAGTCTAGGGCCATTTCGAGTCCGGTGGACGAACTTTGCCCACGCCCCCCACCAAGGCTATAGCCCACCCGTTTTTTGTCCATTTGGGGGGTTTTGGCACCCCGACCTTCGGGGGCTAATTTTTGGTCGCGGCTGTGCCCGTGGCCTATTTTTGGCACACGGAGGCCACCCCCAAAGGCTTGGGCCATTCCGAGTCCGGCGGACGAACTTCGCCCATGCCCCCCACCAAGGCTATAGCCCACCCGTTTTTTGGCCATTTGCGGGTTTTGGCACCCCGACCGTCGGGGGCTAATTTTTGGGCGTGGCTCTGACCGTGGCCTATTTTTTGCACACGGAAGCCATCCGCAAAGTCTCGGGCCATTCCGAGTCTGGCGGACGAAATTTGCCCACGCCCCCCACCAAGGCTATAGCCCACCCGTTTTTTGGCCATTTTTCCGCTGGGGGGTTTTGGCACCCCGACCTTCGGGTGCTAATTTTTGGGCACGGCTGTGTCCGTGGCCTACTTTTGGCACACGGAGGCTGCTCGCAAATTCTCGGGCAATTCCGTGTCCGGCGGACGAACTTCGCCCACGCCCCCCACCAAGGCTATAGCCCACCCGATTTTTGGGCATTTTTCCGCTGGGGGGTTTTTTGCACCCCGACCTTCGGGCACTAATTTTTGTGCGCGGCTGTGCCCGTTTCCTATTTTTGGCACACGGAGGCCGCCCGCAAAGTCTCGGGCCATTCCAGTCCGGCGAACGAACTTCGCCCACGCCCCCCACAAAGGCTATAACCCACCCGCTTTTTGGCCATTTGGGGGGTTTTGGCACGCCGACCTTCGGTTGCTAATTTTTGGGTGCGGCTGTGCCCGTGGCCTATTTTTGGCACATGGAGGCCGCTCGCAAAGTCTCGGGCTATTCCGAATCCGGCGGACGAACTTCGCCCACGCCCCCCACCAAGGCTATAGCCCACCCGTTTTTTGGCCATTTGGGGGGTTTCGGCACCCCGACCTTCGGGCGCTAATTTTTGGGTGCGGCTGTGCCCGTGGCCTATTTTTGGCAAACGGAGGCCGCCCGCAAAGTCTCGGGCCATTCCGAGGCCGGCGGACGAACTTCCCCCACGCCCCCCACCAAGGCTATAGCCCACCCGTTTTTTGGCCATTTGGGGGGTTTCGGCACCCCGACCTTCGGGCGCTAATTTTTGGGCGCGGCTGTGCCCGTGGCCTATTTTTGGCACACGGAGGCCGCCCCCAAAGGCTTGGGCCATTCCGAGTCCGGCGGACGAACTTCGCCCATGCCCCCCACCAAGGCTATAGCCCACCCGTTTTTTGGCCATTTGCGGGTTTTGGCACCACGACCGTCGGGGGCTAATTTTTGGGCGTGGCTCTGACCGTGGCCTATTTTTTGCACACGGAAGCCGTCCGCAAAGTCTCGGGCCATTTCGAGTCCGGCGGACGAAATTTGCCCACGCCCCCCACCAAGGCTATAGCCCACCCGTTTTTTGGCCATTTTTCCGCTGGGGGGTTTTGGTACCCCGACCTTCGGGTGCTAATTTTTGGGCACGGCTGTGTCCGTGGCCTACTTTTGGCACACGGAGGCTGCCCGCAAAGTCTCGGGCTATTCCGTGTCCGGCGGACGAACTTCGCCCACGCCCCCCACCAAGGCTATAGCCCACCCGATTTTTGGGCATTTTTCCGCTGGGGGGTTTTTTGCACCCCGACCTTCGGGCACTAATTTTTGTGCGCGGCTGTGCCCGTGTCCTATTTTTGGCACACGGAGGCCGCCCGCAAAGTCTCGGGCCATTCCGAGTCCGGCGAACGAACTTCGCCCACGCCCCCCACAAAGGCTATAGCCCACCCGTTTTTTGGCCATTTGCGGGGTTTTGGCACGCCGACCTTCGGTTGCTAATTTTTAGGTGCGGCTGTGCCCGTGGCCTATTTTTGGCACATGGAGGCCGCTCGCAAAGTCTCGGGCTATTCCGAGTCCGGCGAACGAACTTCGCCCACGCCCCCCACCAAGGCTATAGCCCACCCGTTTTTTGGCCATTTGGGGGGTTTCGGCACCCCGACCTTCGGGCACTAATTTTTGGGTACGGCTGTGCCCGTGGCCTATTTTTGGCAAACGGAGGCCGCCCGCAAAGTCTCGGGCCATTCCGAGGCCGGCGGACGAACTTCCCCCACGCCCCCCACCAAGGTATAGCCCACCCGTTTTTTGGCCATTTGGGGGGTTTCGGCACCCCGACCTTCGGGCGCTAATTTTTGGGCACGGCTGTGCCCGTGGCCTATTTTTGGCACACGGAGGCCGCCCCCAAAGTCTTGGGCCATTCCGAGTCCGGTGGACGAACTTCGCCCATGCCCCCCACCAAGGCTATAGCCCACCCGTTTTTTGGCCATTTGCGGGGTTTTGGCACCCTGACCTTCGGGAGCTAATTTTTGGGCGTGGCTGTGCCCGTGGCCTATTTTTGGCACACGGAGGCCGCCCCCAAAGTCTTGGTCCATTCCGAGTCCGGCGGACAAACCTCGCCCATGCCCCCCACCAAGGCTATAGCCCACCCGTTTTTTGGCCATTTGTGGGGTTTTGGCATCCCGACCTTCGGGAGCTAATTTTTGGGCGCGGCCATTCCCGTGGCCAATTTTTGACACACGGAGGCTGCCCGCAAAGTCTCGGGCCATTCCGAGTCCGGACGAACCGCTACGCCCCCACCAAGGCTATAGCCCTTTTTAGCTTGGGGGTTTTGGCACCCCGACCTTCGGGCGCTAATTTTTGGGCGCGGCTGTGCCCGTGGCCTATTTTTGGCACACGGAGGCCGCCCGCAAAGTCTCGGGCCATTCCGAGTCCGGCGGACGAACTTCGCCCACGCCCCCCACCAAGGCTATAGCCCGCCCGTTTTTTGGCCCTTTAGGGGGTTTTGGCACCCCGACCTTCGGGCGCTAATTTTTGGGCGCGGCTGTGCCCGTGGCCTATTTTTCGCACACGGAGGCCGCCCGCAAAGTCTCGGCCCATTTCGAGTCCGGTGGACGAACTTTGCCCACGCCCCCCACCAAGGCTATAGCCCACCCGTTTTTTGGCCATTTGGGGGGTTTTGGCACCCTGACCTTCGGGAGCTAATTTTTGGGCGTGGCTGTGCCCGTGGCCTATTTTTGGCACACGGAGGCCACCCCCAAAGTCTTGGTCCATTCCGAGTCCGGCGGACAAACCTCGCCCATGCCCCCCACCAAGGCTATAGCCCACCCGTTTTTTGGCCATTTGTGGGGTTTTGGCATCCCGACCTTCGGGAGCTAATTTTTGGGCGCGGCCGTTCCCGTGGCCAATTTTTGACACACGGAGGCTGCCCGCAAAGTCTCGGGCCATTCCGAGTCCGGACGAACCGCACGCCCCGGCTATAGCCCACCGTTTTTAGCGGTTGGGGTTTTGGCACCCCGACCTTCGGGCGCTAATTTTTGGGCGCGGCTGTGCCCGTGGCCTATTTTTGGCACACGGAGGCCGCCCGCAAAGTCTCGGGCCATTCCGAGTCCGGCGGACGAACTTCGCCCACGCCCCCCACCAAGGCTATAGCCCGCCCGTTTTTTGGCCCTTTAGGGGGTTTTGGCACCCCGACCTTCGGGCGCTAATTTTTGGGCGCGGCTGTGCCCGTGGCCTATTTTTCGCACACGGAGGCCGCCCGCAAAGTCTCGGCCCATTTCGAGTCCGGTGGACGAACTTTGCCCACGCCCCCCACCAAGGCTATAGCCCACCCGTTTTTTGGCCATTTGGGGGGTTTTGGCACCCCGACCTTCGGGGGCTAATTTTTGGTCGCGGTTGTGCCCGTGGCCTATTTTTGGCACATGGAGGCCACCCCCAAAGGCTTGGGCCATTCCGAGTCCGGCGGACGAACTTCGCCCATGCCCCCCACCAAGGCTATAGCCCACCCGTTTTTTGGCCATTTGCGGGTTTTGGCACCCCGACCGTCGGGGGCTAATTTTTGGGCGTGGCTCTGACCGTGGCCTATTTTATCACACGGAAGCCGCCCGAAAAGACTAGGGCCATTCCGAGTCCGTGACGAAATTTGCCCGCCCCACCGGCTATAGCCCACCCGTTTTTTGGCCATTTTTCCGCTGGGGGGTTTTGGCACCCCGACCTTCGGGTGCTAATTTTTGGGCACGGCTGTGTCCGTGGCCTACTTTTGGCAAACGGAGGCTGCCCACAAAGTCTCGGGCTATTCCGTGATCGGCGGACGAACTTCGCCCACGCCCCCCACCAAGGCTACAGCCCACCATATTTTTGGGCATTTTTCCGCTGGGGGGTTTTTGGCACCCCGACCTTCGGGCACTAATTTTTGTGCGCGGCTGTGCCCGTGTCCTATTTTTGGCACACGGAGGCCGCCCGCAAAGTCTCGGGCCATTCCGAGTCCGGCGAACGAACTTCTCCCACGCCCCCCACAAAGGCTATAGCCCACCCGTTTTTTGGCCATTTAGGGGGTTTTGGCAAGCCGACCTTCGGTTGCTAATTTTTGGGTGCGGCTGTGCCCGTGGCCTATTTTTGGCACATGGAGGCCGCCCGCAAAGTCTCGGGCTATTCCGAGTCCGGCGGACGAACTTCGCCCACGCCCCCCACCAAGGCTATAGCCCACCCGTTTTTTGGCCATTTGGGAGGTTTTGGCACCCCGACCTTCGGGCGCTAATTTTTGGACGCGGCTGTGCCCGTGGCATATTTTTGGCACACGGAGGCCGCCCCCAAAGTCTCGGGCCATTCCGAGTCCGGCGGACGAACCGCCCGCCCCCACCAAGGCTATAGCCCACCCGTTTTTTTGCCATTTGGGGGGTTTTGGAACCCCGACCTTGGGGCGCTAATTTTTGTGCGCGGCTGTGCCCGTGGCCTATTTTGGGACATGGAGGCCGCCCCCAAAGTCTCGGGCCATTCCGAGTCCAGCGGACGAACTTCGTCCACGCCCCCCACCAAGGCTATAGCCCACCCGTTTTTTGGCCATTTTTCCGCTGGGGGGTTTTGGCACCCCGACCTTCGGGCGCGGCTGTGCCCGTGGCCTATTTTTGGCACACGGAGGCCACCCAGAAAGTCTCGGGCCATTCCGAGTCCGGCGGACGAACTTCGCCCACCCGTTTTTGGCCATTTGGGGTTTTGGCACCCCGACCTTGGGCGCTAATTTGTGCGCGGCTGTGCCCGTGTCCTATTTTGGGACACGGAGGCCGCCCCCAAAGTCTCGGGCCATTCCGAGTCCGGCGGACGAACTTCGCCCACGCCCCCCACCAAGGCTATAGCCCACCCGTTTTATGGCCATTTTTCCGCTGGGGGGTTTTGGCACCCCGACATTCGCGCGCGGCTGTGCCCGTGGCCTATTTTTGGCACACGGATGCCGCCCGCAAAGTCTCGGGCCATTCCGAGTCCGGCGGACGAACTTCGCCCACGCCCCCCACCAAGGCTATAGCCAACCCGATTTTTGGCCATTTGGGGGGTTTTGGCACCCCGACCGGCGGGGGCTAATTTTTGGGCGAGGCTGTGACCGTGGCCTATTTTTTGCACACGGAGGCCGCCCGCAAAGTCTCGGGCCATTCCGAGTCCGGCGGACGAACTTTGCCCACGCCCCCCACCAAGGCTATAGGCCACCCGTTTTTTGGCCATTTTTTCGCTGGGGGGTTTTGACACCCCGACCATCGGGTGCTAATTTTTGGGCGCGGCTGTGTCCGTGGCCTAATTTTGGCACATGGAGGCTGCCCACAAAGTCTCGGGCTATTCCGAGTCCGGCGGACGAACTTCGCCCAAGCCCCCCACCAAGGCTATAGCCCACCCGTTTTTTGGCCATATGGGGGGTTTTGGCACCCCGACCTTCGGGCGCTAATTTTTGTGTACGGCTGTGCCCGTGGCCTATTTTTGGACACGGAGGCCGCCCGCAAAGTCTCGGGCCATTCCGAGTCCGGCGGACGAACTTCGCCCACGCCCCCCACCAAGGCTATAACCCACCCGTTTTTTTGCCATTTGGGGGGTTTTGGCACCCCGACCTTCGGGAGCTAATTTTTGGGCGTGGCTGTGCCCGTGGCCTATTTTCTGTACACGGAGGCCGCCCGCAAAGTCTCGGGCCATTCCGAATCCGGCGGACGAACTTCGCCCACGCCCCCCACCAAGGCTATAGCCCACCCGTTTTTTGGCCATTTGGGGGGTTTTGGCACCCCGACCTTCGGGCGCTAATTTTTGGACGCGGCTGTGCCCGTGGAATATTTTTGGCTCACGGAGGCCGCCCCCAAAGTCTCGGGCAATTCCGAGTCCGGCGGACGAACTTCGCCCACGCCCCCCACCAAGGCTATAGCCCACCCGTTTTTTGGCCATTTGGGAGTATTTGGCACGCGACCTTCGGGCGCTAATTTTTGGACGCGGCTGTGCCCGTGGCATATTTTTGGCACACGGAGGCCACCCCCAAAGTCTCGGGCCATTCCGAGTCCGGCGGACGAACTTCGCCCACGCCCCCCACCAAGGCTATAGCCCACCCGTTTTTTGGCCATTTTTCCGCTGGGGGGTTTTTGGCACCCCGACCTTCGGGTGCTAATTTTTGGGCGCGGCTGTGCCCGTGCCCTTTTTTTGGCACACGGATGCCGCCCGCAATTCTCGGGCCATTCCGATTCCGGCGGACGAACTTTGCCCACGCCCACCACCAAGGCTATAGCCCACCCGTTTTTTGGCCATTTTTCCGCTGGGGGGTTTTGGCACCCCGACCTTCGGGCGCTAATTTTTGTGCGCGGCTGTGCCCGTGTCCTATTTTTGGCACACGGAGGCCGCCCGCAAAGTCTCGGGCCATTCCGAGTCCGGCGAACGAACTTCGCCCACGCCCCCCACAAAGGCTATAGCCCACCCGTTTTTTGGCCATTTGGGGGGTTTTGGCACGCCGACCTTCGGTTGCTAATTTTTGGGTGCGGCTGTGCCCGTGGCCTATTTTTGGCACATGGAGGCCGCTCGCAAAGTCTCGGGCTATTCCGAATCCGGCGGACGAACTTCGCCCACGCCCCCCACCAAGGCTATAGCCCACACGTTTTTTGGCCATTTGGGGGGTTTCGGCACCCCGACCTTCGGGCGCTAATTTTTGGGTGCGGCTGTGCCCGTGGCCTATTTTTGGCAAACGGAGGCCGCCCGCAAAGTCTCGGGCCATTCCGAGGCCGGCGGACGAACTTCCCCCACGCCCCCCACCAAGGCTATAGCCCACCCGTTTTTTGGCCATTTGGGGGGTTTCGGCACCCCGACCTTCGGGCGCTAATTTTTGGGCGCGGCTGTGCCCGTGGCCTATTTTTGGCACACGGAGGCCGCCCCCAAAGTCTTGGGCCATTCCGAGTCCGGCGGACGAACTTCGCCCATGCCCCCCACCAAGGCTATAGCCCACCCGTTTTTTGGCCATTTGCGGGGTTTTGGCACCCTGACCTTCGGGAGCTAATTTTTGGGCGCGGCTGTGCCCGTGGCCTATTTTTGGCACACGGAGGCCGCCCCCAAAGTCTTGGTCCATTCCGAGTCCGGCGGACAAACCTCGCCCATGCCCCCCACCAAGGCTATAGCCCACCCGTTTTTTGGCCATTTGTGGGGTTTTGGCATCCCGACCTTCGGGAGCTAATTTTTGGGCGCGGCTGTTCCCGTGGCCTATTTTTGACACACGGAGGCTGTCCGCAAATTCTCGGGCCATTCCGAGTCCGGCGGACGAACTTCGCACACGCCCCCCACCAAGGCTATAGCCCACCCGTTTTTTGGCCAGTTGGGGGGTTTTGGCACCCCGACCTTCGGGCGCTAATTTTTGGGCGCGGCTGTGCCCGTGGCCTATTTTTGGCACACGGAGGCCGCCCGCAAAGTCTCGGGCCATTCCGAGTCCGGCGGACGAACTTCGCCCACGCCCCCCACCAAGGCTATAGCCCGCCCGTTTTTTGGCCCTTTAGGGGGTTTTGGCACCCCGACCTTCGGGCGCTAATTTTTGGGCGCGGCTGTGCCCGTGGCCTATTTTTCGCACACGTAGGCCGCCCGCAAAGTCTCGGCCCATTTCGAGTCCGGTGGACGAACTTTGCCCACGCCCCCCACCAAGGCTATAGCCCACCCGTTTTTTGGCCATTTGGGGGGTTTTGGCACCCCGACCTTCGGGGGCTAATTTTTGGTCGCGGTTGTGCCCGTGGCCTATTTTTGGCACATGGAGGCCACCCCCAAAGGCTTGGGCCATTCCGAGTCCGGCGGACGAACTTCGCCCATGCCCCCCACCAAGGCTATAGCCCACCCGTTTTTTGGCCATTTGCGGGTTTTGGCACCCCGACCGTCGGGGGCTAATTTTTGGGCGTGGCTCTGACCGTGGCCTATTTTATCACACGGAAGCCGCCCGCAAAGTCTCGGGCCATTCCGAGTCCGGCGGACGAAATTTGCCCACGCCCCCCACCAAGGCTATAGCCCACCCGTTTTTTGGCCATTTTTCCGCTGGGGGGTTTTGGCACCCCGACCTTCGGGTGCTAATTTTTGGGCACGGCTGTGTCCGTGGCCTACTTTTGGCACACGGAGGCTGCCCACAAAGTCTCGGGCTATTCCGTGTCCGGCGGACGAACTTCGCCCACGCCCCCCACCAAGGCTATAGCCCACCCGATTTTTGGGCATTTTTCCGCTGGGGGGTTTTTGGCACCCCGACCTTCGGGCACTAATTTTTGTGCGCGGCTGTGCCCGTGTCCTATTTTTGGCACACGGAGGCCGCCCGCAAAGTCTCGGGCCATTCCGAGTCCGGCGAACGAACTTCGCCCACGCCCCCCACAAAGGCTATAGCCCACCCGTTTTTTGGCCATTTGGGGGGTTTTGGCAAGCCGACCTTCGGTTGCTAATTTTTGGGTGCGGCTGTGCCCGTGGCCTATTTTTGGCACATGGAGGCCGCCCGCAAAGTCTCGGGCTATTCCGAGTCCGGCGGACGAACCGCCACGCCCCCACCAAGGCTATAGCCCACCCGTTTTTTTGCCATTTGGGGGGTTTTGGCACCCCGACCTTCGGGCGCTAATTTTTGTGCGCGGCTGTGCCCGTGGCCTATTTTGGGACACGGAGGCCGCCCCCAAAGTCTCGGGCCATTCCGAGTCCGGCGGACGAACTTCGCCCACTCCCCCCACCAAGGCTATAGCCCACCCGTTTTTTGGCCATTTTTCCGCTGGGGGGTTTTGGCACTCCGACATTCGGGCGCGGCTGTGCCCGTGGCCTATTTTTGGCACACGGAGGCCGCCCGCAAAGTCTCGGGCCATTCCGAGTCCGGCGGACGAACTTCGCCCACGCCCCCCACCAAGGCTATAGCCCACCCGTTTTTTGGCCAGTTGGGGGTTTTGGCACCCGACCTTGGGCGCTAATTTTTGTGCGGCTGTGCCCGTGGCCTATTTTGGGACACGGAGGCCGCCCCCAAAGTCTCGGGGCATTGCGAGTCCGGCGGACGAAAGTCGCCCACGCCCCCCACCAAGGCTATAGCCCACCCGTTTTTTGGCCATTTTTCCGCTGGGGGGTTTTTGGCACCCCGACATTCGGGCGCGGCTGTGCCAGTGGCCTAATTTTGGCACACGGATGCCGCACGCAAAGTCTCGGGCCATTCCGAGTCCGGCGTACGAACTTCGCCCACGCCCCCCACCAAGGCTATAGCCCACCCGTTTTTTGGCCATTTGGGGGGTTTTGGCACCCCGACCTTCGGGCGCTAATTTTTGTGCGCGGCTGTGCCCGTGGCCTATTTTGGGACACAGAGGCCGCCCCCAAAGTCTCGGGCCATTCCGAGTCCGGCGGACGAACTTCGCCCACGCCCCCCAGCAAGGCTATAGCCCACCCGTTTTATGGCCATTTTTCCGCTGGGGGGTTTTGGCACCCCGACATTCGGGCGCGGCTGTGTCCGTGGCCTATTTTTGGCACACGGATGCCGCCCGCAAAGTCTCGGGCCATTCCGAGTCCGGCGGACGAACTTCGCCCACGCCCCCCACCAAGGCTATAGCCAACCCGATTTTTGGCCATTTGGGGGGTTTTGGCACCCCGACCGGCGGGGGCTAATTTTTGGGCGAGGCTGTGACCGTGGCCTATTTTTTGCACACGTAGGCCGCCCGCAAAGTCTCGGGCCATTCCGAGTCCGGCGGACGAACTTTGCCCACGCCCCCCACCAAGGCTATAGGCCACCCGTTTTTTGGCCATTTTTTCGCTGGGGGGTTTTGACACCCCGACCATCGGGTGCTAATTTTTGGGCGCGGCTGTGTCCGTGGCCTAATTTTGGCACATGGAGGCTGCCCACAAAGTCTCGGGCTATTCCGAGTCCGGCGGACGAACTTCGCCCAAGCCCCCCACCAAGGCTATAGCCCACCCGTTTTTTGGCCATATGGGGGGTTTTGGCACCCCGACCTTCGGGCGCTAATTTTTGTGTACGGCTGTGCCCGTGGCCTATTTTTGGACACGGAGGCCGCCCGCAAAGTCTCGGGCCATTCCGAGTCCGGCGGACGAACTTCGCCCACGCCCCCCACCAAGGCTATAACCCACCCGTTTTTTTGCCATTTGGGGGGTTTTGGCACCCCGACCTTCGGGAGCTAATTTTTGGGCGTGGCTGTGCCCGTGGCCTATTTTTGGTACACGGAGGCCGCCCGCAAAGTCTCGGGCCATTCCGAATCCGGCGGACGAACTTCGCCCATGCCCCCCACCAAGGCTATAGCCCACCCGTTTTTTGGCCATTTGGGGGGTTTTGGCAACCCGACCTTCGGGCGCTAATTTTTGGACGCGGCTGTGGCCGTGGAATATTTTTGGCTCACGGAGGCCGCCCCCAAAGTCTCGGGCAATTCCGAGTCCGGCGGACGAACTTCGCCCACGCCCCCCACCAAGGCTATAGCCCACCCATTTTTTGGCCATTTGGGAGGCTTTGGCACCCCGACCTTCGGGCGCTAATTTTTGGACGCGGCTGTGCCCGTGGCATATTTTTGGCACACGGAGGCCGACCCAAAGTCTCGGGCCATTCCGAGTCCGGCGGACGAACTTCGCCCACGCCCCCCACCAAGGGTATAGCCCACCCGTTTTTTGGCCATTTTTCCGCTGGGGGGTTTTTGGCACCCCGACCTTCGGGCACTAATTTTTGTGCGCGGCTGTGCCCGTGTCCTATTTTTGGCACACGGAGGCCGCCCGCAAAGTCTCGGGCCATTCCGAGTCCGGCGAACGAACTTCGCCCACGCCCCCCACCAAGGCTATAACCCACCCGTTTTTTTGCCATTTGGGGGGTTTTGGCACCCCGACCTTCGGGAGCTAATTTTTGGGCGTGGCTGTGCCCGTGGCCTATTTTTGGTACACGGAGGCCGCCCGCAAAGTCTCGGGCCATTCCGAATCCGGCGGACGAACTTCGCCCATGCCCCCCACCAAGGCTATAGCCCACCCGTTTTTTGGCCATTTGGGGGGTTTTGGCACCCCGACCTTCGGGCGCTAATTTTTGGACGCGGCTGTGCCCATGGAATATTTTTGGCTCACGGAGGCCGCCCCCAAAGTCTCGGGCAATTCCGAGTCCGGCGGACGAACTTCGCCCACGCCCCCCACCAAGGCTATAGCCCACCCGTTTTTTGGCCATTTGGGAGGTTTTGGCACCCCGACCTTCGGGCACTAATTTTTGTGCGCGGCTGTGCCCGTGTCCTATTTTTGGCACACGGAGGCCGCCCGCAAAGTCTCGGGCCATTCCGAGTCCGGCGAACGAACTTCGCCCACGCCCCCCACCAAGGCTATAGCCCACGCGTTTTTTGGCCATTTGGGAGGTTTTGGCACCCCGACCTTCGGGCGCTAATCTTTGGACGCGGCTGTGCCCGTGGCATTTTTTTGGCACACGGAGGCCACCCCCAAAGTCTCGGGCCATTCCGAGTCCGGCGGACGAACTTCGCCCACGCCCCCCACCAAGGCTATAGCCCACCCGTTTTTTGGCCATTTTTCCGCTGGGGGGTTTTTGGCACCCCGACCTTCGGGTGCTAATTTTTGGGCGCGGCTGTGCCCGTGCCCTTTTTTTGGCACACGGAAGCCGCCCGAAATTCTCGGGCCATTCCGATTCCGGCGGACGAACTTTGCCCACGCCCACCACCAAGGCTATAGCCCACCCGTTTTTTGGCCATTTTTCCGCTGGGGTGTTTTGGCACCCCGACCTTCGGGTGCTAATTTTTGGGCGCGGCTGTGCCCGTGGCCTATTTTTGGCACACGGAGGCCGCCCGCAAAGTCTCGGGCTATTCCGAGTCCGGCGGACGAACTTCGCCCACGCCCCCCACCAAGGCTATAGCCCACCCGTTTTTTGGTCATTTGGGGGGTTTTGGCACCCCGACCTTCGGGCGCTAATTTTTGTGCGCGGCTTTGCCCGTGGCCTATTTTGGGACACGGAGGCCGCCCGTAAAGTCTCTGGCCATTCCGAGTCCGGCGGACGAACTTCGCCCACGCCCCCCACGAAGGCTACAGCCCACCCGTTTTTTGGCCATTTTTCCGCTGGGGGGTTTTTGGCACCCCGACCTTCGGGTGCTAATTTTTGGGCGCGGCTGTGCCCGTGCCCTTTTTTTGGCACACGGAAGCCGCCCGAAATTCTCGGGCCATTCCGATTCCGGCGGACGAACTTTGCCCACGCCCACCACCAAGGCTATAGCCCACCCGTTTTTTGGCCATTTTTCCGCTGGGGTGTTTTGGCACCCCGACCTTCGGGTGCTAATTTTTGGGCGCGGCTGTGCCCGTGGCCTATTTTTGGCACACGGAGGCCGCCCGCAAAGTCTCGGGCTATTCCGAGTCCGGCGGACGAACTTCGCCCACGCCCCCCACCAAGGCTATAGCCCACCCGTTTTTTGGTCATTTGGGGGGTTTTGGCACCCCGACCTTCGGGCGCTAATTTTTGTGCGCGGCTTTGCCCGTGGCCTATTTTGGGACACGGAGGCCGCCCGCAAAGTCTCTGGCCATTCCGAGTCCGGCGGACGAACTTCGCCCACGCCCCCCACGAAGGCTACAGCCCACCCGTTTTTTGGCCATTTGGGGGGTTTTGGCACCCAGACCTTCGGGCGCTAATTTTTGGGCGCAGCTGTGCCCGTGGCCTATTTTTGGCACATGGAGGCCGCCTGCAAAGTCTCGGGCCATTCCGAGTCCGGCGGACGAACTTCGCCCACGCCCCCCACCAAGGCTATAGCCCACCCGTTTTTTGGCCCTTTGGGGGGTTTTGGCACCCCGACCTTCGGGCGCTAATTTTTTGTCGCGGCTGTACCCGTGGTCTATTTTTGGCACACGGAGGACGCCCGCAAAGTCTCGGGCCATTCCGAGTCCGGCGGACGAACTTTGCCCACGCCCCCCTGCAAGGCTATAGCCCACCCGTTTTTTGGCCATTTTTCCGCTGGGGGGTTTCGGCACCCCGACCTTCGGCTGCTAATTTTTGGGCGCGGCAGTGCCCGTGGCCTATTATTGGCACACGGAGGCCGCCCGCAAAGTCTCGGGCCATTCCGAGTCCACCCCGACCAAGTTTTTGGCCATTTGGGGTTTTGGCACGACCTTCGGGGACTAATTTTTGGCAGCTTTGCCATGGCCTATTTTTTCACCACGGAGGCCTCTCGGGCCATTTTGCCCACCGTTTTTGGCCATTTGGGGGTTTTGGCACCCCGACCACTGTTGCCCGTGGCCTATTTTTTTCACACGGAGGCTCTCGGGCCATTCCGAGTCCGGCTATAGCCCACCCGTTTTTGGCCATTTGGGGGTTTTGGCACCCCGACCTTCGGGGACTAATTTTTGGGCAGCTTTGCCCGTGGCCTATTTTTTCACACGGAGGCCATCTCGGGCCATTCCGAGTCCGGCGGACGAACTTTTTGGCCATTTGGGGGGTTTTGGCACCCCGACCTTCGGGCGCTAATTTTTTGGCGCGGCTGTGCCCATGGCCTATTTTTGGCACACGGAGGCCGCCCGCAAAGTCTCGGGCCATTCCGAGTCCGGCGGACGAACTTCGCCCACGCCCCCACCAAGGCTATAGCCCACCCGTTTTTTGGCCATTTGGGGGGTTTTGGCACCCTGACCTTCGGGCGCTAATTTTTGGGCGCGGCTGTGCCCGTGGCCTATTTTTGGCACACGGAGGCCGCCCACAAAGTCTCGGGCCATTCCGAGTCCGGCGGACGAAGTTCGCCCACGCCCCCGACCAAGGCTATAGCCCACCCGTTTTTTGGCCATTTGGGGGGTTTTGGCACCCCGACCTTCGGGGACTAATTTTTGTACGCAGCTTTGCCCGTGGCCTATATTTTTCACACGGAGGCCACCCGCAAAGTCTCGGGCCATTCCGAGTCCGGCGGACGAACTTCGCCCACGCCCCCCACCAAGACTATAGCCCACCCGTTTTTTGGCCATTTGGGGGGTTTTGGCACCCCGACCTTCGGGCGCTAATTTTTTGGCGCGGCTGTGCCCATGGCCTATTTTTGGCACACGGAGGCCGCCCGCAAAGTCTCGGGCCATTCCGAGTCCGGCGGACGAACTTCGCCCACGCCCCCACCAAGGCTATAGCCCACCCGTTTTTTGGCCATTTGGGGGGTTTTGGCACCCTGACCTTCGGGCGCTAATTTTTGGGCGCGGCTGTGCCCGTGGCCTATTTTTGGCACACGGAGGCCGCCCACAAAGTCTCGGGCCATTCCGAGTCCTGCGGACGAACTTCGCCCACGCCCCCCACCAAGGCTATAGCCACCCGTTTTTTGGCCATTTGGGGGGTTTTGGCACCCCGACCTTCGGGAGCTAATTTTGGGGCGCGGCTGTGCCCGTGGCCTATTTTTGGCACACGGAGGCCGCCCGCAAAGTCTCGGGCCATTCCGAGTTCGTCGGACGAACTTCGCCCACGCCCCCCACCAAGGCTATAGCCCACCCGTTTTTTGGCCATTTGGGGGGTTTTTGCACCCCGACCTTCGGTTGCTAATTTTTGGGTGCGGCTGTGCCCGTGGCATATTTTTGGCACACGGAGGCCGCCCGCAAAGTCTCGGGCTATTCCGAGTCCGGCGGACGAACTTCGCCCACGCCCCCCACCAAGGCTATAGCCCACCCGTTTTTTGGCCATTTGGGGGGTTTTGGCACCCCGACCTTCGGGCGCTAATTTTTGGACGCGGCTGTGCCCGTGGCATATTTTTGGCACACGGAGGCCGCCCCCAAAGTCTCGGGCCATTCCGAGTCCGGCGGACGAACTTCGCCCACGCCCCCCACCAAGGCTATAGCCCACCCGTTTTTTGGCCATTTTTCCGCTGGGGGGTTTTTGCACCACCGACCTACGGGTGCTAATTTTTGGTCGCGGCTGTGCCCGTGCCCTATTTTTGGCACACGGAAGCCGCCCGCAAAGTCTCGGGCCATTCCGATTCCGGCGGACGAACTTTGCCCACGCCCCCCACCAAGGCTATAGCCCACCCGTTTTTTGGCCATTTTTCCGCTGGGGGGTTTTGGCACCCCGACCTTCGGGTGCTAATTTTTGGGCGCGGCTGTGCCCGTGGCCTATTTTTGGCACACGGAGGCCGCCCGCAAAATCTCGGGCTATTCCGAGTCCGGCGGACGAACTTCGCCCACGCCCCCCACCAAGGCTATAGCCCACCCGTTTTTTGGTCATTTGGGGGGTTTCCGCACCCCGACCGTCGGGCGCTAATTTTTGTGCGCCGCTTTGCCCGTGGCCTATTTTTGGCACATGGAGGCCGCCTGCAAAGTCTCGGGCCATTCCGAGTCCGGCGGACGAACTTCGCCCACGCCCCCCACCAAGGCTATAGCCCACCCGTTTTTTGGCCCTTTGGGGGGTTTTGGCACCCCGACCTTCGGGCGCTAATTTTTTGTCGCGGCTGTGCCCGTGGTCTATTTTTGGCACACGGAGGATGCCCGCAAAGTCTCGGGCCATTCCGAGTCCGGCGGACGAACTTTGCCCACGCCCCCCAGCAAGGCTATAGCCCACCCGTTTTTTGGTCATTTTTCCGCTGGGGGGTTTCGGCACCCCGACCTTCGGCTGCTAATTTTTGGGCGCGGCTGTGCCCATGGCCTATTTTTGGCACACGGAGGCCGCCCGCAAAGTCTCGGGCCATTCCGAGTCCGGCGGACGAACTTCGCCCACGCCCCCCACCAAGGCTATAGCCCACCCGTTTTTTGGCCATTTGGGGGGTTTTGGCACCCCGGCCTTCGGGAGCTAATTTTTGGGCGCGGCTGTGCCCGTGGCCTATTTTTGGCACATGGAGGCCGCCCGCAAAGTCTCAGGCCATTCCGAGTTCGTCGGACGAACTTCGCCCACGCCCCCCACCAAGGCTATAGCCCACCCGTTTTTTGGCCATTTGGGGGGTTTTGGCACCCCGACCTTCGGTTGCTAATTTTTGGGTGCGGCTGTGCCCGTGGCATATTTTTGGCACACGGAGGCCGCCCGCAAAGTCTCGGGCTATTCCGAGTCCGGCGGACGAACTTCGCCCACGCCCCCCACCAAGGCTATAGCCCACCCGTTTTTTGGCCATTTGGGAGGTTTTGGCACGCCGACTTTCGGGCGCTAATTTTTGGATGCGGCTGTGCCCGTTGCATATTTTTGGCACACGGAAGCCGCCCCCAAAGTCTCGGGCCATTCCGAGTCCGGCGGACGAACTTCGCCCACGCCCCCCACCAAGGCTATAGCCCACCCGTTTTTTTGCCATTTTTCCGCTGGGGGGTTTTTGGCACCCCGACCTTCGGGTGCTAATTTTTGGGTGCGGCTGTGCCCGTGCCCTATTTTTTTCGATTCCGAACTTTGCCACGCCACCACCAAGGCTATAGCCTCCGTTTTTAGGCCATTTTTCCGCTGGGGTTTTGGCACCCCGACCTTCGCGGCTGTGCCGTGGCCTATTTCTGGCACCGGAGGCCGCCCGCAAAGTCTCGAGCTATTCCGAGTCCGGACGAACTTCGCCACGCCCCCACCAAGGCTTTTTTGCCCATTTGGGGGTTTTGGCACCCGACCTTGGGAGCTAATTTTTGGCGCGGCTGCTCCGTGGCCTATTTTTGGCACATGGAGGCCGCCTGCAAAGTCTCGGGCCATTCCGAGTCCGACGCCGCTATAGCCCACCCGTTTTTTGGCCATTTGGGGGGTTTTGGTACCCTGACCTTCGGGCGCTAATTTTTGGGCGCAGCTGTGCCCGTGGCCTATTTTTGGCACACGGAGGCCGCCCACAAAGTCTCGGGCCATTCCGAGTCCGGCGGACGAACTTCGCCCACGCCCCCCACCAAGGCTATAGCCCACCCGTTTTTTGGCCATTTGGGGGGTTTTGGCACCCCGACCTTCGGGAGCTAATTTTTGGGGGCGGCTGTACCCGTGGCCTATTTTTGGCACATGGAGGCCGCCCGCAAAGTCTCGGGCCATTCCGAGTCCGGCGGACGAACTTCGCCCACGCCCCCCACCAAGGCTATAGCCCACCCGTTTTTTGGCCATTTGGGGGGTTTGGCACCCCGACCTTCAAGCGCTAATTTTTGGGCGCGGCTATGCCCGTGGCCTATTTTTGCCAAACGGAGGCCGACCCCAATGTCTCGGGCCATTCCGAGTCCGGCGGACGAACTTCGCCCACGCCCCCCACGAAGGCTACAGCCCATCCGTTTTTTGGCCATTTGGGGGGTTTCCGCACCCCGACCGTCGGGCGCTAATTTTTGTGCGCCGCTTTGCCCGTGGCCTATTTTTGGCACATGGAGGCCGCCTGCAAAGTCTCGGGCCATTCCGAGTCCGGCGGACGAACTTCGCCCACGCCCCCCACCAAGGCTATAGCCCACCCGTTTTTTGGCCCTTTGGGGGGTTTTGGCACCCCGACCTTCGGGCGCTAATTTTTTGTCGCGGCTGTGCCCGTGGTCTATTTTTGGCACACGGAGGATGCCCGCAAAGTCTCGGGCCATTCCGAGTCCGGCGGACGAACTTTGCCCACGCCCCCCAGCAAGGCTATAGCCCACCCGTTTTTTGGTCATTTTTCCGCTGGGGGGTTTCGGCACCCCGACCTTCGGCTGCTAATTTTTGGGCACGGCAGTGCCCGTGGCCTATTATTGGCACACGGAGGCCGCCCGCAAAGTCTCGGGCCATTCCGAGTCCGGCGGACGAACTTCGCCCACGCCCCCGACCAAGGCTATAGCCCACCCGTTTTTTGGCCATTTGGGGGGTTTTGGCACGCCGACCTTCGGTCACTAATTTTTGGGCGCGGCTGTGCCGGTGGCCTATTTTTGACACACGGAGGCCGCCCGCAAAGTCTCGGGCCATTCCGAGTCCGGCGGACGAACTTCGCCCACGCCCCCCACCATGACTATAGCCCACCCGTTTTTTGGCCATTTGGGGGGTTTTGGCTCCCCGACCTTCGGGCGCTAATTTTTGGGCGCGGCTGTGCCCATGGCCTATTTTTGGCACACGGAGGCCGCCCGCAAAGTCTCGGGCCATTCCGAGTCCGGCGGACGAACTTCGCCCACGCCCCCACCAAGGCTATAGCCCACCCGTTTTTTGGCCATTTGGGGGGTTTTGGCACCCTGACCTTCGGGCGCTAATTTTTGGGCGCGGCTGTGTCCGTGGCCTATTTTTGGCACACGGAGGCCGCCCACAAAGTCTCGGGCCATTCCGAGTCCGGCGGACGAAGTTCGCCCACGCCCCCGACCAAGGCTATAGCCCACCCGTTTTTTGGCCATTTGGGGGGTTTTGGCACCCCGACCTTCGGGGACTAATTTTTGTACGCAGCTTTGCTCGTGGCCTATTTTTTTCACACGGAGGCTACCCGCAAAGTCTCGGGCCATTCCGAGTCCGGCGGACGAACTTCGCCCACGCCCCCCACCAAGGCTATAGCCCACCCGTTTTTTGGCCATTTGGGGGGTTTTGGTACGCCGACCTTCGGTCGCTAATTTTTGGGCGCGGCTGTGCCCGTGGCCTATTTTTGACACACGGAGGCCACCCGCAAAGTCTCGGGCCATTCCGAGTCCGGCGGACGAAATTCGCCCACGCCCCCCACCAAGACTATAGCCCACCCGTTTTTTGGCCATTTGGGGGGTTTTGGCACCCCGACCTTCGGGCGCTAATTTTTGGGCGCGGCTGTGCCCATGGCCTATTTTTGGCACACGGAGGCCGCCCGCTAAGTCTCGGGCCATTCCGAGTCCGGCCGACGAACTTCGCCCACGCCCCCACCAAGGCTATATCCCACCCGTTTTTTGGCCATTTGGGGGGTTTTGGCACCCTGACCTTCGGGCGCTAATTTTTGGGCGCGGCTGTGCCCGTGGCCTATTTTTGGCACACGGAGGCCGCCCACAAAGTCTCGGGCCATTCCGAGTCCGGCGGACGAACTTCGCCCACGCCCCCCACCAAGGCTATAGCCCACCCGTTTTTTGGCCATTTGGGGGGTTTTGGCACGCCGACCTTCGGTCGCTAATTTTTGGGCGCGGCTGTGCCCGTGTCCTATTTTTGACACACGGAGGCCGCCCGCAAAGTCTCGGGCCATTCCGAGTCCGGCGGACGAACTTCGCCCACGCCCCCCACCATGACTATAGCCCACCCGTTTTTTGGCCATTTGGGAGGTTTTGGCACCCCGACCTTCGGGCGCTAATTTTTGGGCGCGGCTGTGCCCATGGCCTATTTTTGGCACACGGAGGCCGCCCGCAAAGTCTCGGGCCATTCCGAGTCCGGCGGACGAACTTCGCCCACGCCCCCACCAAGGCTATAGCCCACCCGTTTTTTGGCCATTTGGGGGGTTTTGGCACCCAGACCTTCGGGCGCTAATTTTTGGGCGCGGCTGTGTCCGTGGCCTATTTTTGGCACACGGAGGCCGCCCACAAAGTCTCGGGCCATTCCGAGTCCGGCGGACGAAGTTCGCCCACGCCCCCGACCAAGGCTATAGCCCACCCGTTTTTTGGCCATTTGGGGGGTTTTGGCACCCCGACCTTCGGGGACTAATTTTTGTACGCAGCTTTGCCCGTGGCCTATTATTTTCACACGGAGGCCACCCGCAAAGTCTCGGGCCATTCCGAGTCCGGCGGACGAACTTCGCCCACGCCCCCCACCAAGGCTATAGCCCACCCGTTTTTTGGCCATTTGGGGGGTTTTGGCACGCCGACCTTCGGTCGCTAATTTTTGGGCGCGGCTGTGCCCGTGGCCTATTTTTGACACACGGAGGCCGCCCGCAAAGTCTCGGGCCATTCCGAGTCCGGCGGACGAACTTCGCCCACGCCCCCACCAAGGCTATAGCCCACCCGTTTTTTGGCCATTTGGGGGGTTTTGGCACCCCGACCTTCGGGAGCTAATTTTTGGGCGCGGCTGTGCCCATGGCCTATTTTTGGCACACGGAGGCCGCCCGCAAAGTCTCGGGCCATTCCGAGTCCGGCGGACGAACTTCACCCACGCCCCCACCAAGGCTATAGCCCACTCGTTTTTTGGCCATTTGGGGGGTTTTGGCACCCTGACCTTCGGGCGCAAATTTTTGGGCGCGGCTGTGCCCGTGGCCTATTTTTGGCACACGGAGGCCGCCCACAAAGTCTCGGGCCATTCCGAGTCCGGCGGACAAACTTCGCCCACGCCCCCCACCAAGGCTATAGCCCACCCGTTTTTTGGCCATTTGGGGGGTTTTGGCACCCCGACCTTCGGGAGCTAATTTTTGGGCGCGGCTGTGCCCGTGGCCTATTTTTGGCACACGGAGGCCGCCCGCAAAGTCTCGGGCCATTCCGAGTCCGGCGGACGAACTTCGCCCAGGCCCCCCACCAAGGCTATAGCCCACCCGTTTTTTGGCCATTTGGGGGGTTTGGCACCCCGACCTTCAAGCGCTAATTTTTGGGCGCGGCTATGCCCGTGGCCTATTTTTGCCAAACGGAGGCCGACCCCACTGTCTCGGGCCATTCCGAGTCCGGCGGACGAACTTCGCCCACGCCCCCCACGAAGGCTACAGCCCACCCGTTTTTTGGCCATTTGGGGGGTTTTGGCACCCCGACCTTCGGGAGCTAATTTTTGGGCGCGGCTGTTCCCGTGGCCTATTTTTGGCACATGGAGGCCGCCTGCAAAGTCTCGGGCCATTCCGAGTCCGGCGGACGAACTTCGCCCACGCCCCCCACCAAGGCTATAGCCCACCCGTTTTTTGGCCCTTTGGGGGGTTTTGACACCCCGACCTTCGGGCGCTAATTTTTTGTCGCGGCTGTGCCCGTGGTCTATTTTTGGTACACGGAGGATGCCCGCAAGGTCTCGGGCCATTCCGAGTGCGGCGGCTATAGCCCACCCGTTTTTGGCCATTTGGGGGTTTTGGCACCCGACCTTTAATTTTTGGGTCTCGGGCCATTAGTCAATTTTATTTAAGGCACATCTTCCCATTTGGGGGTTTTGGCACCCCGACCTTTAATTTCCGTGGCCTATTTTGGCACACGGAGGCCGCCCAAAGTCTCGGGCCATTCCGAGTCCGGCGGACGAACCGCCGCCCCACCAAGGCTATAGCCCACCCGTTTTTTGGCCATTTGGGGGGTTTTGGCACCCCGACCTTCGGGAGCTAATATTTGGGCGCGGCTGTGCCCGTGACCTATTGTTGGCACACGGAGGCCGCCCGCAAAGTCTCGGGCCATTCCGAGTTCGTCGGACGAACTTCGCCCACGCCCCCCACCAAGGCTATAGCCCACCCGTTTTTTGGCCATTTGGGGGGTTTTGGCACCCCGACCTTCGGTTGCTAATTTTTGGGTGCGGCTGTGCCCGTGGCATATTTTTGGCACACGGAGGCCGCCCGCAAAGTCTCGGGCTATTCCGAGTCCGGCGGACGAACTTCGCCCACGCCCCCCACCAAGGCTATATATAGCCCACTCGTTTTTTGGCCATTTGGGAGGTTTTGGCACCCCGACATTCGGGCGCTAATTTTTGGACGCGGCTGTGTCCGTGGCATATTTTTGGCACACGGAGGCCGCCCCAAAGTCTCGGGCCATTCCGAGTCCGGCGGACGAACTTCGCCCACGCCCCCCACCAAGGCTATAGCCCACCCGTTTTTTGGCCATTTTTCCGCTGGGGGGTTTTGGCACCCCGACCTTTGGGTGCTAATTTTTGGGCGCGGCTGTGCCCGTGCCCTATTTTTGGCACACGGAAGCCGCCCGCAAAGTCTCGGGCCATTCCGATTCCGGCGGACGAACTTTGCCCACGCCCACCACCAAGGCTATAGCCCACCCGTTTTTTGGCCATTTTTCCGCTGGGGGGTTTTGGCACCCCGATCTTCGGGTGCTAATTTTTGGGCGCGGCTGTGCCCGTGGCCTATTTTTGGCACACGGAGGCCGCCCGCAAAATCTCGGGCTATTCCGAGTCCGGCGGACGAACTTCGCCCACGCCCCCCACCAAGGCTATAGCCCACCCGTTTTTTGGTCATTTGGGAGGTTTCGGCACCCCGACCTTCGGGCGCTAATTTTTGTGCGCGGCTTTGCCCGTGGCCTATTTTTGGCACATGGAGGCCGCCTGCAAAGTCTCGGGCCATTCCGAGTCCGGCGGACGAACTTCGCCCACGCCCCCCACCAAGGCTATAGCCCACCCGTTTTTTGGCCCTTTGGGGGGTTTTGGCACCCCGACCATCGGGCGCTAATTTTTTGTCGCGGCTGTGCCCGTGGTCTATTTTTGGCACACGGAGGATGCCCGCAAAGTCTCGGGCCATCCCGAGTCCGGCGGACGAACTTTGCCCACGCCCCCCAGCAAGGCTATAGCCCACCCGTTTTTTGGCCATTTTTCCGCTGGGGGGTTTCGGCACCCCGACCTTCGGCTGCTAATTTTTGGGTGCGGCAGTGCCCGTGGCCTATTATTGGCACACGGAGGCCGCCCACAAAGTCTCGGGCCAGTCCGAGTCCGGCGGACGAACTTCGCCCACGCCCCCGACCAAGGCTATAGCCTACCCGTTTTTTGGCCATTTGGGGGGTTTTGGCACCCCGACCTTCGGGGACTAATTTTTGTACGCAGCTTTGCCCGTGGCCTATTTTTGGCACACGGAGGCCGCCCGCAAAGACTCGGGCCATTCCGAGTTCGTCGGACGAACTTCGCCCACGCCCCCCACCAAGGCTATAGCCCACCCGTTTTTTGGCCATTTGGGGGGTTTTGGCACGCCGACCTTCGGTCGTTAATTTTTGGGCGCGGCTGTGCCCGTGGCCTATTTTTGACACACGGAGGCCGCCCACAAAGTCTCGGGCCATTCCGAGTCCGGCGGACGAACTTCGCCCACGCCCCCCACCAAGACTATTGCCCACCCGTTTTTTGGCCATTTGGGGGGTTTGGCAACCCGACCTTCGGGCTCTAATTTTTGGGCGCGGCTGTGCCCGTGGCCTATTTTTGGCACACGGAGGCCGCCCGCAAAGTCTCGGGCCATTCCGAGTCCGGCGGACGAACTTCGCCCACCCCCCCCACCAAGGCTATAGCCCACCCGTTTTTTGGCCATTTGGGGGGTTTTGGCACCCCGACCTTCGGGCTCTAATTTTTGGGCGCGGCTGTGCCCGTGGCCTATTTTTGGCACACGGAGGCCGCCCGCAATTTCTCGGGCCATTCCGAGTCCGGCGGACGAACTTCGCCCACGCCCCCCACCAAGGCTATAGCCCACCCGTTTTTTGGCCATTTGGGGGGTTTATGCACGCCGACCTTCGGTCGCTAATTTTTGGGCGCGGCTGTGCCCGTGGCCTATTTTTGACACACGGAGGCCGCCCGCAAAGTCTCGGGCCATTCCGAGTCCGGCGGACGAACTTCGCCCACGCCCCCCAACAAGACTATAGCCCACCCGTTTTTTGGCCATTTGGGGGGTTTTGGCACCCCGACCTTCGGGCGCTAATTTTTGGGCAAGGCTGTGCCCATGGCCTATTTTTGGCACACGGAGGCCGCCCACAAAGTCTCGGGCCATTCCGAGTCCGGCGGACGAACTTCGCCCACGCCCCCACCAAGGCTATAGCCCACCCGTTTTTTGGCCATTTGGGGGGTTTTGGCACCCTGACCTTCGGGCGCTAATTTTTGGGCGCGGCTGTGCCCGTGGCCTATTTTTGGCACACGGAGGCCGCCCACAAAGTCTCGGGCCATTCCGAGTCCGGCGGACGAACTTCGCCCACGCCCCCCACCAAGGCTATAGCCCACCCGTTTTTTGGCCATTTGGGGGGTTTTGGCACCCCGACCTTCGGGAGCTAATTTTTGGGCGCGGCTGTGCCCGTGGCCTATTTTTGGCACACGGAGGCCGCCCGCAAAGTCTCGGGCCATTCCGAGTTCGTCGGACGAACTTCGCCCACGCCCCCCACCAAGGCTATAGCCCACCCGTTTTTTGGCCATTTGGGGGGTTTTGGCACCCCGACCTTCGGTTGCTAATTTTTGGGTGCGGCTGTGCCCGTGGCATATTTTTGGCACACGGAGGCCGCCCGCAAAGTCTCGGGCCATTCCGAGTCCGGCGGACAAACTTCGCCCACGCCCCCACGAGGGCTATAGCCCACCCGTTTTTTGGCCATTTGGGGGGTTTTGGCACCCCGACCTTCGGGCGCTAATTTTTTGGCGCGGCTGTGCCCGTGGCATATTTTTGGCACACGGAAGCCGCCCCCAAAGTCTCGGGCCATTCCGAGTCCGGCGGACGAACTTCGCCACGCCCCACCAAGGCTATAGCCCACCCGTTTTTTGGCCATTTTTCCGCTGGGGGGTTTTTGGCACCCCGACCTTCGGGTGCTAATTTTTGGGCACGGCTGTGCCCGTGCCCTATTTTTGGCAAACGGAAGCCACCCGCAAAGTCTCGGGCCATTCCGATTCCGGCAGACGAACTTTGCCCACGCCCACCACCAAGGCTATAGCCCACCCGTTTTTTGGCCATTTTTCCGCTGGGGGGTTTTGGCACCCCGACCTTCGGCTGCTAATTTTTGGGCGCGGCTGTGCCCGTGGCCTATTTTTGGCACACGGAGGCCGCCCGCAAAGTCTCGGGCTATTCCGAGTCCGGCGGACGAACTTCGCCCACGCCCCCCACCAAGGCTATAGCCCACCCGTTTTTTGGTCATTTGGGGGGTTTCGGCACCCCGACCTTCGGGCGCTAATTTTTGTGCGCGGCTTTGCCCGTGGCCTATTTTGGGACACGGAGGCCGCCCGCAAAATCTCTGGCCATTCCGAGTCCGGCGGACGAACTTCGCCCACGCCCCCCACGAAGGCTACAGCCCACCCGTTTTTTGCCCATTTGGTGGGTTTTGGCACCCCGACCTTCGGGAGCTAATTTTTGGGTGCGGCTGTTCCCGTGGCCTATTTGTGGCACATGGAGGCCGCCTGCAAAGTCTCGGGCCATTCCGAGTCCGGCGGACGAACTTCGCCCACGCCCCCACCAAGGCTATAGCCCACCCGTTTTTTGGCCCTTTGGGGGGTTTTGGCACCCGGACCTTCGGGCGCTAATTTTTGGGTGCGGCTGTGCCCGTGGCCTATTTTTGGCACACGGAGGCCGCCCACAAAGTCTTGGGCCATTCCGAGTCCGGCGGACGAACTTCGCCCACGCCCCCCACCAAGGCTATAGCCCACCCGTTTTTTGGCCATTTGGGGGGTTTTGGCACCCCGACCTTCGGGAGCTAATTTTTGGGGGCGGCAGTACCCGTGGCCTATTTTTGGCACATGGAGGCCGCCCGCAAAGTCTCGGGCCATTCCGAGTCCGGCGGACGAACTTCGCCCACGCCCCCCACCAAGGCTATAGCCCACCCGTTTTTTGGCCATTTGGGGGGGTTGGCACCCCGACCTTCAAGCGCTAATTTTTGGGCGCGGCTATGCCCGTGGCCTATTTTTGCAAAACGGAGGCCGACCCCAATGTCTCGGGCCATTCCGAGTCCGGCGGACGAACTTCGCCCACGCCCCCCACGAAGGCTCTGCTTTGTTTTTGGCCATTTGGGGGGTTTTGGCACCCCGACCTTCGGGAGCTAATTTTTGGGCGCGGCTGTTCCCGTGGCCTATTTTTGGCACAAGGAGGCCGCCTGCAAAGTCTTGGGCCATTCCGAGTCCGGCGGACGAACTTCGCCCACGCCCCCCACCAAGGCTATAGCCCACCCGTTTTTTGGCCATTTGGGGGGTTTTGGCACCCAGACCTTCGGGCGCTAATTTTTGGGCGCGGCTGTGCCCGTGGCCTATTTTTGGCACATGGAGGCCGCCTACAAAGTCTCGGGCCATTCCGAGTCCGGCGGACGAACTTCGCCCACGCCCCCCACCAAGGCTATAGCCCACCCGTTTTTTGGCCCTTTGGGGGGTTTTGGCACCCCGACCTTTGGGCGCTAATTTTTGGGTGCGGCTGTGCCCGTGGCCTATTTTTGGCACACGGAGGCCGCCCGCAAAGTCTTCGGCAATTCCGAATCCGGCGGACGAACTTCGCCCACGCCCCCCACCAAGGCTATAGCCCACCCGTTTTTTGGCCATTTGGGGGGTTTGGCACCCCGAGCTTCAAGCGCTAATTTTTGGGCGCGGCTATGCCCGTGGCCTATTTTTGCCAAACGGAGGCCGACCCCAATGTCTCGGGCCATTCCGAGTCCGGCGGACGAACCGCCACGCCCCCACCAAGGCTTTTTTGGCCAATTTGGGGGTTTTGGCACCCGACCTTCGGGAGCTCATTTTTGGCACGGCTGTATCCGTGTCCTATTTTTACACGGAGGCCGCCCGCAAAGTCTTGGTTCATTCCGAGTCCGGCGGACGAACCGCCACGCCCCACCAATGCTATAGCCCACCCATTTTTTGGCCATTTGGGGGGTTTTGGCACCCCGACCTTCGGGAGCTAATTTTTGGGTGAGGCTGCACCCGTGGCCTATTTTTGGCACACGGAGGCTGCCCGCAAAATTTCGGGCCATTCCGAGTCCGGCGGACGAACCGCCCCCCACCAAGGCTATAGCCCACCCGATTTTTGGGCATTTTTCCGCTGGGGGGTTTTGGCACCCCGACCTTCGGGCGCTAATTTTTGGGCGCGGCTATACCCGTGGCCTATTTTTGGCAAATGGAGGCCGCCCCCAAAGTCTCAGGCCATTCCGAGTCCGGCGGACGAACTTCGCCCACGCCCCCCACCAAGGCAATAGCCCACCCGTTTTTTGGCCATTTGGGGGGTTTTGGCACCCCGACCTTCGGGGGCTAATTTTTGGGCGCGGCTGTACCCGTGGCCTATGTTTGGCACACGGAGGCCGCCCCCAAAGTCTCAGGCCATTCCGAGTCCGGCGGACGAACTTCGCCCACGCCCCCCACCAAGGCAATAGCCCACCCGATTTTTGGGCATTTTTCCGCTGGGGGGTTTTGGCACACCGACCTTCGGGCGCTAATTTTTGGGCGCGGCTGTACCCGTGGCCTCTTTTTGGCACATGGAGGCCGCCCGCAAAGTCTCGGGCCATTCCGAGTCCGGCGGACGAACTTCGCCCACGCCCCCCACCAATGCTATAGCCCACCCGCTTTTTGGCCATTTGGGGGGTTTTGGCACCCCGACCTTCGGGGGCTAATTTTTGGGCGCGGCTGTACCCGTGGCCTATTTTTGGCACACGGAGGGGGCCTTCAAAGTCTCGGGCCATTCCGAGTCCGGCGGACGAACTTCGCCCACGCCCCCCACCAAGGCTATAGCCCACCCGATTTTTGGGCATTTTTCCGCTGGGGGGTTTTGGCACACCGACCTTCGGGAGCTAATTTTTGGGCGCGGCTATACCCGTGGCCTATTTTTGGCAAATGGAGGCCGCCCCCAAAGTCTCAGGCCATTCCGAGTCCGGCGGACGAACTTCGCCCACGCCCCCCACCAAGGCAATAGCCCACCCGTTTTTTGGCCATTTGGGGGGTTTTGGCACCCCGACCTTCGGGGGCTAATTTTTGGGCGCGGCTGTACCCGTGGCCTATGTTTGGCACACGGAGGCCGCCCCCAAAGTCTCAGGCCATTCCGAGTCCGGCGGACGAACTTCGCCCACGCCCCCCACCAAGGCAATAGCCCACCCGATTTTTGGGCATTTTTCCGCTGGGGGGTTTTGGCACACCGACCTTCGGGCGCTAATTTTTGGGCGCGGCTGTACCCGTGGCCTCTTTTTGGCACATGGAGGCCGCCCGCAAAGTCTCGGGCCATTCCGAGTCCGGCGGACGAACTTCGCCCACGCCCCCCACCAATGCTATAGCCCACCCGCTTTTTGGCCATTTGGGGGGTTTTGGCACCCCGACCTTCGGGGGCTAATTTTTGGGCGCGGCTGTACCCGTGGCCTATTTTTGGCACACGGAGGGGGCCTTCAAAGTCTCGGGCCATTCCGAGTCCGGCGGACGAACTTCGCCCACGCCCCCCACCAAGGCTATAGCCCACCCGATTTTTGGGCATTTTTCCGCTGGGGGGTTTTGGCACACCGACCTTCGGGCGCTAATTTTTGGGCGCGGCTGTACCCGTGGCCTCTTTTTGGCACATGGAGGCCGCCCGCAAAGTCTCGGGCCATTCCGAGTCCGGCGGACGAACTTCGCCCACGCCCCCCACCAATGCTATAGCCCACCCGCTTTTTGGCCATTTGGGGGGTTTTGGCACCCCGACCTTCGGGAGCTAATTTTTGGGCGCGGCTGTACCCGTGGCCTATTTTTGGCACACGGAGGCCGCCCCCAATGTCTTGGGCCATTCCGAGGCCGGCGGACGAACTTCGCCCACGCCCCCCACCAAGGCTATAGCCCACCCGTTTTTTGGCCATTTGGGGGGTTTTGGCACCCCGACCTTCGGGAGCTAATTTTTGGGCCCGGCTGCGTCCGATGCCTATTTTTGGAACACGGAGGCCGCCCGCAAAGACTCGGGCCATTCCGAGTTCAGCGGACGAACTTCGCCCCCGCCCCCCACCAAGGCTATAGCCCACCCGTTTTTTGGCCATTTGGGGGGTTTTGGCACCCCGACCTTCGGTTGCTAATTTTTGGGTACGGCTAGGCCCGTGGCCTATTTTTGGCACATGGAGGCTGCCCGCAAAGTCTCGGGCCATTCCGAGTCCGGCGGACGAACTTCGCCCACGCCCCCCACCAAGGCTATAGCCCACCTGATTTTTGGGCATTTTTCCGCTGGGGGGTTTTGGCACCCCGACCTTCGGGCGCTAATTTTTGGGCGTGGCTATACCCGTGGCCTATTTTTGGCAAATGGAGGCCGCCCCCAAAGTCTCAGGCCATTCCGAGTCCGGCGGACGAACTTCGCCCACGCCCCCCACCAAGGCAATAGCCCACCCGTTTTTTGGCCATTTGGGGGGTTTTGGCACCCCGACCTTCGGGGGCTAATTTTTGGGCGCGGCTGTGCCCGTGGCCTATTTTTGACGCACGGATGCCGCCCGCAAAGTCTCGGGCCATTCCGAGTCCGGCGGACGAACTTCGCCCACGCCCCCCACCAAGGCTATAGCCCACCCGCTTTTTGGCCATTTGGGGGGTTTTGGCACCCCGACCTTCGGGAGCTAATTTTTGGGCGCGGCTGTACCCGTGGCCTATTTTTGGCAGGCCGCCCCCAATGTCTCGGGCCATTCCGAGTCCGGCGGACGAACTTCGCCCACGCCCCCCACCAAGGCTATAGCCCACCCGTTTTTTGGCCATTTGGGGGGTTTTGGCACCCCGACCTTCGGGAGCTAATTTTTGGGCCCGGCTACGTCCGATGCCTATTTTTGGAACACGGAGGCCGCCCGCAAAGACTCGGGCCATTCCGAGTTCGGCGGACGAACTTCGCCCCCGCCCCCCACCAAGGCTATAGCCCACCCGTTTTTTGGCCATTTGGGGGGTTTTGGCACCCCGACCTTCGGTTGCTAATTTTTGGGTACGGCTAGGCCCGTGGCCTATTTTTGGCACATGGAGGCTGCCCGCAAAGTCTCGGGCCATTCCGAGTCCGGCGGACGAACTTCGCCCACGCCCCCCACCAAGGCTATAGCCCACCTGATTTTTGGGCATTTTTCCGCTGGGGGGTTTTGGCACCCCGACCTTCGGGCGCTAATTTTTGGGCGCGGCTATACCCGTGGCCTATTTTTGGCAAATGGAGGCCGCCCCCAAAGTCTCAGGCCATTCCGAGTCCGGCGGACGAACTTCGCCCACGCCCCCCACCAAGGCAATAGCCCACCCGTTTTTTGGCCATTTGGGGGGTTTTGGCACCCCAACCTTCGGGGGCTAATTTTTGGGCGCGGCTGTGCCCATGGCCTATTTTTGGTACACGGAGGGGGCCTTCAAAGTCTCGGGCCATTCCGAGTCCGGCGGACGAACTTCGCTCACGCCCCCCACCAAGGCTATAGCCCACCCGATTTTTGGGCATTTTTCCGCTGGGGGGTTTTGGCACACCGACCTTCGGGCGCTAATTTTTGGGCGCGGCTGTACCCGTGGCCTATTTTTGGCACATGGAGGCCGCCCGCAAAGTCTCGGGCCATCCCGAGTCCGGCGGACGAACTTCGCCCACGCCCCCCACCAAGGCTATAGCCCACCCGCTTTTTGGCCATTTGGGGGGTTTTGGCACCCCGACCTTCGGGAGCTAATTTTTGGGCGCGGCTGTACCCGTGGCCTATTTTTGGCACACGGAGGCCGCCCCCAATGTCTTGGGCCATTCCGAGTCCGGCGGACGAACTTCGCCCACGCCCCCCACCAAGGCTATAGCCCACCCGTTTTTTGGCAATTTGGGGGGTTTTGGCACCCCGACCTTCGGGAGCTAATTTTTGGGCCCGGCTGCGTCCGATGCCTATTTTTGGAACACGGAGGCCGCCCGCAAAGACTCGGGCCATTCCGAGTTCGGCGGACGAACTTCGCCCCCGCCCCCCACCAAGGCTATAGCCCACCCGTTTTTTGGCCATTTGGGGGGTTTTGGCACCCCGACCTTCGGTTGCTAATTTTTGGGTACGGCTAGGCCCGTGGCCTATTTTTGGCACATGGAGGCTGCCCGCAAAGTCTCGGGCCATTCCTAGTCCGGACGAACTTCGCCACGCCCCACCAAGGCTATAGCCCACCTGATTTTAGGCATTTTTCCGGGGGTTTTGGCACCCCGACCTTCGGGCGCTAATTTGTGGGCGCGACTATACCCGTGGCCTATTTTTGGCAAATGGAGGCCGCCCCCAAAGTCTCAGGCCATTCCGAGTCCGGCGGACGAACTTCGCCCACGCCCCCCACCAAGGCAATAGCCCACCCGTTTTTTGGCCAGTTGGGGTTTTGGCACCCGACCTTGGGGCTAATTTTTAGGCTGTACCGTGGCCTATTTTTGGCACAGGCCACCCCAATGTCTTGGGCCATTCCGAGTCCGAGACGAACTTCGCCCACGCCCCCCACCAAGGCTATAGCCCACCCGTTTTTTGGCCATTTGGGGGGTTTTGGCACCCCGACCTTCGGGAGCTAATTTTTGGGCGCGGCTGTACCCGTGGCCTATTTTTGGCACACGGAGGCCACCCCCAATGTCTTGGGCCATTCCGAGTCCGGCGGACGAACTTCGCCCACGCCCCCCACCAAGGCTATAGCCCACCCGTTTTTTGGCCATTTGGGGGGTTTTGGCACCCCGACCTTCGGGAGCTAATTTTTGGGCGCGGCTGCGTCCGATGCCTATTTTTGGTACACGGAGGCCGCCCCCAATGTCTTGGGCCATTCCGAGTCCGGCGGACGAACTTCGCCCACGCCCCCCACCAAGGCTATAGCCCACCCGTTTTTTGGCCATTTGGGGGGTTTTGGCACCCCGACCTTCGGGAGCTAATTTTTGGGCGCGGCTGCGTCCGATGCCTATTTTTGTTACACGGAGGCCGCCCGCAAAGTCTCGGGCCATTCCGAGTCCGGCGGACGAACTTCGCCCACGCCCCCACCAAGGCTATAGCCCACCCGTTTTTTAGCCATTTGGGGGGTTTTGGCACCCTGACCTTCGGGCGCTAATTTTTGGGCGCGGCTGTGCCTGTGGCCTATTTTTGGCACACAGAGGCCGCCCACAAAGTCTCGGGCCATTCCGAGTCCGGCGGACGAACTTCGCCCACGCCCCCCACCAAGGCTATAGCCCACCCGTTTTTTGGCCATTTGGGGGGTTTTGGCACCCCGACCTTCGGGGGCTAATTTTTGGGCGCGGCTGTACCCGTGGCCTATTTTTGGCACACGGAGGCCGCCCCCAATGTCTTGGGCCATTCCGAGTCCGGCGGACGAACTTCGCCCACGCCCCCCACCAAGGCTATAGCCCACCCGTTTTTTGGCCATTTGGGGGGTTTTGGCACCCTGACCTTCGGGTGCTAATTTTTGGGCGCGGCTGCGTCCGATGCCTATTTTTGTTACACGGAGGCCACCCGCAAAGTCTCGGGCCATTCCGAGTCCGGCGGACGAACTTCGCCCACGCCCCCACCAAGGCTATAGCCCACCCGTTTTTTGGCCATTTGGGGGGTTTTGGCACCCTGACCTTCGGGTGCTAATTTTTGGGCGCGGCTATGCCCGTGGCCTATTTTTGGCACACGGAGGCTGCCCACAAAGTCTCGGGCCATTCCGAGTCCGGCGGACGAACTTCGCCCACGCCCCCCACCAAGGCTATAGCCCACCCGTTTTTTGGCCATTTGGGGGGTTTTCGCACCCCGACCTTCGGGAGCTAATTTTTGGGTGCGGCTGTGCCCGTGGCCTATTTTTGGCACACGGAGGCTGCCCACAAAATTTCAGGCCATTCCGAGTCCGGCGGACGAACTTCGCCAACGCCCCCACCAAGGCTATAGCCCACCCGATTTTTGGGCATTTTTCCGCTGGGGGGTTTTGGCACCCCGACCTTCGGGCGCTAATTTTTGGGCGCGGCTATACCCGTGGCCTATTTTTGGCAAATGGAGGCCGCCCCCAAAGTCTCGACCCATTCCGAGTCCGGAGGACGAACTTCGCCCACGCCCCCCACCAAGGCTATAGCCCACCCGTTTTTTGGCCATTTGGGGGGTTTTGGCACCCTGACCTTCGGGCGGTAATTTTTGGGCGCGGCTGTGCCCGTGGCCTATTTTTGGCACACGGTGGCCACCCGCAAAGTCTTGGGCCATTCCGAGTCCGGCGGACGAACTTCGCCCACGCCCCCCACCAAGGCTATAGCCCACCCGTTTTTTGGCCATTTGGGGGGTTTTCGCACCCCGACCTTCAAGCGCTAATTTTTGGGCGCGGCTATGCCCGTGGCCTATTTTTGCCAAACGGTGGCCGACCCCAATGTCTCGGGCCATTCCGAGTCCGGCGGACGAACTTCGCCCACGCCCCCCACCAAGGCTATAGCCCACCCGTTTTTTGGCCATTTGGGGGGTTTTGGCACCCTGACCTTCGGGCGGTAATTTTTGGGCGCGGCTGTGCCCGTGGCCTATTTTTGGCACACGGTGGCCACCCGCAAAGTCTTGGGCCATTCCGAGTCCGGACGAACCGCCACGCCCCACCAAGGCTATAGCCCACCCGTTTTTTGGCCATGTGGGGGGTTTGGCACCCCGACCTTCAAGCGCTACTTTTTGGGAGCGGCTTTGCCCGTGGCCTATTTTTGCCAATCGGTGGCCGAACCCATTGTCTCGGGCCATTCCGAGTCCGGCGGACGAACTTCGCCCACGCCCCCCACCAAGGCTATAGCCCAACCTTTTTTTGGCCATTTGGGGGGTTTTGGCACCCCGACCATCGGGAGCTCATTTTTGGGCACGGCTTTTTCCGTGGCCTATTTTAACACGGAGGCCGCCCGCAAAGTCACGGGCCATTCCGAGTCCGGACGAACTCGCCACGCCCCACCAAGGCTATAGCCCACCAGTTTTTTTGCAATTAGGGGGGATATTGCACCCTCACCTACCGGAGCTAATTATTGTGTGCGGCAGTGCCCGTGGCCTATTTTTGGCACACGGAGGCGGCCCGCAAAGTGTTGGGCCATTCCGAGTCCGGACGAACTTCGCCCACGCCCCCCACCAAGGCTATAGCCCACCCGTTTTTTGGCCATTTGGGGGGTTTTGGCACCCCGACCTTCGGGAGCTAATTTTTGGGAGCGGCTATGCCCGTGGCCTATTTTTGGCACACGGAGGCAGCCCCCAAAGTATCGGGCCATTCCGAGTCCGGCGGACGAACTTCGCCAACGCCCACCACCAAGGCTATAGCCCACCCGATTTTGGGCATTTTTCCGCTGGGGGGTTTTGGCACCCCGACCTTCGGGCGCTAATTTTTGGGCGCGGCTATACCCGTGGCCTATTTTTGGCAAATGGAGGCCGCCCCCAAAGTCTCAGGCCATTCCGAGTCCGGCGGACGAACTTCGCCCACGCCCCCCACCAAGGCAATATCCCAACCCTTAAGTGCACATTTGGGGGTTTTTGCAACCCTGACCTTCGGGTGCTAATAATTGGGCGCGGCTGTGCCCGTGGCCTATTTTGGCACACGGAGGGCCTTCAAAGTCTCGGGCCATTCCGAGTCCGGCGGACGAACCGCCCGCCCCACCAAGGCTATAGCCCACCCGATTTTTGGGCATTTTTCCGCTGGGGGGTTTTGGCACACCGACCTTCGGGCGCTAATTTTTGGGCGCGGCTGTACCCGTGGCCTATTTTTGGCACATGGAGCCGCCCGCAAAGTCTCGGGCCATTCCGAGTCCGGCGGACGAACTTCGCCCACGCCCCCCACCAAGGCTATAGCCCACCCGCTTTTTGGCCATTTGGGGGGTTTTGGCACCCCGACCTTCGGGAGCTAATTTTTGGGCGCGGCTGTGCCCGTGGCCTATTTTTGGAACACGGAGGCCGCCCCCAATGTCTTGGGCCATTCCGAGTCCGGACGAACTTCGCCACGCCCCCACCAAGGCTATAGCCCACCCGTTTTTGGCCATTTGGGGGTTTTGGCACCCGACCTTCGGGAGCTAATTTTTGGGCCCGGCTGAGTCCGATGCCTATTTATGGAAAACGGAGGCCGACCGCAAAGACTCGGGACATACCGAGTACGGCGGACGACCTTCGCCCCCGCCCCCCACCAAGGCTATAGCCCACCCGTTTTTGGCCATTTGGGGGGTTTTGGCACCCAGACCTACGGTTGCTAATTTTTGGACGGCTAAGCCCGTTGCCTTTTTTTGGCACAAGGAGGCCGCCCGCAATGTCTCGGGCCATTCCGAGTCCGGCGGACGAACTTCGCCCACGCCCCCCACCAAGGCTATAGCCCACCCGTTTTTTGGCCATTTGGGGGGTTTTCGCACCCCGACCTTCGGGAGCTAATTTTTGGGTGCGGCTGTGCCCGTGGCCTATTTTTGGCACACGGAGGCTGCCCAAAAATTTCAGGCCATTCGAGTCCGGGACGAACGCCCCACCAAGGCTATAGCCCACCCGATTTTTGGGCATTTTTCCGCTGGGGGGTTTTGGCACCCCGACCTTCGGGCGCTAATTTTTGGGCGCGGCTATACCCGTGGCCTATTTTTGGCAAATGGAGGCCGCCCCCAAAGTCTCGACCCATTCCGAGTCCGGAGGACGAACTTCGCCCACGCCCCCCACCAAGGCAATAGCCCACCCGTTTTTTGGCCATTTGGGGGGTTTTGGCACCCCGACCTTCGGGGGCTAATTTTTGGGCGCGGCTGTACCCGTGGACTATTTTTGGCACACGGAGGCCGGCTGCAAAGTCTCGGGCCATTCCGAGTCCGGCGGACGAACTTCGCCCACGCCCCCCACCAAGGCTATAGCCCACCCGTTTTTTGGCCCTTTGGGGGGTTTTGGCACCCCGTCCTTCGGGCGCTAATTTTTTGTCGCGGCTGTGCCCGTGGTCTATTTTTGGCACACGGAGGACGCCCGCAAAGTCTCGGGCCATTCCGAGTCCGGCGGACGAACTTTGCCCACGCCCCCCAGCAAGGCTATAGCCCACCCGTTTTTTGGCCATTTTTCCGCTGGGGGGTTTTGGCACCCCGACCTTCGGCTGCTAATTTTTGGGCGCGGCAGTGCCCGTGGCCTATTATTGGCACACGGAGGCCGCCCGCAAAGTCTCGGGCCATTCCGAGTCCGGCGGATTATCTTCTCCCACGCTCCCACCAAGGCTATAGCCCACCCGTTTTTTGGCCATTTGGGGGTTTTGGCATCCAGACCTTCGGGCGCTAATTTTTGGGCACGGCTGTGCCCGTGGCCTATTTTTGGCACATGGAGGCCGGCTGCAAAGTCTCGGGCCATTCCGAGTCCGGCGGACGAACTTCGCCCACGCCCCCCACCAAGGCTATAGCCCACCCGTTTTTTGGCCCTTTGGGGGGTTTTGGCACCCCGACCTTCGGGCGCTAATTTTTTGTCGCGGCTGTGCCCGTGGTCTATTTTTGGCACACGGAGGACGCCCGCAAAGTCTCGGGCCATTCCGAGTCCGGCGGACGAACTTTGCCCACGCCCCCCAGCAAGGCTATAGCCCACCCGTTTTTTGGCCATTTTTCCGCTGGGGGGTTTCGGCACCCCGACCTTCGGCTGCTAATTTTTGGGCGCGGCAGTGCCCGTGGCCTATTATTGGCACACGGAGGCCGCCCGCAAAGTCTCGGGCCATTCCGAGTCCGGCGGACGAACTTCGCCCACGCCCCCGACCAAGGCTATAGCCCACCCGTTTTTTGGCCATTTGGGGGGTTTTGGCACCCCGACCTTCGGGGACTAATTTTTGTACGCGGCTTTGCCCGTGGCCTATTTTTTTCACACGGAGGCCACCCGCAAAGTCTCGGGCCATTCCGAGTCCGGCGGACGAACTTCGCCCACGCCCCCCACCAAGGCTATAGCCCACCCGTTTTTTGGCCATTTGGGGGGTTTTGGCACCCCGACCATCGGGAGCTCATTTTTGGGCACGGCTGTATCCGTGGCCTATTTTTGGCACACGGAGGCCGCCCGCAAAGTCTCGGGCCATTCCGAGTCCGGCGGACGAACTTCGCCCACGCCCCCACCAAGGCTATAGCCCACCCGTTTTTTGGCCATTTGGGGGTTTTGGCACCCTGACCTTCGGACGCTAATTTTTGGGCGCGGCTGTGCCCGTGGCCTATTTTTGGCACACGGAGGCCGCCCACAAAGTCTCGGGCCATTCCGAGTCCGGACGAACTTCGCCACGCCCCCACCAAGGCTATAGCCCACCGTTTTTGGCCATTTGGGGGTTTTGGCACCCGACCTTCGGGAGCTAATTTTTGGGGGCGGCTGTACCCGTGGCCTATTTTTTTGGGCATATGGAGGCCGCCCGCAAAGTCTCGGGCCATTCCGAGTCCGGCGGACGAACTTCGCCCACGCCCCCCACCAAGGCTATAGCCCACCCGTTTTTTGGCCATTTTGGGGGTTTGGCACCCCTACCTTCAAGCGCAAATTTTTGGGCGCGGCTATTCACATGGCATATTTTTGCCAAACGGTGGCGACCCCAATGTCTCGGGCCATTCCGAGTCCGGCGGACGAACTTCGCCCACGCCCCCCACCAAGGCTATAGCCCACCCGTTTTTTGGCCATTAGGGGGGTTTTGGCACCCTGACCTTCGGGCGCTAATTTTTGGGTGCGGCTGTATCCGTGGCCTATTTTTGGCACACGGAGGCCGCCCGCAAAGTCTCGGGCCACTCCGACTCCGGCGGCCGAACACGTCGCACGCCCGCCACCAAGTCTATAGCCCAGCCTTTTTTTGGCCATTTGGGGGGTTTTGGCACCCCGAACTTTAATTTTGATTTGGGTTTTTTTGGCCATTTGGGGGTTTGGCACCCCGACCTTGCGCTAATTTTTGGTATGCCCGTCGCATATTTTTGCCAAACGGTGGCCGACCCCAATGTCTTGGCCCATTCCGAGTCCGGCGGACGAACTTCGCCCACGCCCCCCACCAAGGCTATAGCCCACCCGTTTTTTGGCCATTAGGGGGGTTTTGGCACCCGGACCTTCGGGCGCTAATTTTTGGGTGCGGCTGTGCCCGTGGCCTATTTTTGGCACACGGAGGCCGCCCGCAAAGTCTTGGGCCATTCCGAGTCCGGCGGACGAACTTCGCCCACGCCCCCCACCAAGGCTATAGCCCACCCGTTTTTTGGCCATTTGGGGGGTTTGGCACCCCGACCTTCAAGCGCTAATTTTTGGGCGCGGCTATGCCCGTGGCCTATTTTTGCCAAACGGAGGCCGACCCCAATGTCTCGGGCCATTCCGAGTCCGGCGGACGAACTTCGCCCACGCCCCCCACCAAGGCTATAGCCCACCCGTTTTTTGGCCATTTGGGGGGTTTTGGCACCCCGACCATCGGGAGCTCATTTTTGGGCACGGCTGTATCCGTGGCCTATTTTTGGCACACGGAGGCCGCCCGCAAAGTCTCGGGCCAATCCGAGTCCGGCCGACGAACTTCGCCCACGCCCCCACCAAGGCTATAGCCCACCCGTTTTTTGGCCATTTGGGGGGTTTTGGCACCCTGACCTTCGGGCGCTAATTTTTGGGTGCGGCTGTGCCTGTGGCCTATTTTTGGCACACGGAGGCCGCCCGCAAAGTCTTGGGCAATTCCGAGTCCGGCGGACGAACTTCGCCCACGCCCCCCACCAAGGCTATAGCCCACCCGTTTTTTGGCCATTTGGGGGGTTTTGGCACCCCGACCTTCGGGAGCTAATTTTTGGGTGCGGCTGTGCCCGTGGCCTATTTTTGGCACGGAGGCTGCCAAAATTTCGGGCCATTCGAGTCCGAGCGAACCGCGCCCCCACCAAGGCTATAGCCCACCTGCCTCTTGGTCATTTGTCCGCTGGGGGGTTTTGGCACCCCGACCTTCGGGCTCTAATTTTTGGGCGCGGGTATTCCCGTGGCCTATTTTTGGCAAATGGAGGCCGCCCCCAAAGTCTCAGGCCATTCCGAGTCCGGCGGACGAACTTCGCCCACGCCCCCCACCAAGGCTATAGCCCACCCGTTTTTGGCCATTTGGGGGTTTTGGCACCCGACCTTCGGGGCTAATTTTTGGCGCGGCTGTGCCGTGGCCTATTTTTGGCACGGATGCCGCCCGCAAAGTCTCGGGCCATTCCGAGTCCGGCGGACGAACTTCGCCACGCCCCCAGGCTATAGCCCACCCGCTTTTGGCCATTTGGGGGTTTTGGCACCCGACCTTCGGGAGCTAATTTTTGGCGCGGCTGTACCCGTGGCCTATTTTTGGCACACGGAGGCCGCCCCAATGTCTTGGGCCATTCCGAGTCCGGCGGACGAACTTCGCCACGCCCCCAAGGCTATAGCCCACCCGTTTTTGGCCATTTGGGGGTTTTGGCACCCGACCTTCGGGAGCTAATTTTTGGGCCCGGCTACGTCCGATGCCTATTTTGGAACACGGAGGCCGCCCGCAAAGACTCGGGCCATTCCGAGTTCGGCGGACGAACCGCCCCGCCCCACCAAGGCTATAGCCCACCCGTCTTTTGGCCATTTGGGGGTTTTGGCACCCTGACCTTCGGTTGCTAATTTTTGGAGTGCTAGGCCCGTGGCCTATTTTTGGCACATGGAGGCTGCCCGCAAAGTCTCGGGCCATTCCGAGTCAGCGGACGAACTTCGCCACGCCCCCAAGGCTATAGCCCACCTGATTTTGGGCATTTTCCGCTGGGGTTTTGGCACCCGACCTTCGGGCGCTAATTTTTAGGCGCGGCTATACCCGTGGCCTATTTTTGGCAAATGGAGGCCGCCCCAAAGTCTCAGGCCATTCCGAGTCCGGACGAACCGCCACGCCCCCACCAAGGCAATAGCCCACCCGTTTTTTGGCCATTTGGGGGGTTTTGGCACCCCAACCTTCGGGGGCTAATTTTTGGGCGCGGCTGTGCCCTTGGCCTATTTTTGGCACAAGGAGGGCCTTCAAAGTCTCGGGCCATTCCGAGTCAGGACGAACCGCCACGCCCCCCACCAAGGCTATAGCCCACCCGATTTTTGGGCATTTTTCCGCTGGGGGGTTTTGGCACACCGACCTTCGGGCGCTAATTTTTGGGCGCGGCTGTACCCGTGGCCTATTTTTGGCACATGGAGGCCGCCCGCAAAGTCTCGGGCCATCCCGAGTCCGGCGGACGAACTTCGCCCACGCCCCCCACCAAGGCTATAGCCCACCCGCTTTTTGGCCATTTGGGGGGTTTTGGCACCCCGACCTTCGGGAGCTAATTTTTGGGCGCGGCTGTACCCGTGGCCTATTTTTAGCACACGGAGGCCGCCCCCAATGTCTTGGGCCATTCCGAGTCCGGCGGACGAACTTCGCCCACGCCCCCCACCAAGGCTATAGCCCACCCGTTTTTTGGCAATTTGGGGGGTTTTGGCACCCCGACCTTGGGAGCTAATTTTTAGGGCTGCGTCCGATGCCTATTTTGGAACACGGAGGCCACCCGCAAAGACTCGGGCCATTCCGAGTTCGGCGGACGAACTTCGCCCCGCCCCCAAGGCTATAGCCCACCCGTTTTTGGCCATTTGGGGGTTTTGGCACCCGACCTTCGGTTGCTAATTTTTGATGCAGGCTAGGCCCGTGGCCTATTTTGGCACATGGAGGCTGCCCGCATGAAGTCTCGGGCCATTCCTAGTCCGGCGGACGAACTTCGCCACGCCCCACCAAGGCTATAGCCCACCTGATTTTTGGGCATTTTTCCGCTGGGGGGTTTTGGCACCCCGACCTTCGGGCGCTAATTTTTGGGCGCGACTATACCCGTGGCCTATTTTTGGCAAATGGAGGCCGCCCCCAAAGTCTCAGGCCATTCCGAGTCCGGCCATTTGGACCCGACCTTGTAATAGCCCACCCGTTTTTTGGCCATTTGGGGGGTTTTGGCACCCGACCTTCGGGGGCTAATTTTTGGGCGCGGCTGTACCCGTGGCCTATTTTTGGCACACGGAGGCCACCCCCAATGTCTTGGGCCATTCCGAGTCCGGCGGACGAACTTCGCCCACGCCCCCCACCAAGGCTATAGCCCACCCGTTTTTTGGCCATTTGGGGGGTTTTGGCACCCCGACCTTCGGGAGCTAATTTTTGGGCGCGGCTGCGTCCGATGCCTATTTTTGGTACACGGAGGCCGCCCCCAATGTCTTGGGCCATTCCGAGTCCGGCGGACGAACTTCGCCCACGCCCCCCACCAAGGCTATAGCCCACCCGTTTTTTGGCCATTTGGGGGGTTTTGGCACCCCGACCTTCGGGAGCTAATTTTTGGGCGCGGCTGCGTCCGATGCCTATTTTTGTTACACGGAGGCCGCCCGCAAAGTCTCGGCCCATTCCGAGTCCGGCGGACGAACTTCGCCCACGCCCCCACCAAGGCTATAGCCCACCCGTTTTTTAGCCATTTGGGGGGTTTTGGCACCCTGACGTTCGGGCGCTAATTTTTGGGCGCGGCTGTGCCTGTGGCCTATTTTTGGCACACGGAGGCCGCCCACAAAGTCTCGGGCCATTCCGAGTCCGGCGGACGAACTTCGCCCACGCCCCCCACCAAGGCTATAGCCCACCCGTTTTTTGGCCATTTGGGGGGTTTTGGCACCCCGACCTTCGGGGGCTAATTTTTGGGCGCGGCTGTACCCGTGGCCTATTTTTGGCACACGGAGGCCGCCCCCAATGTCTTGGGCCATTCCGAGTCCGGCGGACGAACTTCGCCCACGCCCCCCACCAAGGCTATAGCCCACCCGTTTTTTGGCCATTTGGGGGGTTTTGGCACCCCGACCTTCGGGAGCTAATTTTTGGGCGCGGCTGCGTCCGATGCCTATTTTTGTTACACGGAGGCCGCCCGCAAAGTCTCGGGCCATTCCGAGTCCGGCGGACGAACTTCGCCCACCAAGGCTATAGCCCACCCGTTTTTTGGCCATTTGGGGGGTTTTGGCACCCTGACCTTCGGGTGCTAATTTTTGGGCGCGGCTGTGCCCGTGGCCTATTTTTGGCACACGGAGGCTGCCCACAAAGTCTCGGGCCATTCCGAGTCCGGCGGACGAACTTCGCCCACGCCCCCCACCAAGGCTATAGCCCACCCGTTTTTTGGCCATTTGGGGGGTTTTGGCACCCCGACCTTCGGGAGCTAATTTTTGGGGGCGGCTGTACCCGTGGCCTATTTTTGGCACATGGAGGCCACCCGCAAAGTCTCGGTCCATTCCGAGTCCGGCGGACGAACTTCGCCCACGCCCCCCACCAAGGCTATAGCCCACCCGTTTTTTGGCCATTTGGGGGGTTTGGCACCCCGACCTTCAAGCGCTAATTTTTGGGCGCGGCTATGCCCGTGGCCTATTTTTGCCAAACGGTGGCCGACCCCAATGTCTCGGGCCATTCCGAGTCCGGCGGACGAACTTCGCCCACGCCCCCCACCAAGGCTATAGCCCACCCGTTTTTTGGCCATTTGGGGGGTTTTGGCACCCTGACCTTCGGGCGGTAATTTTTGGGCGCGGCTGTGCCCGTGGCCTATTTTTGGCACACGGTGGCCACCCGCAAAGTCTTGGGCCATTCCGAGTCCGGCGGACGAACTTCGCCCACGCCCCCCACCAAGGCTATAGCCCACCCGTTTTTTGCCCATTTGGGGGGTTTGGCACCCCGACCTTCAAGCGCTAATTTTTGGGCGCGGCTATGCCCGTGGCCTATTTTTGCCAAACGGAGGCCGAACCCAATGTCTCGGGCCATTCCGAGTCCGGCGGACGAACATCGCCCACGCCCCCCACCAAGGCTATAGCCCACCCGTTTTTTGGCCATTTGGGGGGTTTTGGCACCCCGACCATCGGGAGCTCATTTTTGGGCACGGCCGTATCCGTGGCCTATTTTTGGCACACGGAGGCCGCCCGCAAAGTCACGGGCCATTCCGAGTCCGACGAACTTCGCCACGCCCCCAAGGCTATAGCCCACCGTTTTTGGCCATTTGGGGTGTTTTGGCAACCTGACTTTCGGTCTCTAATGTTTTCGGTCGTCTGTGCCCGTGGCCTATTTTTGGCACACGGAGGCCGCCCGCAAAGTCTTGGGCAATTCCGAGTCCGGCGGACGAACTTCGCCCACGCCCCCCACCAAGGCTATAGCCCACCCGTTTTTTGGGCATTTGGGGGTTTTGGCACCCCGGCCTTCGGGAGCTAATTTTGGGTGCGGCTGTGCCCGTGGCCTATTTTTGGCACCACGGAGGCTGCCCGCAAAATTTCGGGCCATTCCGAGTCCGAGACCGCCGCCCCCACCAAGGCTATAGCCCACCTGATTTTTGGGCATTTTTCCGCTGGGGGGTTTTGGCACCCCGACCTTCGGGCGCTAATTTTTGGGCGCGGCTATACCCGTGGCCTATTTTTGGCAAATGGAGGCCGCCCCCAAAGTCTCAGGCCATTCCGAGTCAGGACGAACCGCCACGCCCCACCAAGGCAATAGCCCACCCGTTTTTGGCCATTTGGGGTTTTGGCACCCCGACCTTCGGGGGCTAATTTTTGGGCGCGGCTGTGCCCGTGGCCTATTTTTGGCACACGGAGGGGGCCTTCAAAGTCTCGGGCCATTCCGAGTCCGGCGGACGAACTTCGCCCACGCCCCCCACCAAGGCTATAGCCCACCCGATTTTTGGGCATTTTTCCGCTGGGGGGTTTTGGCACACCGACCTTCGGGCGCTAATTTTTGGGCGCGGCTGTACCCGTGGCCTATTTTTGGCACATGGAGGCCGCCCGCAAAGTCTCGGGCCATTCCGAGTCTGGCGGACGAACTTCGCCCACGCCCCCCACCAAGGCTATAGCCCACCCGCTTTTTGGCCATTTGGGGGGTTTTGGCACCCCGACCTTCGGGAGCTAATTTTTGGGCGCGGCTGTACCCGTGGCCTATTTTTGGCACACGGAGGCCGCCCCCAATGTCTTGGGCCATTCCGAGTCCGGCGGACGAACTTCGCCCACGCCCCCCACCAAGGCTATAGCCCACCCGTTTTTTGGCCATTTGGGGGGTTTTGGCACCCCGACCTTCGGGAGCTAATTTTTGGGCCCGGCTGCGTCCGATGCCTATTTTTGGAACACGGAGGCCGCCCGCAAAGACTCGGGCCATTCCGAGTTCGGCGGACGAACTTCGCCCCCGCCCCCCACCAAGGCTATAGCCCACCCGTTTTTTGGCCATTTGGGGGGTTTTGGCACCCTGACCTTCGGTTGCTAATTTTTGGGTACGGCTTGGCCCGTGGCCTATTTTTGGCACATGGAGGCTGCCCGCAAAGTCTCGGGCCATTCCGAGTCCGGCGGACGAACTTCGCCCACGCCCCCCACCAAGGCTATAGCCCACCCGTTTTTTGGCCATTTGGGGGGTTTTCGCACCCCGACCTTCGGGAGCTAATTTTTGGGTGCGGCTGTGCCCGTGGCCTATTTTTGGCACACGGAGGCTGCCCAAAAAATTTCAGGCCATTCCGAGTCCGAGGACGAACCGCCAACGCCCCACCAAGGCTATAGCCCACCCGATTTTGGGCATTTTTCCGCTGGGGTTTTCGCACCCCGACCTTCGGGTGCTAATTTTTGGGTCCGGCTATACCCGTGGCCTATTTTTGGCAAATGGAGGCCGCCCCCAAAGTCTCGACCCATTCCGAGTCCGGAGGACGAACTTCGCCCACGCCCCCCACCAAGGCAATAGCCCACCCGTTTTTTGGCCATTTGGGGGGTTTTGGCACCCCGACCTTCGGGGGCTAATTTTTGGGCGCGGCTGTACCCGTGGACTATTTTTGGCACACGGAGGCGGCCCGCAAAGTCTCGGGCCATTCCGAGTCCGGCGGACGAACTTCGCCCACGCCCCCCTCCAAGGCTATAGCCCACCCGATTTTTAGGCATTTTTCCGCTGGGGGGTTTTGGCACCCCGACCTTCGGGCACTAATTTTTGGGTGCGGCTGTACCCGTGGCCTATTTTTGTCACTTGGAGGCCGACCGCAAAGTCTCGGGCCATTCCGAGTCCGGCGGACGAACTTCGCCCACGCCCCCCACCAAGGCTATAGCCCACCCGTTTTTTGGCCATTTGGGGGGTTTGGCACCCCGACCGTCAAGCGCTAATTTTTGGGCGCGGCTATGCCCGTGGCCAATTTTTGCCACACGGAGGCCGCCCCAATGTTTCGGGCTATTCCGAGTCCGGACGAACCGCCACGCCCCCACCAAGGCTATAGCCCACCGTTTTTGGCCATTTTCCGCTGGGGGTTTTGGCACCCGACATTGGGCGCTAATTTTTGGGCGCGGCTGAGCCCGTGGCCTATTTTTGGCACATGGAGGCCGCCCGGAAAGTCTCGGGCCATTCCGAGTCCGAACTTCGCCACGCCCCCACCATGGCTATAGCCCACCCGTTTTTGGCCATTTTCCGCTGGGGTTTCGCACCCGACCTTGGGTGCTAATTTTAGCGCGGCTGTGTCCGTGGCCTACTTTGCACACGGAGGCTGCCCGCAAAGTGTCGGGCTATTCCGAGTCCGGCGGACGAACTTCGCCACGCCCCAAGGCTATAGCCACTTTTTGGCCATTTGGGGTTTTGGCACCCGACCTTCGGGAGCTACTTTTTGGGCGCGGCTGTTCGCGTGGCCTATTTTTGGCACATGGAGCCGCCCGCAAAGTCTCGGTCCATTCCGAGTGCGGCGGACGAACTTCGCCCACGCCCCCCACCAAGGCTATAGCCCACCCGTTTTTTGGCCATTTGGGGGGTTTGGCACCCCGACCTTCAAGCACTAATTTTTGGGCGCGGCTATGCCCGTGGCCTATTTTTGCCACACGGAGGCCGCCCCCAATGTTTCGGACCATTCCGAGTCCGGCGGACGAACTTCGCCCACGCCCCCCACCAAGGCTATAGCCCACCCGTTTTTTGGCCATTTTTCCGTTCGGGGGTATTGGCGCCCCGACCTTCGGCTGCTAATTTTTGGGGGCGGCATTGCCCGTGGCCTATTATTGGACACGGAGGCCGCCCGCAAAGTCTCGGGCCATTCCGAGTCCGGTGGACGAACTTCGCCCACGCCCCCCACCAAGGCTATAACCCACCCGTTTTTTGGTCATTTGGGGGGTTTTGGTACCCCGACCTTTGGGAGCTAATTTTTGGGCGTGGCTGCGTCCGTGGCCTATTTTTGGCACACGGAGGCCGCCCGCAAAGTCTCGGGCCATTCCGAATCCGGCGGACGAACTTCGCCCACGCCCCCCACCAAGGCTATTGCCCACCCGTTTTTTGGCCATTTGGGGGGTTTTGGCACCCCGACCTTCGGGCGCTAATTTTGCGCGGCTGTGCCCGTGGAATATTTTTGGCACACGGAGGCTGCCCGCAAAGTCTCGGGCTATTCCGAGTCCGGCGGACGAACCGCCACGCCCCCACCAAGGCTATAGCCCACCCGTTTTTTGGCCATTTGGGGGGTTTTGGCGCCCGACCTTCGGGCGCTAATTTTTGGGCGCGGCTGTGCCCGTGGCCTATTTTTGGCACATGGAGGCCGCCTTCAAAGTCTCAGGCCATTCCGAGTCCGAGGACGAACTTCGCCACGCCCCCACCAAGGCTATAGCCCACCGTTTTTGGCCATTTGGGGGTTTTGGCACCCGACCTTCGGTGATTAATTTTTGCGGCTTTGCCCGTGGCCCATTTTTCACACGGAGGCCACCCGCAATGTCTCGGGCCATTCCGAGTCCGGCGGACGAACTTCGCCCACGCCCCCCACGAAGGCTATAGCCCACCCGTTCTTTGGCCATTTGGGGGGTTTTGGCACCCCGACCTTCGGGCGCAAATTTTTGGGCGCGGCTGTGCCCGTGGCCTATTTTTGGCACACGGAGGCTGTCCCCAAAGTCTCGGGCCATTCCGAGTCCGGCAGACGAACTTCGCCCACGCCCCCCACCAAGGCTATAGCCCACCCGAATTTTTGCCATTTTTCTGCTGGGGGGTTTTGGTACCCCGACCTTCGGGAGCTAATATTTGGGCGCGGCTGTGCCCGTGGCCTATTTTTGGCACACGGAGGCCGCCCGCAAAGTCTCGGGCCATTCGGAGTCCGAGGACGAACTTCACCACGCCCCCACCAAGGCTATAGCCCACCCGTTTTTTGCCCATTTGGTGGGTTTTGGTACCCCGACCTTCGGGCTCTAATTTTTGGGCGCGGCTGTGCCCGTGGCCTATTTTTGGCACACGGAGGCGGCCCGCTAAGTCTCGGGCCTTTCCGAGTCCGGCGGACGAACTTCGCCCACCCCCCCCACCAAGGCTATAGCCCACCCGGTTTTTTGCCATTTGGGGGGTTTTGGCACTCCGACCTTCGGGCGCTAATTTTTGGTATCGTCTGTTCCCGTGGGCTGTTTTTGTCACACGGAGGCCGCCCGCAAAGTCTCGGGCCATTCCGAGTCCTGCGGACGAACTTCGCCATCGCCCCCCACCAAGGCTATAGCCCACCCGGTTTTTGGCCATTTGGGGGGTTTTGGCACTCCGACCTTCGGGCGCTAAGTTTTTGGCGCGGGTGTGCCCGTGGCCTATTTTGACACACGGATGCCGCCCGCAAAGTCTCGGGCTATTCCGAGTCCGGACGAACTTCGCCACGCCCCCACCAAGGCTATAGCACACCCGTTTTTGGCCATTTGGGGGTTTTGGCACCACGACCTTCGGGCGCTAATTTTTGGGCGCGTTATGCCCGTGGCCTATTTTTGGCACACGGAGGCCGCCTGCAAAGTCTCGGGCCATTCCGAGTCCGGCGGACGAAATTTGCCTATGCCCCCCACCAAGGCTATAGCCCACCCGTTTTTTGGCCATTTTTCCGCAGGGGGTTTTGGCACCCCGACCTTCGGGTGCTAATTTTTGGGTGCGGCTGTGTCCGTGGCCTATTTTTGGCACACGGAGGCCGCCCGCAAAGTCTTGGGCCATTCCGAGTCCAGCGGACGAACTTCGCCCACGTCCCCCACCAAGGCTATAGCCCACCCGTTTTTTGGCCATTTGGGGGGTTTTGGCACCCCGACCTTCGGGCGCTAATTTTGACGGCTGTGCCGTGGCCTATTTATGGCACCACGGAGGCCGCCCGCAAAGTCTCGGGCATTCCGAGTCCGAGGACGAACTTCGCCACGCCCCCACCAAGGCTATAGCCCACCCGTTTTTGGCCATTTGGGGGTTTTGGCACTCCGACCTTCGGGCGCTAATTTTTGGGAGCGGCTGTGCCCATGGGCTATTTTGTCACACGGAGGCCGCCCGCAAAGTCTCGGGCCATTCCGAGTCCGGCGGACGAACTTAGCCACGCCCCCACCAAGGCTATAGCCCACCCGATTTTGGCCATTTTCCGCTGGGGGTTTTGGCACCCGACCTTGGGCGGTAATTTTTGGGCGCGGCTATGACCGTGGCCTATTTTTGGCATATGGAGGCCGCCCGCAAAGTCTTGGGCCATTCCGAGTCAGGCGGACGAACTTCGCCCGCGCCCCCCACCAAGGCTATAGCCCACCCGTTTTTTGGCCATTTGGGGGGTTTTGGCACACCGAACTTCGGGTGCTTATTTTTTAGAGTGGCTGTGCCCGTGGCCTTTTCTTGGCACACGGAGGCCGCCCGCAAAGTCTTGGGCCATTCCGAGTCATGCGGACGAACTTCGCCCTCGCCCCCCACCAAGGCTATAGCCCACCCGTTTTTTGGCCATTTGGGGGGTTTTGGCACTCCGACCTTCGGGCGCTAATTTTTGGGAGCGGCTGTGCCCGTGGGCTATTTTTGGCACACGGAGGCCGCCCGCAAAGTCTCGGGCCATTCCGAGTCCGGCGGACGAACTTAGCCACGCCCCCACCAAGGCTATAGCCACCCGATTTTGGCCATTTTTCCGCTGGGGGGTTTTGGCACCCCAACCTTCGGGCGCTAATTTTTGGGCGCGGCTGTGCCCGTGGCCTTATTAAGGCATACAGAGGCCGCCCGCAAAGTCTCGGCCCATTCCGAGTACGGCGGACGAACTTCGCCCACGCCCCCCACCAAGGCTATAACCCACCCGTTTTTTGGTCATTTGGGGGGTTTTGGCACCCCGACCTTTGGGAGCTAATTTTTGGGCGTGGCTGCGCCCGTGGCCTACACAGGCACACGGAGGCCGCCCGCAAAGTCTCGGGCCATTCCGAATCCGAGCGGACGAACTTCGCCACGCCCCCACCAAGGCTATTGCCCACCCGTTTTTGGCCATTTGGGGGTTTTGGCACCCGACCTTGGGCGCTAATTTTGCGGCTGTGCCCGTGGAATATTTTGGCACACGGAGGCTGCCGCAAAGTCTCGGGCTATTCCGAGTCCGGCGGACGAACCGCCCGCCCCCACCAAGGCTATAGCCCACCCGTTTTTGGCCATTTGGGGGTTTTGGCACCCGACCTTGGGCGCTAATTTTTGGGTGCGGCTGTGCCCGTGGCCTATTTTTGGCACATGGAGGCCGCCTTCAAAGTCTCAGGCCATTCCGAGTCCGGCGGACGAACTTCGCCCACGCCCCCCACCAAGGCTATAGCCCACCCGTTATTTGGCCATTTGGGGGGTTTTGGCACCCCGACCTTCGGTGATTAATTTTTGCGGCGGCTTTGTCCGTGGCCTATTTTTTTCACCACGGAGGCCACCAAAGTCTCGGGCCATTCCGAGTCCGGACGAACCGCCACGCCCCCACGAGGCTATAGCCCACCCGTTCTTTGGCCATTTGGGGGTTTTGGCACCCGACCTTCGGGCGCAAATTTTGGCGCGGCTGTGCCCGTGGCCTATTTTTGGCACACGGAGGCTGTCCCCAAAGTCTCGGGCCATTCCGAGTCCGGCAGACGAACTTCGCCCACGCCCCCCACCAAGGCTATAGCCCACCCGAATTTTGCCATTTTCTGCTGGGGGTTTTGGTACCCCGACCTTGGGAGCTAATATTTGGGCGCGGCTGTGCCGTGGCCTATTTTACCACGGAGGCCGCCAAAGTCTAGGGCCATTCTGAGTCCGGCGGACGAACTTCACCACGCCCCCACCAAGGCTATAGCCGTTTTTGCCCATTTGGTGGGTTTTGGCATCCCGACCTTCGGGCACTAATTTTTAGGCGCGGCTGTGCCCGTGGCCTATTTTGGCACACGGGGCGGCCCGCTAAGTCTGGGGCCTTTCCGAGTCCGGCGGACGAACTTCGCCCACCCCCACCAAGGCTATAGCCCACCCGTTTTTTGGCCATTTGGGGTTTTGGCACTCCGACCTTGGGCGCTAATTTTGGGAGCGGCTGTGCCCGTGGGCTGTTTTGGCACACGGAGGCCGCCCGCAAAGTCTCGGGCCATTCCGAGTCCAGCGGACGAACGCCGCCCCCACCAAGGCTATAGCCCACCCGGTTTTTGGCCATTTGGGGTTTTGGCACTCCGACCTTGGGCGCTAATTTTTGGCGCGGCTGTGCCCGTGGCCTATTTTGACACACGGATGCCGCCCGCAAAGTCTCGGGCCATTCCGAGTCCGAGGCGGACGAACTTCGCCACGCCCCCACCAAGGCTATAGCACACCCGTTTTTGGCCATTTGGGGGTTTTGGCACTGACCTTCGGGCGCTAATTTTGACGACTGTGCCCGTGGCCTATTTTTGGCACCACGGAGGCCGCCCGCAAAGTCTCGGCCATTCGAGTCAGCGGACGAACCGCCACGCCCCCACCAAGGCTATAGCCCACCGTTTTTGGCCATTTTCCGCTGGGGTTTTGGCACCCGACCTTGAGCGCTAATTTTTAGGCGCGGCTGTGCCCGTGGCCTATTTTGACATACGGAGGCCGCCCGCAAAGTCTAGGGCCATTCCGAGTCCGGCGGACGAACTTCGCCACGCCCCCACCAAGGCTATAGCACACCGTTTTTGGCCATTTGGGGGTTTTGGCACCCGACCTTCGGGCACTAATTTTTAGACGGCTGTGCCCGTGGCTATTTATAACACGGAGGCCGCCCGCAAAGTCTCGGGCATTCGAGTCCCGAACCGCCACGCCCCCACCAAGGCTATAACCCACCCGTTTTTGGCCATTTGGGGTTTTGGCACTCCGACCTTCGGGCGCTAATTTTTGGGAGCGGCTGTGCCCATGGGCTATTTTGTCACACGGAGGCCGCCCGCAAAGTCTCGGGCCATTCCGAGTCCGGCGGACGAACTTAGCAGCCGCCACCAAGGCTATAGCCCACCCGATTTTGGCCATTTTCCGCTGGGGTTTTGGCACCCCAACCTTCGGGCACTAATTTTTGGGCGCGGCTGTGCCCGTGGCTTATTTTGGCACACAGAGGCCGCCCGCAAAGTCTCGGGCCATTCCGAGTCAGGCGGACGAACTTCGCCGCGCCCCCACCAAGGCTATAGCCCACCCGTTTTTGGCCATTTGGGGGTTTTGGCACCCCGTCGGGTGCTTATTTTTTGCGTGGCTGTGCCTGTGGCCTTTTTTGGCACACGGAGCCGCTCGCAAAGTCTCGGGCCATTCGAGTCAGCGGACGAACTTCGCCCGCCCCTCCAAGGCTATAGCCCACCCGTTTTTTGGCCACTTGGGGGGTTTTGGCAACCCGACCTTCGGGCGTGAATTTTGGGAGCGGCTGTGCCCGTGGGCGAGTTTGGGAACACGGGGGCCGCCCGCAAAGTCTCGGGCCATACCGACTCCGAGCGGACGAACCGCCCGCCCCCAAGGCTATAGCCCACCGTTTTTGGCCATTTGGGGGGTTTTGGCACCCCGACCTTCGGGCGCTAATATTTTGGCGCGGCTATGCCCATGGCCTAATTTTGAAAAACGTAGGCCGCCGGCAAAGTCTCGGGCCAGTCCGAGTCCGGCGGACGAACCGCCACCCCCCACCAAGGCTATAGCGCACCCGTTTTTGGCCATTTGGGGTTTTGGCACCCGACCTTCGGCGCTAATTTTTGGCGCGGCTGTGCCCGTGGCCTATTTTGGCACACGGAGGCCGCCCGCAAAGTCTCGCGCCATTCCGAGTCAGCGGACGAACTTCGCCACGCCCCCACAAAGGCTATAGCCCACCCGTTTTTGGCCATTTGGGGTTTTGGCACCCAAACTTGGAGCTAATTTTTGGCGCAGCTGTGACCGTGGCCTATTTTGGCACACGGAGGCCGCCCGCAATGTCTCGGGCCAGTCCGAGTCCGGCGGACGAACTTAGCCCGCCCCACCAAGGCTATAGCCGCGATTTTGGCCATTTTCCGCTGGGGGTTTTGGCACCCCAACCTTGGGCGCTAATTTTTGGGCGCGGCTGTGCCCGTGGCTTATTTTGGCACACAGGGCCGCCCGCAAAGTCTCGGCCCATTCAGTACGGGCGGAGGAACTTCGCCCCCACAAAGGCTATAGCCCACCCGTTTTTGGCCATTTGGGGGTTTGGCACCAGACCGGGTGCTAATTTTTGGCGCGGCTGTGCCCGTGGCTTATTGGCACACGGAGGCCGCCCGCTAAGTCTCGGGCCTTTCCGAGTCAGCGGACGAACCGCCCATGCCCCCCACCAAGGCGATAGCCCACCCGTTTTTGGCCATTTGGGGGTTTTGGCACCCCGACCTTCGGGCGCTAATTTTTTGGCGCGGCTGTGCCCGTGGTCTAGTTTTGGCACACGGAGGCCGCCCGCAATGTCTCGGGCCAGTCCGAGTCCGGCGGACGAACTTAGCCCACGCCCCCCACCAAGGCTATATAGCCCACCCGTTTTTTGGCCATTTGGGGGGTTTTGGCACTCCGACCTTCGGGTGCTAATTTTTGGGCGCGGCTGTGCCCGTGGCCTATTTTTGGAAAACGGAGGCCGCCCGCAAAGTCTCGGGCCATTCCGAGTCCGGTGGACGAACTTCGCCCACGCCCCCCACCAAGGCTATAGTCCACCCGTTTTTTGGCCATTTGGGGGGTTTTGGCACCCCGACCTTCGGGCGCTAATTTTTGGCGCGGCTGTGCCCGTGGCCTATTTTTGACACACGGAGGCCGCCCGCAAAGTCTCGGGCCAGTCCGAGTCCGGCGGACGAACTTCGCCCACGCCCCCCACCAAGGCTATAGCGCACCCGTTTTTTGGCCATTTGGGGGGTTTTGGCACCCCGACCTTCGGCGCTAATTTTTGGGCGCGGCTGTGCCCGTGGCCTATTTTTGGCACACGGAGGCCGCCCGCAAAGTCTCGGGCCATTCCGAGTCCGGCGGACGAACTTCGCCCACGCCCCCCACAAAGGCTATAGCCCACCCGTTTTTTGGCCATTTGGGGGGTTTTGGCACCCCAAACTTCGGCGCTAATTTTTGGGCGCAGCTGTGACCGTGGCCTATTTTTGGCACACGGAGGCCGCCCGCAATGTCTCGGGCCAGTCCGAGTCCGGCGGACGAACTTAGCCCACGCCCCCCACCAAGGCTATAGCCCACGCGATTTTTGGCCATTTTTCCGCTGGGGGGTTTTGGCACCCCAACCTTCGGGTGCTAATTTTTGGGCGCGGCTGTGCCCGTGGCTTATTTTTGGCACACAGAGGCCGCCCGCAAAGTCTCGGCCCATTCCGAGTACGGCGGAGGAACTTCGCCCACGCCCCCCACAAAGGCTATAGCCCACCCGTTTTTTGGCCATTTGGGGGGTTTTGGCACCCCGAACTTCGGGTGCTAATTTTTGGGCGCGGCTGTGCCCGTGGCTTATTTTTGGCACACGGAGGCCGCCCGCTAAGTCTCGGGCCTTTCCGAGTCCAGCGGACGAACTTCGCCCATGCCCCCCACCAAGGCTATAGCCCACCCGTTTTTTGGCCATTTGGGGGGTTTTGGCACCCCGACCTTCGGGCGCTAATTTTTTGGCGCGGCTGTGCCCGTAGTCTAGTTTTGGCACACGGAGGCCGCCCGCAATGTCTCGGGCCAGTCCGAGTCCGGCGGACGAACTTAGCCCACGCCCCCCACCAAGGCTATAGCCCACCCGTTTTTTGGCCATTTGGGGGGTTTTGGCACTCCGACCTTCGGGCGCTAATTTTTGGGAGCGGCTGTGCCCGTGGCCTATTTTTGGCACACGGAGGCCGCCCGCAAAGTCTCGGGCCATTCCGAGTCCAGCGGACGAACTTCGCCCACGCCCCCCACCAAGGCTATAGCCCGCCCGTTTTTTGGCCATTTGGGGGGTTTTGGCACTCCGACCTTCGGGCGCTAATTTTTGGGAGCGGCTGTGCCCGTGGGCTATTTTTGGCACACGGAGGCCGCCCGCAAAGTCTCGGGCCATTCCGAGTCCGGCGGACGAACTTAGCCCACGCCCCCCACCAAGGCTATAGCCCACCCGATTTTTGGCCATTTTTCCGCTGGGGGGTTTTGGCACCCCGACATTCGGGCGGTAATTTTTGGGCGCGGCTATGACCGTGGCCTATTTTTGGCATATGGAGGCCGCCCGCAAAGTCTTGGGCCATTCCGAGTCAGGCGGACGAACTTCGCCCGCGCCCCCCACCAAGGCTATAGCCCACCCGTTTTTTGGCCATTTGGGGGGTTTTGGTTCCCCGACCTTCGGGTGCTAATTTTTGGGTGCGGCTGTGCCCGTGGCCTATTTTTGGCACATGGAGGCCGCCCACAAAGGCTCGGGCAATTCCGAGTCCGGCGGACGAACTTCGCCCACGCCCCCCACCAAGGCTATAGCCCACCCGTTTTTTGGCCATTTGGGCGGTTTTGGCACCCCGACCTTCGGGCGCTAATTTTTGGGCGCGGCTACGCCCGTGGCCTATTTTTGGCACATGGAGGCCGCCCGCAAAGTCTCGGGCCATTCCGAGTCAGGCGGACAAACTTCGCCCGCGCCCCCCACCAAGGCTATAGCCCACCCGTTTTTTGGCCTTTTGGGGGGTTTTGGCACCCCGACCTTCGGGCGCTAATTTTTGGGTGCGGCTGTGCCCGTGGCCTATTTTTGGCACACGGAGGCCACCCGTAAAGTCTCGGGCAATTCCAAGTCCGGCGGACGAACTTCGCCCACGCCCCCCACCAAGGCTATAGCCCACCCGTTTTTTTGCCATTTGGGGGGTTTTAGCACCCCGACCTTTGGGTGCTAATTTATGGGCGCGGCTGTGTCCGTGGCCTATTTTTGGTAAATGGAGGCCGCCCGCAAAGTCTCGGGCCATTCCGAGTCCGGCGGACGAACTTCGCCCACGCCCCCCACCAAGGCTATAGCCCACCCGTTTTTTGGCCATTTTTCCGCTGAGGGGTTTTGGCACCCCGACCTTCGGGCGCTAATTTTTGGGCGCGGCTATGACCGTGGCCTATTTTTGGCATATGGAGGCCGCCCGCAAAGTCTCGGGCCATTCCGAGTCAGGCGGACGAACTTCGCCCGCGCCCCCCACCAAGGCTATAGCCCACCCGTTTTTTGGCCATTTTTCCGTTGGGGGGTTTTGGCACCCCGACCTTCGGGCGGTAATTTTTGGGCGCGGCTATGACCGTGGCCTATTTTTGGCATATGGAGGCCGCCCGCAAAGTCTTGGGCCATTCCGAGTCAGGCGGACGAACTTCGCCCGCGCCCCCCACCAAGGCTATAGCCCACCCGTTTTTGGCCATTTGGGGGTTTTGGTACCCGACCTTGGGCGCTAATTTTTAGGCGCGGCTGTGCCCGTGGCCTATTTGACACCACGGAGGCCGCCCGCAAAGTCTCGGGCCATTCCGAGTCAGGCGGACGAACTTCGCCCGCGCCCCCACCAATGCTATAGCCCACCGTTTTTGGCCATTTGGGGGTTTTGGTACCCGACCTTGGGTGCTAATTTTTAGGTGCGGCTGTGCCCGTGGCCTATTTTGGCACATGGAGCCGCCCACAAAGGCTCGGGCAATTCCAGGTCCGAGGACGAACTTCGCCCACGCCCCCCACCAAGGCTATAGCCCACCCGTTTTTTTGCCATTTGGGTGGTTTTGGCACCCAGGCCTTTGGGTGCTAATTTTTGGGCGCGGCTGTGCCCGTGGCCTATTGTTGGCACACGGAGGCCGCCAGCAAAGTCTCAGGACATTCCGAGTCCGGCGGACGAACTTCGCCCACGCCCCCCACCAAGGCTATAGCCCACGCGATTTTTGGCCCTTGTTGCGCTGGGGGGTTTTGGCACTCCGCCCTTCGGGTTCTAATTTTTGGGCGCGGCTTCGCCCGTTGCCTATTTTTGGCACACGGAGGCCGCCCGCAAAGTCTCGGGCCATACCTAGTCCGGCGGACGAACTTCGCCCACGCCCCCCACCAAGGCTATAGCCCACTCGTTTTTTGGCCATTTGGGGGGTTTTGGCACCCAGACCTTCGGGCGCTAATTTTTGGGCGCGGCTACGTCCGTGGCCTATTTTTGGCACATGGTGGCCGCCCGCAAAGTCTCGGGCCATTCCGAGTCAGCGGACGAACTTCGCCACGCCCCCACCAAGGCTATAGCCCACCCGTTTTTGGCCATTTTCCGTTGGGGTTTTGGCACCCGACCTTGGGCGCTAATTTTTAGGCGCGGCTATGACCGTGGCCTATTTTTGGCATATGGAGGCCACCCGCAAAGTCTCGGGGCATTCCGAGTCCGGACGAACCGCCACGCCCCCACCAAGGCAATAGCCCACCCGTTTTTGGCCATTTGGGGGGTTTTGGAGCATGACCTTGGTCGCTAATTTTTAGGCGCGGCTGTGCCCATGGCCTATTTTGGCACACGGAGGCCGCCCGCAAAGTCTCGGGCCATTCCTAGTCCAGGCGGACGAACCGCCACGCCCCCACCAAGGCTATAGCACACCCGTTTTTGGCCATTTGGGGGTTTTGCACTCCGACCTTGGGCGATAATTTTTGTCTTGTGGCCGTGGCCTATTTTGGAACACGGAGGCCGCATGCAAAGTCTCGGGCCATTCCGAGTCCGGGACGAACTTCACCCACGCCCTCCACCAAGGCTATAGCCCACCCGTTTTTTGGCCATTTGGGGGGTTTTGGCACCCCGACCTTCGGGTGCTAATTTTAGGGTACGGCTGTGCCCGTGGCCTATTTTTGGCACATGGAGGACGCCCGCAAAGTCTCGGGCCATTCCGAGTCAGGCGGATGAAATTTCGCCCACGCCCCCCGCCAAGGCTATAGCCCACCCGATTTTTGGCCATTTTTCCGCTGGGGGGTTTTGTTACCCCGACCTTCGGGCACTAATTTTTGGGCGCGGCTGTGTCCGTGGTGTAGTTTTGGCACACCGAGGCTGCCCGCAAAGTCTCGGGCCATTCCGAGTCCGGCGGACGAACTTCGCCCACGCCCCACACCAAGGCTATAGCCCACCCATTTTTTGGCCATTTGGGGGGTTTTGGCACCCCGACCTTCGGGCGCTAATTTTAGGGTGCGGCTGTGGCCGTGGCCTATTTTTGGCACACGGAGGGCGCCCGCAAATTCTCGGGCCAATCCGAGTCAGGCGGATGAAATTTCGCCCACGCCCCCCACCAAGGCAATAGCCCACCCGATTTTTGGCCATTTGGGGGGTTTTTGCACCCCGACCTTCGGGCGCTAATTTTTGGGCGCGGGTGTGGCCGTGACATAATTTTTGGGCGCGGCTGTGCCCATTGCCTGTTTTTGGCACACGGAGGCCGCCCGCAAAGTCTCGGACCATTCCGAGTCCGGCGGACAAACTTCGCCCACGCCCCCCACCAAGGCTATAGCCCACCCGATTTTTGGCCATTTTTCCTTTGGGGGGTTTTGTCACCCCGACCTTCGGGCGCTAATTTTTGGGCGCGGCTGTGTCCGTGGCCTAGTTTTGGCACACCGAGGCTGATCGCAAAGTCTCGGGCCATTCCGAGTCCGGCGGACGAACTTCGTCCACGCCCCCCACCAAGGCTAGAGCCCACCCGATTTTTGGCCATTTTTTCCACTGGGGGGTTTTGGTACCCCGACCTTCGGGAGCTAATTTTTGGACGCGGCTATGTCCATGGCCTATTTTTGGCACACGGAGGCCGCGCCCAAAGTCTCGGGCCATTCCGAGTCAGCGGACGAACTTCGCCACGCCCCCACCAAGGCTATAGCCCACCCGTTTTTGGGCCATTTGGGGTTTTGGCACCCGACCTTGGGTGCTAATTTTTGGGCGTGGCTGTGCCCGTGGCTATTTTTGACCCACGGAGGCCGCCCCCAAAGTCTGGTGCCATTCCGAGTCCGGCGGACGAACTTCGCCCACGCCCCCCACCAAGGCTATAGCGCACCCGATTTTTGGCCATTTTCCGCTGGGGTTTTGGCACCCGACCTTGGGCGCAAATTTTTGGCGCGGCTATGCCCATGGCCTATTTTGGCACACGGAGGCCGCCCCCAAGGTCTCGGGCCATTCCGAGTCCGGCGGACGAACTTCGCCCACGCCCCCCACCAGGGCTATAGCCCACCCGTTTTTTGGCAATTTTTCCGCTGGGGGTTTTGGCACCCGACCTTGAGGGCTAATTTTTGGGCGCGGCTATGCCCGTGGCCTATTTTGGCACGGAGGCCGGCCCAAAGTCTCTGGCCATTAGGAGTCCGGCGGACGAACTTCGCCCACGCCCCCCACGTGGGCTATAGCCCACCCGTTTTTTGGCCATTTGGGGGGTTTTGGCACCCCGACCATCGGGTGCTAATTTTTGGGCGCGGCTGTGCCCGTGGGATATTTTTTGCACACGGAGGCCGCCCGTAAAGTCTCGGGCCATTCCGAGTCCTACGGACGAACTTCGCCCACGCCACCCACCAAGGCTATAGCCCACCCGATTTTTGGCCATTTTTCCGCTGGGGGGTTTTGGCACCCGACCTTGGGCGCTAATTTTTAAACGGCGGCTATGCCGTGGCCTATTTTACACGGAGGCCGCCCGCAATGTCTCGGGCCATTCCGAGTCCGGCGGATGAACTTCGCCCACGCCCCCCACCAAGGCTATAGCCCACCCGATTTTTGGCCATTTTTCCGCTGGGGGGTTTTGGCACCATGACCATCGGGCGCTAATTTTTGGTCGCGGCTCTGCCCGTGGCCTAGTTTTAACACCACGGAGGCTGCCCGCAAAGTCTCGGCCCATTCCGAGTCAGGCGGAACATCGCCACGCCCCCACCAAGGCTATAGCCCACCCGATTTTTGGCCATTTTCCGCTGGGGTTTTGGCACCCGATCTTCGGGCACTAATTTTTGGCGCGGCTGTGCCCGTGGACTATTTTTGGCACACGGAGGCCGCCCGCAAAGTCTCGGGCCATTCCTAGTCCGGCGGACGACCTTCGCCCACGCCCCCCACCAAGGCTATAGCCCACCCGTGTTTTGGCCAATTGGGAGTTTTGGCACCCCGAACTTCGGGCGCTAATTTTTCGGCGCGGCTGTGCCCGTGGCCTATTTTTGGCACATGGAGGCCGCCCGAAAAGTCTCGGGCCATTCGGAGTCCGGCGGACGAACATCGCCCACGCCCCCCACCAAGGCTATAGCCCACCCGTTTTTTGGCCATTTTTCCGCTAGGGGGTTTTGGCACCCCGACCTTCGGGCACTAATTTTTGGGGGCGGCTGTGCCCGTGGCCTATTTTTGGCACACGGAGGCCGCCCACAAAGTCTCAGGCCTTTCTGAGTCCGGCGGACTAACTTCTCCCACGCCCCCCACCAAGGCTATAGCCCACCCGCTTTTTGGCCATTTGGGGGGTTTTGGCACCCCGACCTTCGGGCGCTAATTTTTGGGCGCGGCTGTGCCCGTGGCCTATTCGGCACCGGAGGCCGCCCGCAAAGTCTCGGGCCATTCCGAGTCCGGCGGACGCCCCCCACCAAGGCTATAGCCCACCCGTTTTTGGGTCATTTGGGGGGTTTTTGGCACCCCGACCTTCGGGCGCCAATTTTTGGGCGCGGCTGTGCCCGTGGTCTATTTTTGCACACGGAGGCCGCCCACAAAGTCTCGGGCCATTCCGAGTCCGGCGGACTAACTTCTCCCACGCCCCCCACCAAGGCTATAGCCCACCCGCGTTTGGGCCATTTTACCGCTTGGGGGTATTGGCACCCCGACCTCCGGGCGCCAATTTTTGGGCGCGGCGGTGCCCGTGGCCTATTTTTGGCACACGGAGGCCGCCCGCAATGTCTCGGGCGATTCCGAGTCCGGCGGACGAACTTCGCCCCCACCAAGGCTATAGCCCAATCGATTTTTGCCATTTTCCGCTGGGGGTTTTGGCACCCGACCTTGGGCGCTAATTTTTGGGCGCGGCTGTGCCCGTGGCCTACTTTTGGAACACGGAGGCCGCCCGCAAAGTCTGGGGCCATTCCGAGTCCGGCGGACGAACTTCGCCCACGCCCCCCACCAAGGCTATAGCCCATCCGTTTTTTGGCCATTTGGGGGGTTTTGGCACCCGGACATTCGGGCGCTAATTTTTGGCCGTGGCCTATTTTGGCACCACGGAGGCCGCCCGCAAAGTCTCGGGCCATTCCGAGTCCGGACGAACCGCCACGCCCCCTCCAAGGCTATAGCCCACCCGTTTTTTGGCCATTTGGGGGGTTTTGGCACCCCGACCTTCGGGTGCTAATTTTTGGGAGCGGCTGTGCCCGTGGCCTATTTTTGGCACACGGAGGCCGCCCGCAATGTTTGGTGCCATTCCTAGTCCGGTGGACGAACTTCGCCCACGCCCCCCACCAAGGCTATAGCCCACCCGATTTTTGGCCATTTTTCCGCAGGGGGTTTAGCACCCCGACCTTCGGGCGCTAATTTTTGATCGCGGCGGTGCCCGTGGCCTATTTTTGGCACACGGAGGGTGCCCGCAATGTCTCGGGCCATTCCGAGTCCGGCGGACGAACTTCGCCCACGCCCCCCACCAAGGCTATAGCCCACGCGATTTTTGGCCATTTTTCCGCTGGGGGGTTTTGGCACCCCAACCTTCGGGCGCTAATTTTTGGGCGCGGCTGTGCCCGTGGCCTACTTTTGGAACACGGAGGCCGCCCGCAAAGTCTGGGGCCATTCCGAGTCCGGCGGACGAACTTCGCCCACGCCCCCCACCAAGGCTATAGCCCACCCGTTTTTTGGCCATTTGGGGGGTTTTGGCACCGGACATTAGGGCGCTTATTTTTGGCCGTGGCCTATTTTTTTAACACGGAGGCCGCACGCAAAGTCTCGGGCCAATCCGAGTCCGGCGGACGAACTTCGCCACGCCCCCACCAAGGCTATAGCCCACCCGTTTTTGGCCATTTGGGGGTTTTGGCACCCGACCTTGGGTGCTAATTTTGGGCGGCTGTGCCGTGGCCTATTTTTGGCACACGGAGGCCGCCCGCAATGTTTGGTGCCATTCCTAGTCCGGCGGACGAACTTCGCCCACGCCCCCCACCAAGGCTATAGCCCACCCGATTTTTGGCCATTTTTCCGCAGGGGGTTTAGCACCCCGACCTTCGGGCGCTAATTTTTGGTCGCGGCGGTGCCCGTGGCCTATTTTTGGCACACGGATGGTGCTCGCAATGTCTCGGGCCATTCCGAGTCCGGCGGACGAACTTCGCCCACGCCCCCCACCAAGGCTATAGCCCACCCGATTTTTGGCCATTTTTCCGCTGGGGGGTTTTGGCACCCCGACCTTCGGGCGCTAATTTTTGGGCGCGGCTGCGCCGTGGCCAATTGTTGGCACACGGAGGCCGTCAGCAAAGTCTCGGCCCAGTCCGAGTCCGGCGGACGAACTTCGCACTCGCCCCCCTCCAATGCTTAAGCACCCCCGTTTCTGGTGCTTTTTCGGGTTCTTCGCACCCCGACCTTCGGGCGCTAATTTTTGGACGCGGCTGTGCCCGTGGCCTATTTTTGGCACACGGAGGCCGCCCGCAAAGTCTCGGGCCATTCCGAGTCCGGCGGACTAACTTCTCCCACGCCCCCCACCAAGGCTATAGCCCACCCGTTTTTTGGCCATTTGGGGGGTTTTGGCACCCCGACATTCTGGCGGTAATTTTTGGTTGCGGTTGTGCCCGTGGCGTATTTTTGGCTCACGGAGGCCGCCCGCAAAGTCTCGGGCCATTCCGAGTCCGAGCGAACTTCGCCCGCCCCCACCAAGGCTATAGCCCACTCGATTTTTGGCCATTTTCCGCTGGGGTGTTTTGGCACCCGACCTTGAGCTCTAATTTTTGGGCGCGGCTATGCCCGTGGCCTATTTTTACCACGGAGGCCGCCCGCAAACTCTCGGGCCATTCCGAGTCCGGCGGACGAACTTCGCCCACGCCCCCCACCAAGGCGATAGCCCACCCGTTTTTTGGCCATTTGGGGGGTTTTGGCACCCCGACCTTCGGGCGCTAATTTTTGGGCGCGGCTGCGCCGTGCCTATTTTCGCACGGAGGACGCCTGCAAAGTCTCGGGCAATTCCGAGTCCGGCGGACGAACTTCGCCCACGCCCCCCACCAAAGCTATAGCCCACCCGTTTTTTGTCCATTTGGGTGGTTTTGGCACCCCGACCTTCGGGCACTAATTTTTGGGCGCGGCTGTGACCGTGGCCTATTTTTGGCACACGGAGGCCGCCTGCAAAGTTTCGGGCCATTCCGAGTCCGGCGGACGAACTTTGCCCACGCCCCCCACCAAGGCTATAGCCCACCCGTTTTTTGGCCATTTGGGGGGTTTTGGCACCCCGACATTCAGGTTGTAATTTTTGGGTGCGGCTGTGCCCGTGGCTTATTTTTGGCTCATGGAGGCCGCCCGCAAAGTCTCGGGCCATTCCGAGTCCGGCGAACGAACTTCGCCCACGCCCCCCACCAAGGCTATAGCCCACTCGATTTTTGGCCATTTTTCCGCTGGGGTGTTTTGGCACCCCGACCTTGAGCTCTAATTTTTGGGCGCGGCTATGCCCGTGGCCTATTTTTACCACGGAGGCCGCCCGCAAACTCTCGGGCCATTCCGAGTCCGAGCGGAACTTCGCCACGCCCCCACAAAGGCTATAGCCCACCCGTTTTTTGGCCATTTGGGGGGTTTTGGCACCCCAAACTTGGGGTGCTAATATTTGGGCGCGGCTGCGCCCGTGGCATATTTTTCGCACACGGAGGACGCCAGCAAAGTCTCGGGCAATTCCGAGTCCGGCGGACGAACTTCTCCCACGCCCCCACAAAGCTATAGCCCACCGTTTTTGTCCATTTGGGTGGTTTTGGCACCCGACCTTCGGGCACTAATTTTGGCGCGGCTGTGACCGTGGCCTATTTTTGGCACCACGGAGGCCGCCTGCAAAGTTCGGGCCATTCCGAGTCCGGCGGACGAACTTCGCCCACGCCCCCCACCAAGGCTATAGCCCACCCGTTTTTTGGCCATTTGGGGGGTTTTGGCACCCCGACATTCAGGTTGTAATTTTTGGGTGTGGCTGTGCCCGTGGCTTATTTTTGGCTCACGGAGGCCGTCCGCAAAGTCTCGGGCCATTCCGAGTCCGGCGAGCGAACCGCCCGCCCCCACCAAGGCTATAGCCCACCCGATTTTTGGCCATTTTCCGCTGGGGTGTTTTGGCACCCGACCTTGAGCGCTAATTTTTGGGCGCGGCTGTGCCCGTGGCTTATTTTTGGCTCACGGAGGCCGTCCGCAAAGTCTCGGGCAATTCCGAGTCCGGCGGACGAACTTCGCCCACGCCCCCCACCAAAGCTATAGCCCACCCGTTTTTTGTCCATTTGGGTAGTTTTGGCACCCCGACCTTTAGGCGCTAATTTTTGGGCGCGGCTGTGCCCGTGGCCTATTTTTGGCACAGGGAGGCCGCCCGCAAAGTCTCGGGCCATTCCGAGTCCGGCGGACGAACTTCGCCCCCCCCCACCAAGGCTATAGCCCACCCGATCTTTGGCCATTTTTCCGCTGGGCGGTTTTCGCACCCCGACCTTCGGGCGCTAATTTTTGCGCGCGGCTATGCCCGTGTCCTATTTTTATCACACTGATGCCGCCCCCATAGTCTCGGGCCATTCCGAGTCCGAGCGGACGAACCGCCACGCCCCCACCAAGGCTATAGCCCACCCGTTTTTGGCCATTTGGGGTTTTGGCACCCGACCTTCGGGCGCTAATTTTTAGGGCGGCTATGCCCGTGGCCTATTTTGGCACACGGAGGCCGCCCGCAAAGTCTCGGGCCATTCCGAGTCTGGCGGACGAACCGCCACGCCCCCACCAAGGCTATAGCCCACCCGATTTTTGGCCATTTTCCGCTGGGGGTTTTGGCACCCGACCTTCAGGCGCTAATTTTTGGGCGCGGCTATGCCCGTGTCTTATTTTTGGCACAATGAGGCCGCCCGCAATGTCTCGGGCCATTCCGAGTCCGGCGAACGAACTTCGCCCACGCCCCCTACCAAGGCTATAGCCCACCCGTTTTTTGGCCATTTGGGGGTTTTGGCACCCGACCTTGGGCGCTAATTTTTGGGCGCGGCTATGCCCGTGGCCTATTTTGGCACACGGAGGCCGCCCGCAAAGTCTCGGGCCATTCCGAGTCCGAGCGGACGAACTTCGCCACGCCCCCACCAAGGTTATAGCCCACCGTTTTTGGCCATTTGGGGGTTTTGGCACCCCGACCTTCGGGCTCTAATTTTGGACGGCTGTGCCCGTGGCCTATTTTGGCACACGGAGGCCGCCCGCAAAGTCTCGGGCCATTCCGAGTCCGGCGGACGAACTTCGCCCACACCCCCCACCAAGGCTATAGCCCACCCGTTTTTTGGCCATTTTGGGGGTTTTGGCACCCCGAACTTCGGGCGCTAATTTTTGGGCGCGGCTGTGCCCGTGGCCTAATTTTGGCACACGGAGGCCGCCCGCAAATTCTCGGGCCATTCCGAGTCCGGCGGACGAACTTCGCCCACGCCCCCACCAAGGCTATAGCCCACCCGATTTTTGGCCATTTTTCCGCTGGGGGTTTTGGCACCCCGACCTTCGGGCGCTAATTTTTGGGCGCGGCTGTGCCCGTGGCCTATTTTTGGCACATGTAGGCCACCCGCAAAGTCTCGTGCCATTCCTAGTCCGGCGGACGAACTTCGCCCACGCTCCCCACCAAGGCTATAGCCCACCCGATTTTTGGCCATTTTTCCGCTGGGGGGTTTTGGCACCCCGACCTTCGGGCGCTAATTTTTGGGCACGGCTGTGTCCGTGGCCTAGTTTTGGCACACGGAGGATGCCCCCAAAGTCTTGGGCCATTCCGAGTCCGGCGGACGAACTTCGCCCACGCCCCCCACCAAGGCTAAAGCCCACCCGTTTTATGGCCATTTTTCCGCTGGGGGGTTTTGGCACCCCGACCTTCGGGCTCTAATTTTTGGACGCGGCTATGCCCGTGGCCTATTTTTCGCACACGGAGGCCGCCCGCAAACTCTCGGGCCATTCCGAGTCCGGCGGACGAACTTCGCCCACGCCCCCCACAAAGGCTATAGCCCACCCGTTTTTTGGCCATTTGGGGGGTTTTGGCACCCCAAACTTGGGGTGCTAATTTTTGGCTGCGCCGTGCCTATTTTAGCACACGGAGGACGCCTGCAAAGTCTCGGGCAATTCCGAGTCCGAGCGGACGAACTTCGCCCCCCCCACAAAGCTATAGCCCACCCGTTTTTGTCCATTTGGGTGGTTTTGGCACCCGACCTTCGGGCACTAATTTTGGGCGCGGCTGTGACCGTGGCCTATTTTTACGGAGGCCGCCCGCAAAGTCTGGGGCCATTCCGAGTCCGGCGGACGAACTTCGCCCACGCCCCCCACCAAGGCTATAGCCCACCCATTTTTTGGCCATTTGGGGGGTTTTGGCACCCCGACATTCAGGTTGTAATTTTTGGGTGCGGCTGTGCCCGTGGCTTATTTTTGGCTCACGGAGGCCGCCCGCAAAGTCTCGGGCCATTCCGAGTCCGGCGAACGAACTTCGCCCACGCCCCCCACCAAGGCTATAGCCCACCCGATTTTTGGCCATTTTTCCGCTGGGGTGTTTTGGCACCCCGACCTTGAGCTCTAATTTTTGGCGCGGCTATGCCCGTGGCCTATTTTTACACGGAGGCCGCCCGCAAACTCTCGGGCCATTCCGAGTCCGGCGGACGAACCGCCACGCCCCCACAAAGGCTATAGCCCACCCGTTTTTGGCCATTTGGGGTTTTGGCACCCAAACTTGGGGTGCTAATTTTTAGCGCGCTGCGCCGTGCCTATTTTTGCACATGGAGGACGCCTGCAAAGTCTCGGGCAATTCCGAGTCCGAGCGGACGAACTTCGCCCGCCCCCACCACAGCTATAGCCCACCCGTTTTTTGGCCATTTGGGGGGTTTTGGCACCCCAAACTTCGGGCACTAATTTTTGGGCGCGGCTATGCCCGTGTCCTATTTTTGGCACAAGGAGGCCGCCCGCAATGTCTCGGGCCATTCCGAGTCCGGCGGACGAACTTCGCCCACGCCCCCCACCAAGGCTATAGCCCACCCGTTTTATGGCCATTTTTCCGCTGGGGGGTTTTGGCACCCCGACATTCGGGCTCTAATTTTTAGACGGCTGTGCCCGTGGCCTATTTTAACACCACGGAGGCCGGCCGCAAAGTCTCAGGCAATTCCAAGTCCGGCGGACGAACTTCGCCCACTCCCCCCCCAAGGCTATTGCCCACCCGTTTTTTGGCCATTTGGGGGGTTTTGGCACCCCGACCTTCGGGCGCTAATTTTTTTGCGTGGCTGTACCCGTGGCCTATTTTTGGCACACGGAGGCAGCCCGCAAAGTCTTGTGACATTCAAGTCCGGCGGAAGAACTTTGCCACGCCCCCACCAAGGATATAGCCGACCACCCGTTTTTGGCCATTTTTCCGCTGGGGGTTTTGGCACCCTGACCTTCGGGTGCTAATTCTTAGGCGCGGCTCTGCCCGTGGCCTAGTTTTGGCACACAGAGGCCGCCCGCAAAGTCTCGGGCCATTCCGAGTCCGGCGGACGAACTTCGCCCACACCCCCCACCAAGGCTATAGCCCACCCGTTTTTTGGCCATTTGGGGTTTGGTACCCGACCTTCGGGCTCTAATTTTTAGGCGCGTCTGTGCCCGTGGCCTAGCCCGCAAAGTCTCGGGCCATTCCGCGTCCCGCCGACGAACCTAGCCCACCCCCCCCCCCAAGGCTATTGCCCACCCGTTTTTTGGCCATTTGGGGGGTTTTGGCACCCAGACCGTCGGGTTCTAATTTTTGGGCGCGGCTGTGCCCGTGGCCTATTTTGGCACCGGAGGCCGCCCGCAATTTCTCGGGCCATTCCGAGTCCGGACGAACTTCGCCACGCCCCCACCAAGGCTATAGCCCACCCGATTTTTGGCCATTTTCCGCTAGAGGTTTTGGCACCCGACCTTGGGTGCTAATTTTTGGCTGTGCCGTGGCCTATTTTGGCACATGTAGGCCACCCGCAAAGTCTCGTGCCATTCCTAGTCCGGCGGACGAACTTCGCCCACGCTCCCCACCAAGGCTATAGCCCACCAGCTGTGTGGACATATAACCGCTTGGGGGTTTAGGCACCCCGACCTTCTGGCGCTAATTTGTGGGCACGGCTGTGTCCGTGGCTTAGTTTTGGCACACGGAGGACGCCCCCAAAGTCTTGGGCCATTCCGAGTCCGGCGGAGGAACTTCGCCCACGCCCCCACCGAGGCTATAGCCCACCCGATTTTTGGCCATTTTTCCGCTTGGGGGTTTTGGCACCCCGACCTTCGGGCGCTAATTTTTGTGCATGGCTGTACCCGTGGCCTATTTTTGGCACACGGAGGCCACCCGCAAAGTCTTGTGCCATTCCAAGTCAGGCGGAAGAACTTTGCCCTTCACCAAGGATATAGCCGACCACCCGTTTTTGGCCATTTTCCGCTGGGGTTTTGGCACCCTGACCTTCGGGTGCTAATTTTTAGCGGCTCTGCCCGTGGCCTAGTTTTACACAGAGGCCGCCCGCAAAGTCTCGGGCCATTCCGAGTCCGAGCGGACGAACTTCGCCCGCCCCCACCAAGGCTATAGCCCACCCGTTTTTGGCCTTTGGGGGTTTTGGCACCCGACCTTCGGGCTCTAATTTTTGTAGCGGCTGTGCCCGTGGCCTATTTTGGCACCACGGAGGCCGCCCGCAAAGTCTCGGGCCATTCGAGTCCGGCGGACGAACTTGGCCCGCCCCCACAAAGGATATAGCCCACCTGTTTTTGGCCATTTGGGGGTTTTGGCACCCGAACTTGGTGCTAATTTTTGGGCGCGCCTGTGCCCGTGGCTGATTTTTGGCACACGAGGCCGCCCGCAAAGTCTCGGGCCATTCCGAGTCCGGCGGTCGACCTTCGCCCACCCCCCCCACCAAGGCTATTGCCCACCCGTTTTTTGGCCATTTGGGGGGTTTTGACACCTAACCTTCGGGCGCTAATTTTTGGGCGCGGCTGTGCCCTTGGCATATTTTGGCACACAGAGGCCGCCCGCAAAGTCTCGGGCCATTCCGAGTCCGGCGGACGAACCGCCACGCCTCCCACGGCTATAGCCCACCCGTTTTTGGCCATTTGGGGGTTTTGGCACCCGACCTTCAGGCGCTAATTTTTGGGTGCGGCTGTGCCCGTGGCCTATTTTTGGCACCGGAGGCCGTCCGCAAAGTCTCGGGCCATTCCGAGTCCGGACGAACTTCGCCCACCCCGGCTATAGCCAGTAGTTTTTGGCCATTTGGGGGGTTTTGGCACCCCGACCTTCGGGCGCTAATTTTTTACCGCGGCTGTGCCCGTGGCCTATTTTTGGCACAGAGAGGCCGCCCGCAAAGTATCGGGCCATTCCGAGTCCGGCGGACGAACTTCGCCCACGCCCCCCACCAAGACTATAGCCCACCCGATTTTTTACCATTTTTCCGCTGGGGGGTTTTGGCACCCCGACCTTCGGGAGATAATTTTTGGGAGCGGCTATGACAGTGGCCTATTTTTAGCACACGGAGGCCGCACCCAAAGTCTCGGCACATTCCAAGTCCGGCGGACGAACTTCGCCAACGCCCCCCACCAAGGCTATAATAGCCCACCCGATTTTTGGCCATTTTTCCGCTGGGGGGTTTTGGCACCCCGACCTTCGGGTGATAATTTTTGGGCGCGGCTATGTCCGTGGCCTATTTTTCGCACACGGAGGCCACCCCCAAAGTCTCGGCTCATTCCGAGTCCGGCGGACGAACTTCGCCCACGCCCCCCACCAAGGCTATTGCCCACCCGTTTTTTGGCCATTTGGGGGGTTTTGGCACCCCGACCTTCGGGTGCTAATTTTTGTGGGCAGCTGTGCCCGTGGCCTATTTTTGGCACATGTAGGCCACCCGCAAAGTCTCGAGCCATTCCTAGTCCGGCGGACGAACTTCGCCCACGCCCCCCACCAAGCCCACCCGATTTTTGGCCATTTTTCCGCAGGGGGGTTTTGGCACCCCGACCTTCGGGCGCTAATTTTTGGGCGCGGTTATGTCCGTGGCCTAGTTTTGGCACACGGAGGCCGCCCGCAAAGTCTCGGGCCATTCCGAGTCCGGCGGACGAACTTCGCCCACTCCCCCCACCAAGGCTATAATAGCCCACCCGATTTTTGGCCATTTTTCCGCTAGGGGGTTTTGGCACCCCGACCTTCGGATGATAATTTTTGGGCGCGGCTATGTCCGTGGCCTATTTTTGGCACACGGAGGCCACCCCCAAAGTCTCGGGCCATTCCGAGTCCGGCGGACGAACTTCGCCCCCCACCAAGGCTATTGCCCACCCGTTTTTGGCCATTTGGGGGTTTTGGCACCCGACCTTGGGTACTAATTTTTAGGGGGCAGCTGTGCCCGTGGCCTATTTTGGCACATGTAGGCCACCCGCAAAGTCTCGAGCCATTCCTAGTCAGGACGAACTTCGTCCACGCCCCCCACCAAGGCTATAGCCCACCCGATTTTTGGCCATTTTTCCGCTGGGGGGTTTTGGCATCCCGACCTTCGGGTGCTAATTTTTTGGCACGGCTATGCCCGTGGCCTATTTTTGGCACACGGAGGCTGCCCCCAAATTCTCGGGCCATTCCGAGTCCGGCGGATAAACTTCACCCACGCCCCCCACCAAGGCTATAGCCCACACGTTTTTTGGCCATTTGGGGGGTTTTGGCACCCCGACCTTCGAACTAATTTTTGGCGCGGCTATGCCGTGGCCTATTTTTGGCACACGGAGGGCGCCCCAAAGTCTCGGGCCATTCCGAGTCCGGCGGATGAACTTCGCCACGCCCCCACCAAGGCTATAGCCCACCCGATTTTTTGGCCATTTTTCCGGCTGGGGGTTTTGGCACCCCGACCTTGGTGCTAATTTTTTGCGGCTGTGCCCGTTGCCTATTTTTGGCACCTGGAGCCGCCTGCAAAGTTTCGTGCTATCCTGGTCCGGCGGATGAACTTCGCCACGCCCCAAGGCTATAGACCACCGATTTTGGCCATTTTTCCGCAGGGGTTTTGGTACCCGACCTTCGGGCGCTAATTTTTAGGCGCGGCTGTGCCCGTGGCCTAATTCACCACGAGGCCGCCATAAGTCTCGGGCCATTCCGAGTCCGGCGGACGAACTTCGCCACGCCCCCACAAGGCTATAGCCCACCCGTTTTTGGCCATTTGGGGGTTTTGGCACCCGACCGTCGGGTGCTAATTTTTAAGGCGGCTGTGCCCGTGGCCTATTTTGGCACCGGAGGCCGCCCACAAAGTCTCGGGCCATTCCGAGTCCGGCGGACGAACTTCGCCGCCCCCACCAAGGCTATAGCCCACCCGTTTATTGGCCATTTGGGGGTTTTGGCCCCGACCTTGGGCGCTAATTTTTAGGCGCGGCTGTGCCCGTGGCCTATTTTGGCACGGAGGCCGCCCGAAAGTCTGGGCCATTCCGAGTTTTCGCCGCCTGGCTATAGCCCACCCGTTTTTGGCCATTTGGGGGTTTTGGCACCCCGACCTTCGGGCGCTAATTTTTGGCAAAAGTCTAGGCCAGGGCCATGGGGCTCTCGGGCCATTCGAGTCCGGCGGACGAACTTCGCCGCCCCCACCAAGGCTATAGCCCACCGTTTTTGGCCATTTGGGGGGTTTTGGCACCCCGACCTTCGGGCGCTAATTTTTGGCGCGGCTGTGCCCGTGGCCTATTTTTGGCACACGGAGGCCGCCCAAAGTCTCGGGCCATTCCGAGTCCGGCGGACGAACTTCGCCCACGCCCCCCACCAAGGCTATAGCCCACCGATTTTGGGCCATTTTTTTTGGCCGCTGGGGTTTTGGCACCCCGACCTTCGGGCGCTAATTTTTGTTGCTATTTTTGCCCGTGGCCTATTTTGGCACACGGAGGCCGCCCCAAAGTCTCGGGCCATTCCGAGTCCGGGCGGATGAACCGCCACGCCCCCACCAAGGCTATAGCCCATCCGTTTTTTGGCCATTTTGCCGCGGGGGGTTTTGGCACCCCGACCTTCGGGCGCAAATTTTTGGGCGGCTATGCCGTGGCCTATTTTTGGAGGCCACCCCCAAAGTCTCGGGCCATTCCGAGTCCGGCAGGCGAACTTCGCCCCCCCCAAGGCTATAGCCCACCCGATTTTTGGCATTTTCGCTGGGTGGTTTTGGCACACCTTGGGCAAATTTTTGGACTATGCCCGTGGCCTATTTTTAGCACACGGAGGCCACCCCCAAAGTCTCGGGCCATTCCGAGTCCGGCGGACGAACATCGCCCACGCCCCCCACCAAGGCTATAGCCCACCCGTTTTTTGGCCATTTGGGGGGTTTTGGCACCCCGACCGTCGGGTGCTAATTTTTTGGCGCGGCTGTGCCCGTGGCCTATTTTTGGCACACGGAGGCCGGCCGCAAAGTCTCGGGCCATTCCGAGTCCGGCGGACGAACTTCGCCCACGCCCCCCACCAAGGCTATAGCCCATCCGATTTTTGGCATTTTTCCGCTGGGGGGTTTTGGCACCCCGACCTTCTGGTGCTAATTTTTGGGCGCGGCTATGCCCGTGGCATATTTTTGGCACACGGAGGCCGTCCCCAAAGTCTCGGGCCATTCCGAGTCCGGCGGATGAACTTCGCCAACGCCCCCCACCAAGGCTATAGCCCACCCGATTTTTGGCCATTTTTCCGCTGGGTGGTTTTGGCACCCCGACCTTCGGGCGCAAATTTTTGGACGCGGCTATGCCCGTGGCCTATTTTTAGCACACGGAGGCCACCCCCAAAGTCTCGGGCCATTCCGAGTCCGGCAGACGAACTTCGCCCACGCCCCCGACCAAGGCTATAGCCCACCCGTTTTTTGGCCATTTGGGGGGTTTTGGCACCCCGAAGTTCGGGTGCTAATTTTTGGGCGCGGCTGTACCCGTGGCCTATTTTTGGCACACAGAGGCCGCCGCAAAGTCTCGGGGCATTCCGAGTCCGGCAGACGAACTTCGCCCACGCCCCCCACCAAGGCTATAGCCCACCCGTTTTTTGGCCATTTGGGGGGTTTTGGCACCCCGACCGTCGGGTGCTAATTTTTAGGCGCGGCTGTGCCCGTGGCCTATTTTTGGCACACGGAGGCCGGCCGCAAAGTCTCGGGCCATTCCGAGTCCGGCGGACGAACTTCGCCCACGCCCCCCACCAAGGCTATAGCCCATCCGATTTTTGGCATTTTTCCGCTGGGGGGTTTTGGCACCCCGACCTTCTGGTGCTAATTTTTGGGCGCGGCTATGCCCGTGGCATATTTTTGGCACACGGAGGCCGTCCCCAAAGTCTCGGGCCATTCCGAGTCCGGCGGATGAACTTCGCCCCCACCAAGGCTATAGCCCCCCCGTTTTTTGGCCATTTTTCCGCTGGGTGGTTTTGGCACCCCGACCTTCGGGCGCAAATTTTTGGACGCGGCTATGCCCGTGGCCTATTTTTAGCACACGGAGGCCACCCCCAAAGTCTCGGGCCATTCCGAGTCCGGCAGACGAACTTCGCCCACGCCCCCCACCAAGGCTATAGCCCACCCGTTTTTTGGCCATTTGGGGGGTTTTGGCACCCCGAAGTTCGGGTGCTCATTTTAGCGCGGCTGTGCCCGTGGCCTATTTTTGGCACACGGAGGCCGCCGCCAAGTCACCGGGCATTCCGAGTCCGGCGGACCAACGTCGCCCCCCCCCCCCACCCAGGCAAAAGCCCACCCGGTATGTGGCCATTTGGGGGGTTTTGGCACCCCGACCGTCGGGTGCTAATTTTTAGGCGCGGATGTGCCCGTGGCCTATTTTTGGCACACGGAGGCCGGCCGCAAAGTCTCGGGCCATTCCGAGTCCGGCGGACGAACTTCGCCCACGTCCCCCACCAAGGCTATAGCCCACCCGTATATTGGCCATTTGGGGGGTTTTCGTACCCCGAACTTCGGGCGCTAATTTTTGGGTGCGGCTGTGCCCGTGCCCTATTTTTGGCACACGGATGCCGCAAGAAAATTCTGGGCCATTCCGAGTTCGGCGGACGAACTTCGCCCACGCCTCCCACCAAGGCTATAGCCCACCCGTTTTTTGGCCATTTGGGGGGTTTTGGCACCCCAACCTTCGGGCGCTAATTTTTGTGCTCGGCTCTGCCCGTGGCCTATTTTTGGCACATGGAGGCCGGCCGCAAAGTCTCGGGCCATTCGAAGTCCGGCGGACGAACTTCGCCCACTCCCCCCACCAAGGCTATAGCCCACCCGATTTTTGGCCATTTTCCGCTGGGGGGTTTTGGCACCCCGACCTTCGGGCGCTAATTTTTGTGCTCGGCTGTGCTCGTGGCCTATTTTTGGCACACGGAGGCCGGCCGCAAAGTCTCGGGCCATTCCGAGTCCGGCGGATGAACTTCGCCCACGCCCCCCACCAAGGCTATAGCCCACCCGATTGTTGGCCATTTTTCCGCTGGGAGGTTTTCGCACCCCGACCTTCTGGCGCTAATTTTTGGGCGTGGCTTTGCCCGTGGCCTATTTTTGGCACACGGAGGCCGCCCCCAAAGTCTCGGGCCATTCCGAGTCCGGCGGATGGACTTCGCCCACGCCCCCCACCAAGGCTATAGCCCACCCGATTTTTGGCCATTTTTCCGCTGGGGGGTTTTGGCACCCCGACCTTCGGGCGCAAATTTTTGGACGCGGCTATGCCCGTGGCCTATTTTTAGCACACGGAGGCCACCCCCAAAGTCTCGGGCCATTCCGAGTCCGGCGGACGAACTTCGCCCACGCCCCCCACCAAGGCTATAGCCCACCCGTTTTTTGGCCATTTGGGGGGTTTTGGCACCCCGAAGTTCGGGTGCTAATTTTTGTGCTCGGCTGTGTCCGTGGCCTATTTTTGGCACACGGAGGCCGCCGCAAAGTCTCGGGGCATTCCGAGTCCGGCGGACGAACTTCGCCCACGCCCCCCAACAAGGCTATAGCCCACCCGTTTTTTGGCCATTTGGGGGGTTTTGGCACCCCGACCGTTGGGTGCTAATTTTTAGGTGCGGCTGTGCCCGTGGCCTATTTTTGGCACCCGGAGGCCGCCCGAAAAGTCTTGGTCATTCCGAGTTCGGCGGACGAACTTCGCCCACGCCTCCCACCAAGGCTATAGCCCACCCGTTTTTTGGCCATTTGGGGGGTTTTGGCACCCCGACCTTCGGGCGCTAATTTTTGTGCGCGGCTGTGCCCGTGGCCTATTTTTGGCACCCGGTGGCCGCCCACAAAGTCTCGGGCCATTCCGAGTCCGGCGGACGAACTTCGCCCACGCCCCCCACCAAGGCTATAGCCCACCCGTTTTTTGGCCATTTGGGGGGTTTTGGCACCCCGACCGTTGGGTGCTAATTTTTAGGTGCGGCTGTGCCCGTGGCCTATTTTTGGCACCCGGAGGCTGCCCACAAAGTCTCGGGCCATTCCGAGTCCGGCGGACGAACTTCGCCCACGCCCCCCACCAAGGCTATAGCCCACCCGTTTATTGGCCATTTGGGGGGTTTTCGTACCCCGACCTTCGGGCGCTGATTTTTGGGTGCGGCTGTGCCCGTGGCCTATTTTTGGCAAATGGAGGCCGCCCGAAAAGTCTTGGCCATTCCGAGTTCGGCGGACGAACTTCGCCCACGCCTCCCACCAAGGCTATAGCCCAACCGTTTATTGGCCATTTGGGGGGTTTTCGCACCCCGACCATCGGGCGTTAATTTTTGTGCTCGGCTGTGCCCGTGGCCTATTTTTGGCACATGGAGGCCGGCCGCAAGGTCTCGGGCCATTCGAAGTCCGGTGGACGAACTTCGCCCACGCCCCCCACCAAGGCTATAGCCCACCCGATTTTTGGCCATTTTTTCTGCAGGGGGTTTTGGCACCCCGACCTTCGGGCGCTAATTTTTGGGCGTGGCTACGCCCGTGACCTATTTTTGGCACACGGAGGCCGCCCCTAACGTCTCGGGCCATTCCGAGTCCGGCGGATGAACTTCGCCCACGCCCCCCACCAAGGCTATAGCCCACCCGATTTTTGGCCATTTTCCGCTGGGGGGTTTTGGCACCCCGACCTTCGGGCGCTAATTTTTGGGCGTGGCTACGCCCGTGACCTATTTTTGGCACACGGAGGCCGACCCTAAAGTCTCGGGCCATTCCGAGTCCGGCGGATGAACTTCGCCGCCCCCACAAGGCTATAGCCCACCCGATTTTGGCCATTTTCCGCTGGGGGTTTTGGCACCCGACCTTGGGGCGCTAATTTTTGGCGCGGCTATGCCCGTGGCCTATTTTTGGCACCGTAGGCTTCCCCCAAAGTCTCGGGCCATTCAGTCCGAGCGGATGAACTTCGCCTACGCCCCCACCAAGGCTATAGCCCACCCGATTTTGGCCATTTTTCTGCAGGGGTTTTGGATCCCGAGCTTGGGCGCTAATTTTTGGAGTGCGGCTGTGTTCGTGGCCTAATTTTGGCAACCGGAGGCCGCCCGCAAAGTCTCGGGCCATTCCGAGTCCGGCGGACAAACTTCGCCCACGCCCCCCACCAAGGCTATAGCCCACCCGTTTTTTGGCCATTTTTCTGCAGGGGTTTTGGCACCCGACCTTGGGCGCTAATTTTTGGGCGCGGCTGTGCCCGTGGCCTATTTTTGGCACACGGAGGCCGCCCGCAAAGTCTTGGGCCATTCCGAGTCCGGCGGACTAACTTCGCCCACGCCCCCCACCAAGGCTATAGCCCACCCGTTTTTTGGCCATTGGGGGGGTTTTGGCAACCCGACCTTCGGGCGCTAATTTTTGTGCGCGGCTGTGCCCGTGGCCTATTTTTGGCATCCGGAGGCCGCCCACAATGTCTCGGGCCATTCCGAGTCCGGCGGACGAACTTCGCCCACGCCCCCCACCAAGGCTATAGCTCAACCGTTTATTGGCCATTTGGGGTTTTGCACCCGACCATCGGGCGTTAATTTTTGGGCGCGGCTGTGCCCGTGGCCTATTTTTGGAACACGGAGGCCGCACACAAAGTCTCGGGCCATTCCGAGTCCGGCGGACGAACTTCGCCCACGCCTCCCACCAAGGCTATAGCCCACCCGTTTTTTGGCCATTTGGGGGGTTTTGGCACCCCGACCTTCGGGCGCTAATTTTTGGGCGCGGCTGTGCCCATGGCCCATTTTTGGCACATGGAGGCCGCCCGCAAAGTCTCGGGCCATTCGAAGTCCGGCGGACGAACTTCGCCCACACCCCCCACCAAGGCTATAGCCCACCCGATTTTTGGCCATTTTTCCGCTGGGGGGTTTTGGCACCCCGACCTTCGGGCGCTAATTTTTGGGCGCGGCTGTGCCCGTGGCCCATTTTTGGCACATGGAGGCCACCCGCAAAGTCTCGGGCCATTCCGAGTCCGGCGGACGAACTTCGCCCACGCCCCCCACCATAGCCCACCCGTTTATTGGCCATTTCGGGGGTTTTGGCACCCCGACCTTCGGGCGCTAATTTTTGGGCGTGGCTGTGCCCGTGGCCTATTTTTGGCACACGGAGGCCACCCGCAAAGTCTCGGGCCATTCCGAGTCCGGCGGATGAACTTCGCCTACGCCCCCCACCAAGGCTATAGCCCACCCGATTTTTGGCCATTTTTCTCTAGGGGGTTTTGGATCCCCGACCTTCGGGCGCTAATTTTTGGGCGCGGCTGTGCCCGTGGCCTAATTTTGGCACACGGAGGCCATCCGCAAAGTCTCGGGCCATTCCGAGTCCGGCGGACAAACTTCGCCCACGCCCCCCACCAAGGCTATAGCCCACCCGATTTTTGGCCATTTTTTCTGCAGGGGGTTTTGGCACCCCAACCTTCGGGCGCTAATTTTTGCGCGCGGCTGTGCCCGTGGCCTAATTTTGGCACACGGAGGCCGCCCGCAAAGTCTTGGGCCATTCCGAGTCCGGCGGACTAACTTCGCCCACGCCCCCCACCAAGGCTATAGCCCACCCGTTTTTTGGCCATTGGGGGGGTTTTGGCACCCCGACCTTCGGGCGTTAATTTTTGTGCGCGGCTGTGCCCGTGGCATATTTTTGGCAGCCGGAGGCCGCCCACAAAGTCTCGGGCCATTCTGAGTCCGGCGGACGAACTTCGCCCACGCCCCCCACCAAGGCTATAGCCCAACCGTTTATTGGCCATTTGGGGGGTTTTCGCACCCCGACCATCGGGCGTTAATTTTAGGGCGCAGCTGTGCCCGTGGCCTATTTTTGGTACACGGAGGCCGCCCGCAAAGTCTCGGGCCATTCCGAGTCCGGCGGACGAACTTCGCCCACGCCTCCCACCAAGGCTATAGCCCACCCGTTTTTTGGCCATTTGGGGGGTTTTGGCACCCCGACCTTCGGGCGCTAATTTTTGGGCGCGGCTGTGCCCGTGGCCTATTTTTGGCACTAGGAGGCCGCCCGCAAAATCTCGGGCCATTCGAAGTCCGGCGGACGAACTTCGCCCACGCCCCCCACCAAGGCTATAGCCCACCCGATTTTTGGCCATTTTCCGCTGGGGGGTTTGGGCACCCCGACCTTTGGGCGCTAATTTTTGGGCGCGGCTATGCCCGTGGCCTATTTTTGGCACACAAAGGCCGCCCCCAAAGTCTCGGGCCATTCCGAGTCCGGCGGACAAACTTCGCCCACGCCCCCCACCAAGGCTATAGCCCACCCGATTTTTGGCCATTTTTTCTGCAGGGGGTTTTGGCACCCCGACCTTCGGGCGCTAATTTTTGCGCGCGGCTGTGCCCGTGGCCTAATTTTGGCACACGGAGGCCGCCCGCAAAGTCTTGGGCCATTCCGAGTCCGGCGGACTAACTTCGCCCACACCCCCCACCAAGGCTATAGCCCACCCGATTTTTGGCCATTGGGGGGGTTTTGGCAACCCGACCTTCGGGCGCTAATTTTTGTGCGCGGCTGTGCCCGTGGCCTATTTTTGGCATCCGGAGGCCGCCCACAATGTCTCGGGCCATTCCGAGTCTGGCGGACGAACTTCGCCCATGCCCCCCACCAAGGCTATAGCTCAACCGTTTATTGGCCATTTGGGGGGTTTTCGCACCCCGACCATCGGGCGTTAATTTTTGGGCGCGGCTGTGCCCGTGGCCTATTTTTGGAACACGGAGGCCACCCGCAAAGTCTCGGGCCATTCCGAGTCCGGCGGACGAACCGCCACGCCTCCCACCAAGGCTATAGCCCACCCGTTTTTTGGCCATTTGTGGGGTTTTGGCACCCCGACCTTCGGGCGCTAATTTTTGGGCGCGGCTGTGCCCGTGGCCTATTTTTGGCACATGGAGGCCGCCCGCAAAGTCTCGGGCCATTCGAAGTCCGGCGGACGAACTTCGCCCACACCCCCCACCAAGGCTATAGCCCACCCGATTTTTGGCCATTTTTCCGCTGGGGGGTTTTGGCACCCCGACCTTCGGGCTCTAAGTTTTGGACGCGGCTATGTTCGTGGCCTATTTTTAGCACACGGAGGCCGCCCGCAAAGTCTCGGGCCATTCCGAGTCCGGCGGACGAACTTCGACCACGCCCCCCACCAAGGCTATAGCCCACCCGATTTTTGACCATTGTGGGGTTTTGGCACCCGAGCTAATTTTGGCGCGGCTGTGCCCGTGGCCTATTTTGGCACACGGAGGCCGCCCCAAAGTCTCGGGCCATTCCGATTCCGGACGAACTTCGCCGCCCCCACAAGGCTATAGCCCACCCGATTTTTGACCATTTTTCCGCTGGGGGGTTTTGGCACCCCGACCTTCGGGCGCTAATTTTTGGGCGCGGCTGTGCCCATGGCCTATTTTTGGCACACGGAGGCCGCCCGCATAGTCTCGGGCCATTCCGAGTCCGGCGGACGAACTTCGCCCACGCCCCCCACAAAGGCTATAGCCCACCCGTTTTTTGGCCATTTGGGGGGTTTTGGCACCCCGAACTTCGGGTGCTTATTTTTTAGCGCGGCTGTGCCCGTGGCCTATTTTTGGCACACGGAGGCCGTCCGCAGAGTCTCGGGCCATTACGAGTCCAGCGGACGAACTTCGCCCACGCCCCCCACCAAGGCTATAGCCCACCCGTTTTTTGGCCATTTTTCCGCTGGGGGGTTTTGGCACCCCGACCTTCGGGCGCTAATTTTTGGACGCGGCTGTGCCCGTGGCCTATTTTTGGCACACGGAGGCCGCCCGCAAAGTCTCGGGCCATTCCGAGTCCGGCGGACGAACTTCGCCCACACCCCCCACAAAGGCTATAGCCCACCCGTTTTTTGGCCATTTGGGGGGTTTTGGCACCCCGAACTTCGGGTGCTTATTTTTTAGCGCGGCTCTGCCCGTGGCCTATTTTTGGCACACGGAGGCCGCCCCCAAAGTCTCGGGCCATTCCGAGTCCGGCGGACGAACTTCGCCCACGCCCCCCACCAAGGCTATAGCCCACCCGTTTTTTGGCCATTTGGGGGGTTTTGGCACCCCGACCTTCGGGTGCTAATTTTTGGGAGCGGCTGTGCCCGTGGCCTATTTTTGGCACACGGAGGCCGCCCGCAAAGTCTCGGGCCATTCCGAGTCCGGCGGACGAACTTCGCCCACGCCCCCCACCAAGGCTATAGCCCACCCGATTTTTGGCCAATTTTCCGCTGGGGGGTTTTGGCACCCCAACCTTCGGGCGCTAATTTTTGGGCGCGGCTGTGCCCGTGGCCTATTTTTGGCACACGGAGGCCGCCCCCAAAGTCTCGGGCCATTCCGATTCCGAACTTCGCCCACCAAGGCTATAGCCCACCCGATTTTTGACCATTTTCCGCTGGGGTTTTGGCACCCGACCTTCGGGCGCTAATTTTGGCGCGGCTGTGCCCATGGCCTATTTCAGCACACGGAGGCCGCCCGCATAGTCTCGGGCCATTCCGAGTCCCGAACTTCGCCACGCCCCCACAAAGGCTATAGCCCACCCGTTTTTGGCCATTTGGGGTTTTGATGCTTATTTTCGAGTTCTCGGGCCATTCGAGTTTTTTTTGGCCAAAATTTTTGTGCCCGTGGCCCTGCTCTCGGGCCATTCAGTCCACGAACCCTATAGCCCACCCGATTTTTGGCCAATTTGCTGGGGTTTTGGCACGAGCTAATTTTTGGGCGCGGCTGTGCCCGTGGCCTACACACGGAGGCCGCCCGCAAAGTCTCGAGGCCATTCCGAGTCGCCCACCCGTTTTTGGCCATTTGGGGGTTTTGGCACCTTTAATTTTTGGCGCGCCTGTGCCCGTGGCCTGGGAGGCCGCCCGCAAAGTCTCGGGCCATTCCGAGTCCGGCGGACGAACCGCCGCCCCCACCAAGGCTATAGCCCACCCGTTTTTGGCCATTTGGGGGTTTTGGCACCCGACCTTCGGGCACTAATTTTGGGAGCGGCAGTGCCCGTGGCTATTTTGGCAAGCGGAGGCCGCCCGCAAAGTTCGGTCCATTCCGAGTCAGCGGACGAACTTCGCCACGCCCCCACCAAGTCTATAGCCCACCGTTTTTGGCCATTTTCCGCTGGGGGTTTTGGCACCCGACCTTGGGCGCTAATTTTTAGACGGCTGTGCCCGTGGCCTATTTTTGGCACACGGAGGCCGGCCGCAAAGTCTCGGGCCATTCCGAGTCCGGCGGACGAACTTCGCCCACACCCCCCACAAAGGCTATAGCCCACCCGTTTTTTGGCCATTTGGGGGGTTTTGGCACCCCGAACTTCGGGTGCTTATTTTTTAGCGCGGCTCTGCCCGTGGCCTATTTTTGGCACACGGAGGCCGCCCCCTAAGTCTCGGGCCATTCCGAGTCCGGCGGACGAACTTCGCCCACGCCCCCCACCAAGGCTATAGCCCACCCGTTTTTTGGCCATTTGGGGGGTTTTGGCACCCCGACCTTCGGGTGCTAATTTTAGGGAGCGGCTGTGCCCGTGGCCTATTTTTGGCACACGGAGGCCGCCCGCAAAGTTTCGGGCCATTCCGAGTCCAGCGGACGAACTTCGCCCACGCCCCCCACCAAGGCTATAGCCCACCCGTTTTTTGGCCATTTTTCCGCTGGGGGGTTTTGGCACCCCGACCTTCGGGCGCTAATTTTTGGTAGCGGCTGTGCCCGTGGCCTATTTTTGGCACACGGAGGCCGCCCGCAAAGTCTCGGGCCATTCCGAGTCCGGCGGACAAACTTCGCCCACACCCCCCACCAAGGCTATAGCCCACCCGTTTTTTGGCAATTTTTCCGCTGGGGGGTTTTGGCACCCCGACCTTCGGGCGCTAATTTTTGGACGCGGCTGTGCCCGTGGCCTATTTTTGGCACACGGAGGCCGCCCGCAAAGTCTCGGGCCATTCCGAGTCCGGCGGACGAATTTCGCCCACACCCCCCACAAAGGCTATAGCCCACCCGTTTTTTGGCCATTTGGGGGGTTTTGGCACCCCGAACTTCGGGTGCTTATTTTTTAGCGCGGCTCTGCCCGTGGCCTATTTTTGGCACACGGAGGCCGCCCCCAAAGTCTCGGGCCATTCCGAGTCCGGCGGACGAACTTCGCCCACGCCCCCCACCAAGGCTATAGCCCACCCGTTTTTTGGCCATTTGGGGGGTTTTGGCACCCCCACCTTCGGGTGCTAATTTTTGGGAGCGGCTGTGCCCGTGGCCTATTTTTGGCACACGGAGGCCGTCCGCAAAGTCTCGGGCCGTTCCGAGTCCAGCGGATGAACTTCGCCCACACCCCCCACCAAGGCTATAGCCCACCCGTTTTTTGGCAATTTTTCCGCTGGGGGGTTTTGGCACCCCGACCTTCGGGCGCAAATTTTTGGACGCGGCTGTGCCCGTGGCCTATTTTGCTGGAGGCCGCCCGCAAAGTCTCGGGCCATTCCGAGTCCGGCGGACGAACTTCGCCCACGCCCCCCACCAAGCCTATAGCCCACCCGTTTTTTGGCCATTTGGGGGGTTTTGGCACCCCGACCTTCGGGCGCTAATTTTTAGCAGCGGCTGTGCCCGTGGCCTATTTTTGGCACACGGAGGCCGTCCGCAAAGTCTCGGGCCATTCCGAGTCCGGCGGACGAACTTCGCCCACGCCCCCCACAAAGGCTATAGCCCACCCGTTTTTTGGCCATTTGGGGGGTTTTGGCACCCAGGGTGCTTATTTTTTAGCGGCTGTGCCCGTGGCCTATTTTTGGCACACGGAGGCCGCCCGCAAAGTCTCGGGCCATTCCGAGTCCGGCGGACGAACTTCGCCCACACCCCCCACCAAGGCTATAGCCCACCCGTTTTTTGGCCATTTTTCCGCTGGGGGGTTTTGGCACCCCGACCTTCGGGCGCTAATTTTTGGGCGCGGCTGTGCCCGTGGCCTATTTTTGGTACACGGAGGCCGCCCGCAAAGTCTCGGGCCATTCCGAGTCCGGCGGACGAACTTCGCCCACTCCCCCCACAAAGGCTATAGCCCACCCGTTTTTTGGCCATTTGGGGGGTTTTGGCACCCCGAACTTCGGGTGCTTATTTTTTAGCGCGGCTGTGCCCGTGGCCTATTTTTGGCACACGGAGGCCGCCCGCAAAGTCTCGGGCCATTCCGAGTCCGGCGGACGAACTTCGCCCACGCCCCCCACCAAGGCTATAGCCCACCCGTTTTTTGGCCATTTGGGGGGTTTTGGCACCCCGACCTTCGGGCGCTACTTTTTGGACGCGGCTGTGCCCGTGGCCTATTTTTGACACACTGAGGCCGCCCGCAATGTCTCGGGGCATTCCGAGTCCGGCGGACGAACTTTGCCGCCCCACAAGGCTATAGCCCACCCGATCTTTGGCCATTTTCCGCTGGGGGTTTTGGCACCCGACCTTCGGGCGCTAATTTTTGGGCTATACCCGTGGCTTATTTTTGGCACCACGGAGGCCGCCCGCAATGTTTGGTTCCATTCCGAGTCCGGCGGACGAACTTCGCCACGCGCGCAAGGCTATAGCCCACCCGTTTTTGGCCATTTGGGGGTTTTGGCACCCGACCTTGGCGCTACTTTTTGGGCGCGGCTGTGCCCTTGGGCTATTTTTGGCACACGGAGGCCGCCCGCAAAGTCTCGTGCCATTCCGAGTCCGGCGGACGAACTTCGCCCACGCGCCCCACCAAGGCTATAGCCCACCCGATTTTTGGCCATTTTCCGCGGGGTTTTGGCACCCGACCTTGGGTGCTAATTTTTGACGGCTGTGCCCGTGGCCTATTTTGGGCACACGCTGGCCACCCCCAAAGTCTCGGGCCATTCCGAGTCCGGCGGACGAACTTCGCCCACGCCCCCCACCAAGGCTATAGCCCACCTGATTTTTGGCCATTTTTCCGCTGGGGGGTTTTGGCACCCCGACCTTCGGGCACTAATTTTTGGGCGCGGCTGTGCCCGTGGCCTATTTATGGCACATGGAGGCCGCCCGCAAAGTCTCGGGCCATTCCGAGTCCGGCGGACGAACTTCGCCCACGCCCCCAACCAAGGCTATAGCCCACCCGTTTTTTGGCCATTTGGGGGGTTTTGGCACCCCGACCTTCGGGCGCTACTTTTTGGGCGCGGCTGTGCCCATGGCCTATTTTTGGCACACGGAGGCCGCCCGCAAAGTCTCGTGCCATTCCGAGTCCGGCGGACGAACTTCGCCCACGCCCCCCACCAAGGCTATAGCCCACCCGATTTTTGGCCATTTTTCCGCAGGGGGGTTTTGGCACCCCGACCTTCGGGTGCTAATTTTTCGCCGCGGCTATGCCCGTGGCCTATTTTTGGCACACGGAGGCCGCCCCCAAAGTCTCGGGCCATTCCGATTCCGGCGGACGAACTTCGCCCACGCCCCCCACCAAGGCTATAGCCCACCCGATTTTTGGCCATTTTTCCGCTGGGGGGTTTTGGCACCCCGACCTTCGGGCGCTAATTTTTGGGCGCGGCTGTGCCCATGGCCTATTTTTGGCACACGGAGGCCGCCCGCATAGTCTCGGGCCATTCCGAGTCCGGCGGACGAACTTCGCCCACGCCCCCCACAAAGGCTATAGCCCACCCGTTTTTTGGCCATTTGGGGGGTTTTGGCACCCCGAACTTCGGGTGCTTATTTTTTAGCGCGGCTGTGCCCGTGGCCTATTTTTGGCACACAGAGGCCGCCCGCAAAGTCTCGGGCCATTCCGAGTCCGGCGGACAAACTTCGCCCACGCCCCCCACCAAGGCTATAGCCCACCCGTTTTTTGGCCATTTGGGGGGTTTTGGCACCCCGACCTTCGGGCGCTACTTTTTGGACGCGGCTGTGCCCGTGGCCTATTTTTGACACACGGAGGCCGCCCGCAAAGTCTCGGGGCATTCCGAGTCCGGCGGACGAACTTTGCCCACGCCCCCCACCAAGGCTATAGCCCACCCGATCTTTGGCCATTTTTCCGCTGGGGGGTTTTGGCACCCCGACCTTCGGGCGCTAATTTTTGGGCGCGGCTATACCCGTGGCCTATTTTGGCACACGGAGGCCGCCCGCAAAGTTTCGTTCCATTCCGAGTCCGACGGACGAACTTCGCCCACGCCCCGCACCAAGGCTATAGCCCACCCGTTTTTTGGCCATTTGGGGGGTTTTGGCACCCCGATCTTCGGGCGCTACTTTTTGGGTGCGGCTGTGCCCATGGCCTATTTTTGGCACATGGAGGCCGCCCGCAAAGTCTCGTGCCATTCCGAGCCCGGCGGACGAACTTCTCCCACGCCCCCCACCAAGGCTATAGCCCACCCGATTTTTGGCCATTTTTCCGCAGGGGGGTTTTGGCACCCCGACCTTCGGGTGCTAATTTTTCGGCGCGGCTATGCCCGTGGCCTATTTTTGGCACACGGAGGCCGCCCCCAAAGTCTCGGGCCATTCCGAGTCCGGCGGACGAACTTCGCCCACGCCCCCCACCAAGGCTATAGCCCACCCGATTTTTGGCCATTTTTCCGCTGGGGGGTTTTGGCACCCCGACCTTCAGGCACTAATTTTTGGGCGCGGCTGAGGCCGTGGCGTATTTTTGGCACACGGAGGCCGCCCGCAAAGTCTTGGGCCTTTCCGAGTCCAGCGGACGAACTTCGCCCACGCCCCCCACCAAGGCTATAGCCCACCCGTTTTTTGGCCATTTGGGGGGTTTTGGCACCCCGACCTTCGGGCGCTAATTTTTGGGCGCGGCTGTCCCCGTGGCCTATTTTTGGCACACGGAGGCCGCTCGCCAAGTCTCGAGCCATTCCGAGTCCGGCGGACGAACTTCGCCCACGTCCTCCACAAAGGCTATAGCCCACCCGTTTTTTGGCCATTTGGGGGGTTTTGGCAACACGAAATTCGGGTGCTAATTTTTTGGCGCGGCTGTGCCCGTGGCCTATTTTTGGAACACGGAGGCCGACCACAAAGTCTCGGGCCTTTCCGAGTCCAGCGGACGAACTTCGCCCACGCCCCCCACCAAGGCTATAGCCCACCCGTTTTTTGGCCATTTGGGGGGTTTTGGCACCCCGACCTTCGGGTGCTAATTTTTGGGTGCGGCTGTGCCCATGGCTTATTTTTGGCACACGGAGGCCGCCCGCAAAGTCTTGGGCCATTCCAAGTCCGGCGGACTAACTTCGCCCACGCCCCCCACCAAGGCTATAACCCACCCGATTTTTGGCCATTTTTCCGCTGGGGGGTTTTGGCACCCCGACCTTCGGGCGCTAATTTTTGGGAGCGGCTATGCCCGTGGCCTATTTTTGGTACATGGAGGCCGCCCGCAAACTCTCGGGCCATTCCGAGTCCGGCGGACGAACTTCGCCCACGCCCTCCACCAAGGCTATAGCCCACCCGATTTTTGGCCATTTGGGGGGTTTTTGCACCCCGACCTTCGGGGGCTAATTTTTGGACGCGGCTGTGCCGTGGCCCATTTTTGGCACACGGAGGCCGCCCGCAAAGTCTCGGGCCATTCCGAGTCCGGCGGACGAACTTCGCCCATGCCTCCCACAAAGGCTATAGCCCGCCCGTTTTTTGGCCATTTGGGGGGTTTTGGCACCCCAAACTTCAGGTGCTAATTTTTGGGCGCGGCTGTGCCCGTGGCCTATTTTTGGCACACGGAGGCCGCCCGCAAAGTCTTGGGCCTTTCCGAGTCCAGCGGACGAACTTCGCCCACGCCCCCCACCAAGGCTATAGCCCACCCGTTTTTTGGCCATTTGGGGGGTTTTGGCACCCCGACCTTCGGGGGCTAATTTTTGGGCGCGGCTGTGCCCGTGGCCTATTTATGGCACACGGAGGCCGCCCGCAAAGTCTCGGGCCATTCCAAGTCCGGCGGACGAACTTCGCCCACGCCCCCCACCAAGTCTATAGCCCACCCGATTTTTGGCCATTTTTCCGCTGGGGGGTTTTGGCACCCCAACCTTCGGGCGCTAATTTTTGGGCGCGGCTGTGCCCGTGGCCTATTTTTGGCACACAGAGGCCGCCCGCAAAGTCTCGGCCCATTCCGAGTCCGGCGGACGAACTTCGCCCACGCCCCCCACAAAGGCTATAGCCCACCCGTTTTTTGGCCATTTGGGCGGTTTTGGCACCCCGAACTTCGGGTGCTAATTTTTTGGCGCGGCTGTGCCCGTGTCTTATTTTTGGCACACGGAGGCCGCCTGCTAAGTCTCGGGCCTTTCCGAGTCCAGCGGACGAACTTCGCTCACGCCCCCCACCAAGGCTATAGCCCACCCGTTTTTTGGCCATTTGGGGGGTTTTGGCACCCCAACCTTCGGGCGCTAATTTTTGGGCGCGGCTGTGCCCGTGGTCTAGTTTTTGCACGCGGAGGCCGCCCGCAATGTCTCGGGCCATTCCGAGTCCGGCGGACGAACTTAGCCCACGCCCCCCACCAAGGCTATAGCCCACCCGATTTTTGGCCATTTTTCCGCTGGGGGGTTTTGGCACCCCGACCTTCGGGCGCTAATTTTTGGACGCGGCTGTGCCCGTGACCTAGTCTTGGCACACGGAGGCCACCCGCAAAGTCTCGGGCCAATCCGAGTCCGGCGGACGAACTTCGCCCACGCCCCCCACAAAGGCTATAGCCCACCCGTTTTTTGGCCATTTGGGGGGTTTTGACACCCCGACCTTCGGGCGCTAATTTTTGGTTGCGGCTGTGCCCGTGGCCTATTTTTGGCACATGGAGGCCGCCCGCAAAGTCTCGGGCAATTCCGAGTCCGGCGGAGGAACTTCGCCCGCGCCCCCCACCAAGGCTATAACCCACCCGTTTTTTGGCCATTTGGGGAGTTTTGACACCCCGACCTTCGGGCGCTAAGGTTTGGGTGCGGCTGTGCCCGTGGCCTATTTTTTGCACACGGAGGCCGCCCGCAAAGTCTCGGGCAATTCCGAGTCCGGCGGACGAAATTCGCCCACGCCCCCCACCAAGGCTATAGCCCACCCGATTTTTTGCCATTTTTCCGCTGGGGGGTTTTGGCACCCCAAACTTCGGGCGCTAATTTTTGGGCGTGGCTGTGCCCGTGGCCTATTTTTGGCACACAGAGGCCGCCCGCAAAGTCTCGGCCCATTCCGAGTCCGGCGGACGAACTTCGCCCACGCCCCCCACAAAGGCTATAGCCCACCTGTTTTTTGGCCATTTGGGGGGTTTTGGCACCCCGAACTTCGGGTGCTAATTTTTGGGCGCGGCTGTGCCCGTGGCTTATTTTTGGCACACGGAGGCCGCCCGCTAAGTCTCAGGCCTTTCCGAGTCCAGCGGACGAACTTCGCCCACGCCCCCCACCAAGACTATAGCCCACCCGTTTTTTGGCCATTTGGGGGGTTTTGGCACCCCGACCTTCGGGCGCTAATTTTTGGGCGCGGCTGTGCCCGTGGTCTATTTTTGGCACACGGAGGCCGCCCGCAATGTCTCGAGCCATTCCGAGTCCGGCGGACGAACTTAGCCCACGCCCCCCACCAAGGCTATAGCCCACCCGATTTTTGGCCATTTTTCCGCTGGGGGGTTTTGGCACCGCGACCTTCGGGCGCTAATTTTTGGGCGCGGCTATGACCGTCGCCTATTTTTGGCATGTGGAGGCCGCCCACAAAGTCTCGGGCCATTCCGAGTCAGGCGGACGAACTTCGCCCGCACCCCCCACCAAGGCTATAGCCCACCCGTTTTTTGGCCATTTGGGGGGTTTTGACACCCCGACCTTCGGGCGCTAATTTTAGGGTGCGGCTGTGCCCGTGGCCTATTTTTGGCACACGGAGGCCGCCCGCAAAGTCTCGGGCAATTCCGAGTCCGGCGGAGGAACTTCGCCCGCGCCCCCCACCAAGGCTATAACCCACCCGTTTTTTGGCCATTTGGGGAGTTTTGACACCCCGACCTTCGGGCGCTAAGGTTTGGGTGCGGCTGTGCCCGTGGCCTATTTTTTGCACACGGAGGCCGCCCGCAAAGTCTCGGGCAATTCCGAGTCCGGCGGACGAACTTCGCCCACGCCCCCCACCAAGGCTATAGCCCACCCGTTTTTTGGCCATTTGGGGGGTTTTGGCACCCCGACCTTTGGGTTATAATTTTTGGGCACGGCTATGCCGTGGCCTATTTTTTGCACACGGAGGCCGCCCGCAAAGTCTCGGGCCATTCCGAGTCCGGCGGATGAACTTCGCCCACGCCCCCCACCAAGGCTATAGCCCACCCGATTTTTGGCCATTTTTCCGCTGGGGGTTTTGGCACCACGACCTTCGGGCGCTAATTTTTGGGCGCGGCTGTGCCCGTGGCCTAGTTTTGGCACACGGAGGCGGCCCACAAAGTCTCGGCCAATTCCGAGTCCGGCGGAGGAACTTCGCCCACGCCCCCCACCAAGGCTATAGCCCACCCGATTTTTGGCTATTTTTCCGCTGGGGGGTTTTGGCAACCCGATCTTCGGGCACTAATTTTTGGGCGCGGCTGTGCCGGTGGCCTATTTTTGGCACACGGAGGCCGCCCGCACAGTCTCGGGCCATTCCTAGTCCGAGGCGGAACTTCGCCACGCCCCCACCAAGGCTATAGCCCACCGTTTTTGTCCAATTGGGGGTTTTGGCACCCCGAACTTCGGGCGCTAATTTTTGGGCGCGGCTGTGCCGTGGCCTGGCACACACGGAGGCCGACCGCAAAGTCTGGGGTCATTCCGAGTCCGAGCGGACGAACTTCGCCACGCCCCCACCAGGCTATAGCCCACCGTTTTTGGCCATTTTTCCGCTGGGGGGTTTTGGCACTCCGACCTTCGGGCGCTAATTTTTGGGGGCGGCTGTGCCCGTGGCCTATTTTTACCACACGGAGGCTGCCCGCAAAGTCTCGGGCCATTCCGAGTCCGGCGGACGAACTTCGCCCACGCCCCCCACCAAGGCTATAGCCCACCTGTTTTTTGGTCATTTGGGGGGTTTTGGCACCCCGACCTTCGGGCGCTAATTTTTGGGCGCGGCTGTGCCCGTGGCCTATTTTTGTCACACGGAGGTCGCCCGCAAAGTCTCGGGCCTTTCCGAGTCCGGCGGACTAACTTCTCCCACTCCCCCCACCAAGGCTATAGCCCTCCCGCTTTTTGGCCATTTTTCCGCTCGGGGGTTTTGGCACCCCGACCTTCGGGCGCTAATTTTTGGGCGCGGCGGTGCCCGTGGCCTATTTTTGGCACACGGAGGCCGCCCGCAATGTCTCGGGCAATTCCGAGTCCGGCGGACGAACTTCGCCCACGCCCCCCACCAAGGCTATAGCCCACCCGATTTTTGGCCATTTTTCCGCTGGGGGGTATTGGCACCCCGACCTTCGGGAGCTAATTTTTGGGCGCAGCTGTGCCCGTGGCCTATTTTTGGCACACGGAGGCCGCCCGCAAAGTCTCGGGCCATTCCGAGGCCGAGTGACGAACTTCACCCACACCCCACCAAGGCTATAGCCCACTCGTTTTTTGGCCATTTGGGTGATTTTGGCACCCGACCTTCGGGCGCTACTTTTTTGGCGCGGTTTTGGGTGTGGACTATTGTTGGCTTACGGTGGCCGCCCGCAAAGTCTCGGGCCATTCGGAGTCCGGCGGACGAACTTCGCCCACGCCCCCCAGCAAGGCTATAGACCACCCGATTTTTGGCCATTTTTCCGCTGGGGGGTTTAGGCACCCCGACCTTCGGGCGCAAATTTTGGGCGCGGCTATGCCCGTGGCCTATTTTTGGCACACGGAGGCCGCCCCCAAAGTCTCGGGCCATTCCGAGTCCGCCGGACGAACTTCGCCCACGCCCCGCACCAAGGCTAGAGCCCACCCGATTTTTGGCCATTTTCCGCTGGGGGGTTTTGGCACCCCGATCTTCGGGCACAAATTTTTGGGCGCGGCTGTGCCCGTGGCCTATTTTTGGCACACGGAGGTCGCCCGCAAAGTCTCGGGCCATTCCTAGTCCGGCGGACGAACTTCGCCCACGCCCCCCACCAAGGCTATAGCCCACCCGTGTTTTGGCCAATTGGGGGGTTTTGGCACCCCGAACTTCGGACGCTAATTTTTGGGCGCGGCTGTGGCCGTGGCCTATTTTTGGCACCCGGAGGCCGCCCGCAAAGTCTCGGGCCATTCCGAGTCCGGCGGACGATCTTCGCCCACGCCCCCCACCAAGGCTATTGCCCACCCGTTTTTTGGTCATTTGGGGGGTTTTGGCACCCCGACCTTCGGGCGCTAATTTTTGGGCGCGGCTGTGCCCGTGGCCTATTTTTGGTACATGGAGGCCGCCCGAAAAGTCTGGGGCCATTCCTAGTCCGGCGGACGAACTTCGCCCACGCCCCCCACCAAGGCTATAGCCCACCCGTGTTTTGGCCAATTGGGGGGTTTTGGCACCCAGACCGGGCGCTAATTTTTGGGCGCGGCTGTGCCCGTGGCCTATTTTTGGTACGCGGAGGCCGCCCGCAAAGTCTCGGGCCATTCCGAGTCCGGCGGACGAACTTCGCCCACACCCCCCACCAAGGCTATAGCCCACCCGTTTTTTGGTCATTTGGGGGGTTTTGGCACCCCGACCTTCGGGCGCGGCTGTGCCCGTGGCCTATTTTTGGCACACGGAGGCCGCCCGCAAAGTCTCGGGCCATTCCTAGTCCGGCGGACGAACTTCGCCCACGCCCCCCACCAAGGCTATAGCCCACCCGTGTTTTGGCCAATTGGGGGGTTTTGGCACCCCGAACTTCGGGCGCTAATTTTTGGGCGCGGCTGTGGCCGTGGCCTATTTTTGGTACCCGGAGGCCGCCCGCAAAGTCTCGGGCCATTCCGAGTCCGGCGGACGAACTTCGCCCACGCCCCCCACAAAGGCTATAGCCCACCCGTTTTTTGGCCATTTGGGGGGTTTTGGCACCCCGAATTTCGGGTGCTAATTTTTGGGCGCGGCTGCGTCCGTGGCCTATTTTTCGTACACGGAGGCCGCTTGCAAAGTCTCGGGCCATTCCGAGTCCGGCGGACGAACTTCGCCCACGCCCCCCACCAAAGCTATAGCCCACCCGTTTTTTGGCAATTTGGGTGGTTTTGGCACCCCGACCTTCGGGCGCTAATTTTTGGGCGCGGCTGTGCCCGTGGCCTATTTTTGGCACACGGAGGCCGCCCGTAAAGTCTCGGGCCATTCCGAGTCCGGCGAACGAAATTCGCCCTCGCCCCCTACCAAGGCTATAGCCCACCCGATTTTTGGCCATTTTTCCGCTGGGGGGTTTTGGCACCCCGACCTTCGGGAGCTAATTTTTGGGCGCGGCTCTGCCCGTGGCCTATTTTTGGCACACGGAGGCCGCCCGCAAAGTCTCGGGCCATTCCGAGTCCGGCGGACGAACTTCGCCCACGCCCCCACCAAGGCTATAGCCCACCCGATTTTTGGCCATTTTTCCGCTGGGGGGTTTTGGCACCCCGACCTTCGGGCGATAATTTTTGGGCGCGGCTATGCCCGTGGCCTATTTTTTGCACACGGAAGCCGCCCGCAAAGTCTCGGGCCATTCCGAGTCCGGCGGACGAACTTCGCCCACGCCCCCCACCAAGGCTATAGCCCACCCGATTTTGGACCATTTTTCCGCTGGGGGGTTTTGGCACCCCGACCTTCGGACGCTAATTTTTGGGCGCGGCTATGCCCGTGGCCTATTTTTGGCACACGGAGGCCGCCCGCAAAGTCACGGGCCATTCCGAGTCTGGCGGACGAACTTCGCTCACGCCCCCCACAGAGGCTATAGCCCACCCGTTTTTTGGCCATTTGGGGGGTTTTGTGCACGACGACCTTCGGGCGCTAATTTTTGTGCGCGCATGTGCCCGTGGCCTATTTTTGGCACACGGAGGCCGCCCGCAAAGTCGCGGGCCATTCCGAGTCCGGTGGACGAACTTCGCCCACGCCCCCCACCAACGCTATAGCCCACCCGTTTTTTGGCCATTTGGGGGGTTTTGGCACCCCAACCTTCGGGCGCTAATTTTTGGAAGCGGCTGTGCCCGTGGCCTATTTTTGACACATGGAGGCCGCTCGCAAAGTCTCGGACCATTCCGAGTCCGGCGGACGAACTTCGCCCACGCCCCCCACCAAGGCTATAGCCCACCCGATTTTTGGCCATTTTTCCGCTGGGGGGTTTTGGCACCCCGACCCTCGGGCGATAATTTTTGGGCGCGGCTATGCCCGTGGCCTATTTTTGGCACACGGAGGCCGCCCGCAAAGTCTCGGGCCATTACAAGTCCGGCGGACGAACTTCGCCCCCACAAAGGCTATAGCCCACCCGTTTTTTGTCCATTTGGGGGGTTTTGGCACCCCGAACTTCGGGTGCTAATTTTTGGGCGCGGCTGTACCCGTGGCCTATTTTTGGCACACGGAGGCCGCCCGCAAAGTCTCGGGCCATTCCGAGTCCCGCGGACGAACTTCGCCCACGCCCCCCACCAAGGCTATAGCCCACCCGTTTTTTGGCCATTTTTCCGCTGGGGGGTTTTGGCACCCCGACCATCGGGCGCTAATTTTTGGACGCGGCTGTGGCCGTGGCCTATTTTTGGCACATGGAGGCCGCCCGCAAAGTCTCGGGCCATTACGAGTCCGGCGGACGAACTTCGCCCACGCCCCCCACAAAGGCTATAGCCCAACCGTTTTTTGTCCATTTGGGGGGTTTTGGCACCCCGAACTTCGGGTGCTAAATTTTGGGCGCGGCTGTGCCCGTGGCCTATTTTTGGCACACGGAGGCTGCCCGCAAAGTCTCGGGCCATTCCGAGTCCGGCGGACGAACTTCGCCCACGCCCCCCACCAAGGCTATAGCCCACCTGTTTTTTCGCCATTTGGGGGGTTTTGGCACCCCAACCTGCGGGCGCTAATTTTTGGGCACGGCTGTGCCCGTGGCCTATTTTTGGCACACGGAGGCCGCCCGCAAAGTCTCGGGCCATTCCGAGTCCGGCGGACGAACTTCGCCCACGCCCCCCACCAAGGCTATAGCCCACCCGTTTTTTGTCCATTTGGGTGGTTTTGGCACCCCGACCTTTGGGCGCTAATTTTTTGGCGCGGCTGTGCCCGTGGCCTATTTTTGGCACACGGAGGCCGCCCGCAAAGTTTCGGGCCATTCCGAGTCTGGCGGACGAACTTCGCCCGCCCCCACCAAGGCTATAGCCCACCCGATTTTGGCCATTTTCCGCTGGGGTTTTGGCACCCGACCTTGGGCGCTAATTTTGGCGCGGCTATGCCCGTGGCTTTTGGCACACGGAGGCCGCCGAAAGTCTCGGGCCATTCCAGTCAGCGGACGAACTTAGCCCGCCCCCACCAAGGCTATAGCCCACCCGTTTTTGGCCATTTGGGGGTTTTGGCACCCGACCTTGGGCGCTAATTTTTGGCGGCTCTGCCCGTGGCCTATTTTGGCCACAGGCCGCCCGCAAAGTCTCGGGCCATTCCGAGTCCGAGCGGACGAACCCCCCCACCAAGGCTATAGCCCACCCGATTTTTGGCCATTTTCCGCTGGGGTTTTGGCACCCGACCTTGGGCGATAATTTTTGGGCGCGGCTATGCGCGTGGCCTATTTTTGCACCACGGAGGCCGTCCGCAAAGTCTCGGGCCATTCCGAGTCCGAGCGGACGAACTTACGCCCCCCCACCAAGGCTATAGCCCACCCGATTTTTGACCATTTTTCCGCTGGGGGGTTTTGGCACCCGACCTTGGAAGCTAATTTTTGGGCGGCTATGCCCGTGGCCTATTTTTGCACACGGAGGCCGCCCGCAAAGTCACGGGCCATTCCGAGTCTGGCGGACGAACTTCGCCACGCCCCCACAAAGGCTATAGCCCACCGTTTTTGGCCATTTGGGGGTTTTGGCACGACGACCTTCGGGCGCTAATTTTTGTGCGCGCATATGCCCATGGCCTATTTTTGGCACACGGAGGCCGTCCGTAAAGTCACGGGCCATTCCGAGTCCGGTGGACGAACTTCGCCCACGCCCCCCACCAAAGCTATAGCCCACCCGTTTTTTGGCCATTTTGGGGGTTTTGGCACTAACCTTCGGGCGCTAATTTTTGGAAGCGGCTGTGCCCGTGGCCTATTTTTGACACATGGAGGCCGCTCGCAAAGTCTCGGGCCATTCCGAGTCCGGCGGACGAACTTCGCCCACGCCCCCCACCAAGTCTATAGCCCACCCGATTTTTGGCCATTTTTCCGCTGGGTGGTTTTGGCACCCCGACCTTCGGGCGATAATTTTTGGGCCCGGCTATGCCCGTGGCCTATTTTTGGCACACGGAGGCCGCTTGCAAAGTCTCGGGCCATTCCGAGTCCGGCGGACGAACTTCGCCCACGCCCCCCACCAAGGCTATAGCCCACCCGATTTTTGGCCATTTTTCCGCTGGGGGTTTTGGCACCCCGACCTTCGGGCGATAATTTTTGGCGGCTATGCCGTGGCCTATTTTTACGGAGGCCGCCCGCAAAGTCTCGGGCCATTCCGAGTCTGGCGGACGAACTTCGCCACGCCCCCACAAAGGCTATAGCCCACCCGTTTTTGGCCATTTGGGGGTTTTGGCACCTTCGGGCGCTAATTTTTGTGGCGCATATGCCCGTGGCCTATTTTGGCACCACGGAGGCCGCCCGCAAAGTCACGGGCCATTCGAGTCCGGTGGGCGAACTTCGCCCCCACCAAAGCTATAGCCCACCCGTTTTTGGCCATTTGGGGGTTTTGGCACTAACCTTGAGGCGCTAATTTTTGGAAGCGGCTGTGCCCGTGGCCTATTTTTGACACATGGAGGCCGTTCGCAAAGTCTCGGGCCATTCCGAGTCCGGCGGACGAACTTCGCCCACGCCCCCCACCAAGTCTATAGCCCACCCGATTTTTGGCCATTTTCCGCGGGGGGGTTTCGCACCCCGACCTTCGGGCGATAATTTTTGGGTGCGGCTTTGCCCGTGGCCTATTTTTGGCACATGGAGGCCGCTTGCAAAGTCTCGGGCCATTCCGAGTCCGGCGGACGAACTTCGCCCGCCCCCACCAAGGCTATAGCCCACCCGATTTTTGGCCATTTTCCGCTGGGGGGTTTTGGCACCCCAACCTTCGGGCGATAATTTTTGGGCGCGCTATGCCCGTGGCCTATTTTTTACGGGCCGCCCGCAAAGTCTCGGACCATTCCGAGTCCGGCGGACGAACTTCGCCCGCCCCACCAAGGCTATAGCCCACCCGATTTTGGCCATTTTTCCGCTGGGGGTTTTGGCACCCGACCTTGGACGCTAATTTTTGGGCGCGCTATGCCCGTGGCCTATTTTAACACCACGGAGGCCGCCCGCAAAGTCACGGGCCATTCCGAGTCTGGCGGACGAACTTCGCCCACGACCCCCACAAAGGCTATAGCCCACCCGTTTTTGGCCATAGGGGAGTTTGGAACCCCTACCTTCGGGCGCTAATTTTTTGGCGCGGCTATGCCCGTGGCCTATTTTGGCACCACGGAGGCCGCCCGCATAAGTCTCGGCCCATTCCGAGTCAGGCGGACGAACCGCGGCGTCCCCCACCAAGGCTATAGCCCACCGTTTTTGGCCATTTGGGGGTTTTGGCACCCGACCTTGGGCACTAATTTTGGGGCGGCTGTGCCGTGGCCTATTTTGGCACCACGGAGGCCGCCCATAGTTCCGGGCCATTCCGAGTCCAGCGGACGAACCGACCACGCCCCCACCAAGGCTATAGCCCACCTGTTTTTGCCATTTTCCGCTGGGGTTTTGGCACCCGACCTTGGGCGCTAATTTTTGGACGGCTGTGCCCGTGACCTAGTCTTAGCACACGGAGGCCACCCGCAAAGTCTCGGGCCATTCCGAGTCCGAGCGGACGAACTTCACGCCCCCACAAGGCTATAGCCCACGTTTTTGGCCATTTGGGGGTTTTGGCACCCAACTTGGGTGCTTATTTTTAAGCGGCAGTGCCCGTGGCCTATTTTTGGCACCACGGAGGCGCCCATAAAGTCTCGGGCCATTCCGAGTCCGGCGGACGAACCGCCCCCCCACCAGGCTATACCCACCCGTTTTTGGCCATTTGGGGTTTGGCACCCGACCTTGGGCGCTAATTTTGGGCTGTGCCCGTGGCCTATTTTGCACGGAGGCCGCCCGCAAAGTCTCGGGCCATTCCGAGTCCGGGACGAACTTCGCCACGCCCCCACAAGGCTATAGCCCACCCGTTTTTGGCCATTTGGGGTTTTGGCAACCCGGTTGCTTATTTTTAAGCGCGGCTGTGCCGTGGCTATTTTGGCACATGGAAGCCGCCCGCAAAGTCTCGGGCCATTCCGAGTCCGGCGGACGAACTTCGCCCACACCCCCCACCAAGGCTATAGCCCACCCGTTTTTTGGCCATTTTTCCTCTGGGGGGTTATGGCACCCCTACCTTCGGGCGCTAATTTTTGGGCGCGGCTGTGGCCATGGCCTATTTTTGGTACACGGAGGCCGCCCGCAAAGTCTCGGCCCATTCCGAGTCCGGCGGACGAACTTCGCGGACGCCCCCCACCAAGGCTATAGCCCACCCGTTTTTTGGCCATTTGGGGGGTTTTGGCACCCCGACCTTCGGGCGCTAATTTTTGGATGCGGCTGTGCCCGTGGCCTATTTTTGACACACGGAGGCCGGCCGCAAAGTCTCGGGCCAATTCGAGTCCGGCGGACGAACTTCGCCCACGCCCCCCACCAAGGCTATAGCCCACCCGATTTTTGGCCATTTTTCCGCTGGGGGGTTTTGGCACCCCGACCTTCGGGCGCTAATTTTTGGGCGCGGCTGTGCCCGTGGCCTATTTTTGACACACGGAGGCCGCCCGCAAAGTCTCGGGCCATTCCGAGTCCGGCGGACGAACTTCGCCCACGCCCCCCACAAAGGCTATAGCCCACCCGTTTTTTGGCCATTTGGGGGGTTTTGGCACCCCGAACTTCGGTTGCTTATTTTTTAGCGCGGCTGTGCCCATGGCCTATTTTTGGCACACGGAAGCCGCCCGCAAAGTCTCGGGCCATTCCGAGTCCGGCGGACGAACTTCGCCCACACCCCCCACCAAGGCTATAGCCCACCCGTTTTTTGGCCATTTTTCCGCTGGGGGGTTTTGGCACCCCTACCTTCGGGCGCTAATTTTTGGGCGCGGCTGTGGCCGTGGCCTATTTTTGGTACACGGAGGCCGCCCGCAAAGTCTCGGGCCATTCCGAGTCCGGCGGACGAACTTCAACGACGCCCCCCACCAAGGCTATAGCCCACCCGTTTTTTGGCCATTTGGGGGGTTTTGGCACCCCGACCTTCGGGCGCTAATTTTTGGACGCGGCTGTGCCCGTGGCCTATTTTTGACACACGGAGGCCGCCCGCAAAGTCTCGGGCCATTCCGAGTCCGGCGGACGAACTTCGCCCACGCCCCCCACCAAGGCTATAGCCCACCCCATTTTTGGCCATTTTTCCGCTGGGGGGTTTTGGCACCCGACCTTGGGCGCTAATTTTAGGCGCGGCTGTGCCGTGGCCTATTTGACACCACGGAGGCCGCCCGCAAAGTCTCGAGCCATTCAGTCCAGGCGGACGAACTTAAGCCCCCACCAGGCTATAGCCCACCCGTTTTTGGCCATTTGGGGGTTTTGGCACCCGACCTTGGGCACTAATTTTGGGAGCGGCTGTGCCCGTGGCCAATTTTGGCACGGAGGCCGCCCGCAAAGTCTCGGGCCATTCCGATTCCGGCGGACGAACTGCGCCCACGCCCCCACAAGGCTATAGCCCACCCGATTTTGGCCATTTTCCGCTGGGGTTTTGGCACCCGACCTTGGGCGCTAATTTTTAGGCGCGGCTGTGCCCGTGGCCTATTTTGACACACGTAGGCCGCCCGCAAAGTCTCGAGCCATTCCGAGTCCAGCGGACGAACTTGCCCAAACCCCACCAAGGCTATAGCCCACCGTTTTTGGCCATTTGGGGGTTTTGGCACTGACCTTCGGGCACTAATTTTGGGGCGGCTGTGCCCGTGGCCAATTTTGGCACACGGAGGCCGCCATGAAGTCTCGGGCCATTCCGAGTCCGGCGGATGAACTTCGCCCCACGCCCCACAAGGCTATAGCCCACCCGGTTTTGGCCATTTGGGGGTTTGGCACCCGAACTTCGGGTGCTAATTTTTTGGCGCGGCTGTGCCCGTGGCCTATTTTTGGAAAACGGAGGCTGCCCGCAAAGTCTCGGGCCAATCCGAGTCCGGCGGACGAACTTCGCCCTCGCCCCCCACAAAGGCTATAGCCCACCCGTTTTTTGGCCATTTGGGGGGTTTTGGCACCCCGAACTTCGGGTGCTTATTTTTTAGCGCGGCTGTGCCCGTGGCCTTTTTTTGGAAAACGGAGGCTGCCCGCAAAGTCTCGGGCCATTCCGAGTCCGGCGGACGAACTTCAACGACGCCCCCCACCAAGGCTATAGCCCACCCGTTTTTTGGCCATTTGGGGGGTTTTGGCACCCCGACCTTCGGGCGCTAATTTTTGTACGCGGCTGTGCCCGTGGCCTATTTTTGACACCAGGCCGCCCGCAAAGTCTCGGGCCATTCCGAGTCCGGCGGACGAACTTCGCCCACGCCCCCACCAAGGCTATAGCCCACCCCATTTTTGGCCATTTTTCCGCTGGGGGGTTTTGGCAACCCGACCTTCGGGCGCTAATTTTTGGGCGCGGCTGTGCCCGTGGCCTATTTTTGACACACGGAGGCCGCCCGCAAAGTCTCGAGCCATTCCGAGTCCGGCGGACGAACTTCGCCCAAGCCCCCCACCAAGGCTATAGCCCACCCGTTTTTTGGCCATTTGGGGGGTTTTGGCACCCCGACCTTCGGGCACTAATTTTTGGGAGCGGCTGTGCCCGTGGCCAATTTTTGGCACACGGAGGCCGCCCGCAAAGTCTCGGGCCATTCCGATTCCGGCGGACGAACTGCGCCCACGCCCCCCACCAAGGCTATAGCCCACCCGATTTTTGGCCATTTTTCCGCTGGGGGGTTTTGGCACCCCGACCTTCGGGCGCTAATTTTTGGGCGTGGTTGTGCCCGTGGCCTATTTTTGACACACGGAGGCCGCCCGCAAAGTCTCGAGCCATTCCGAGTCCGGCGGACGAACTTCGCCCAAGCCCCCCACCAAGGCTATAGCCCACCCGTTTTTTGGCCATTTGGGGGGTTATGTTGCCCCGACCTTCGGGCACTAATTTTTGGGCGCGGCTGTGCCCGTGGCCTATTTTTGACACACGGAGGCCGTCCGCAAAGTTTCGGGCCAATCCGAGTCCGGCGGACGAACTTCGCCCACACCCCCCACAAAGGATATAGCCGACCCGTTTTTTGGCCATTTGGGGGGTTTTGGCACCCCGATCTTCGGGTGCTTATTTTTTAGCGCGGCTGTGCCCGTGGCCTATTTTTGGCACACGGAGGCCGCCCGCAAAGTCTCGGGCCATTCCGAGTCCGGCGGACGAACTTCGCCGACGCCCCCCGCCAAGGCTATAGCCCACCCGTTTTTTGGGCATTTGGGGGGTTTTGGCACCCCGACCTTCGGGCGCTAATTTTGACGGCTGTGCCCGTGGCCTATTTTTGACACACGGAGGCCGCCCGCAAAGTCTCGGGCCATTCCGAGTCCAGGCGGACGAACCGCCTCGCCCCCACAAGGCTATAGCCCTCGATTTTTGGCCATTTTCCGCTGGGGGTTTTGGCACCCCAACCTTCGGGCGCTAATTTTTGGGCGCGGCTGTGCCCGTGGCCTATTTTTGACACACGGAGGCCGCCCGCAAAGTCTCGGGCCATTCCGAGTCCGGCGAGACGAACCGCCTCGCCCCCACCAAGGCTATAGCCCACTCGATTTTTGGCCATTTTTCCGCTGGGGGGTTTTGGCACCCCAACCTTCGGGCGCTAATTTTTGGGCGCGGCTGTGCCCGTGGCCTATTTTTGACACACGGAGGCCGCCCGCAAAGTCTCGAGCCATTCCGAGTCCGGCGGACGAACTTCCCCCAAGCCCCCCCCCAAGGCTATAGCCCACCCGTTTTTTGGCCATTTCGGGGGTTTTGGCACCCCGACCTTCGGGCACTAATTTTTGGGAGTGGCTGTGCCCGTGGCCTATTTTTGGCACACGGAGGCCGCCCGCAAAGTCTCGGGCCATTCCGAGTCCGGCGGACCAACTTCGCCGACGCCCCCCACCAAGGCTATAGCCCACCCGTTTTTTGGGCATTTGGGGGGTTTTGGCACCCCGACCTTCGGGCGCTAATTTTTGGACGCGGCTGTGCCCGTGGCCTATTTTTGACACACGGAGGCCGCCCGCAAAGTCTCGGGCCATTCCGAGTCCGGCGGACGAACTTCGCCTCGCCCCCACAAGGCTATAGCCCACTCGATTTTAGCCATTTTCCGCTGGGGGTTTTGGCTTTAACCTTCGAGCGCTAATTTTTGGGCGCGGCTGTGCCCGTGGCCTATTTTGACACCACGGAGGCCGCCCGCAAAGTCTCGGGCCATTCCGAGTCCGAGGCGGACGAACTTCGCCCACGCCCCCCACCAAGGCTATAGCCCACCCGTTTTTTCGCCAATTTTCCGCTGGGGGGTTTTGGCACCCCAACCTTCGGGCGCTAATTTTTGGGCGCGGCTGTGCCCGTGGCCTATTTTTGACACACGGAGGCCGCCCGCAAAGTCTCGAGCCATTCCGAGTCCGACGAACTTCGCCCAAGCCCCCCAAGGCTATAGCCCACCCGTTTTTGGCCATTTTCCGCTGGGGTTTTGGCACCCGACCTTCGGGCGCTAATTTTTGGGCTGTGCCCGTGGCCTATTTTAACACGGAGGCCGCCCGCAAAGTCTCGGGCCATTCCGAGTCCAGGCGGACGAACTTCGCCCACCCCCACAAAGGCTATAGCCCACCGTTTTTGGCCATTTGGGGGTTTTGGCACCCCGAAGGGTGCTTATTTTTAAGCGGCTCTGCCCGTGGCCTATTTTGGCACGGAGGCCGCCCCCAAAGTCTCGGGCCATTCCGAGTCAGGCGACGAACTTCGCCCACACCCCACAAAGGCTATAGCCCACCGTTTTTGGCCATTTGGGGTTTTGAACTTCGGGTGCTTATTTTTTAGCGCGGCTCTGCCCGTGGCCTATTTTTTGCACACGGAGGCCGCCCGCAAAGTCTCGGGCCATTCCGAGTCCGGCGGACGAACTTCGCCCACACCCCCCACAAAGGCTATAGCCCACCCGTTTTTTGGCCATTTGGGGGGTTTTGGCACCCCGAACTTCGGGTGCTTATTTTTTAGCGGCTCTGCCGTGGCCTATTTTGGCACCACGGAGGCCGCCCCAAAGTCTCGGGCCATTCAGAGTCCGGGCGAACTTCGCCACGCCCCCACCAAGGCTATAGCCCACCGTTTTTGGCCATTTGGGGGTTTTGGCACCCCGACCTTGGGTAGTAATTTTTGGGAGTGGCTTTGCCGTGGCTATTTTTGGCACACGGAGGCCGTCGAAAAGTCTCGGGCCATTCGAGTCAGCGGACGAACTTAAGCGCCACCCCCCACCAAGGCTATAGCCCACCCGTTTTTTGGCAATTTTTCCGCTGGGGTTTTGGCACCCGACCTTGGGCGCTAATTTTTGGACGGCTGTGCCCGTGGCCTATTTTAACACGGAGGCCGCCCGCAAAGTCTCGGGCCATTCCGAGTCAGCGGACGAACTTCGCCCACGCCCCCCACCAAGGCTATAGCCCACCCGTTTTTTGGCCATTTGGGGGGTTTTGGCACCCCGACCTTCGGGCGCTAATTTTTAGCAGCGGCTGTGCCCGTGGCCTATTTTTGGCACACGGACGCCGTCCAAAGTCTCGGGCCATTACAGGTCAGCGGACGAACCGCCACGCCCCACCAAGGCTATAGCCCACCGTTTTTGGCCATTTTCCGCTGGGGTTTTGCTTTTACCCCGACCTTGGCGCTAATTTTTAGACGCTGTGCCCGTGGCCTATTTTTACACGGAGGCGCCCGCAAAGTCTCGGGCCATTCCGAGTCCGGACCGCCCACCCCCACAAAGGCTATAGCCCACCCGTTTTTGGCCATTTGGGGGTTTGCTTTTGAACTTGGTGCTTATTTTTAAGCGGCTCTGCCGTGGCCTATTTTGGCACACGGAGGCCGCCCCAAAGTCTCGGGCCATTCCGAGTCCGGCGGACGAACTTCGCCCACGCCCCCACCAAGGCTATAGCCCCCCCGGTTTTAGGCCAATTTTCCGCTGGGGGTTTGGCACCAACCTTCGGGCGCTAATTTTTGGCGCGGCTGTGCCCGTGGCCTGGCCACACCACGGAGCCGCCCGCAAAGTCTCGGGCCATTCCGAGTCCGGCGGAAGAACTTCGCCCAAACCCCCACCAAGGCTATAGCCACCCGTTTTTGGCCATTTGGGAGTTTTGGCGCCCCGACCTTCAGGCGCTAATTTTTGGCGCGCCTGTGCCCGTGGCCTATTTTGACACACGGAGGCCGCCCGCAAAGTCTCGGGCCATTCCGAGTCCGGACGAACTTCGCCCACGCCCCACACCAAGGCTATAGCTGACCCGTTTTTTGGCCATTTGTGGGGTTGTGGCACCCGACCTTGGGCACTAATTTTTGGGAGCGGCAGTGCCCGTGGCTATTTTTGGCAAGCGGAGGCCGCCCGCAAAGTTCGGTCCATTCGAGTCAGCGGACGAACTTCGCCCTACCAAGTCTATAGCCCACCCATTTTTGGCCATTTTCCGCTGGGGTTTTGGCACCCGACCTTGGGCGCTAATTTTTAGACGCGGCTGTGCCCGTGGCCTATTTTTGCGGAGGCCGCCCGCAAAGTCTCGGGCCATTCCGAGTCCGGACGAACTTCGCCCACACCCCCACAAAGGCTATAGCCCACCCGTTTTTGGCCATTTGGGGGTTTTGGCTTTTGAACTTTGCTTATTTTTAAGCGGCTCGGCCCGTGGCCGATTCTTGGCACACGGAGGCCGCCCCCTAAGTCTCGGGCCATTCCGAGTCCGGCGGACGAACTTCGCCCACGCCCCACACCAAGGCTATAGCCCACCCGTTTTTTGGCCATTTGGGGGGTTTTGGCACCCCGACCTTCGGGTGCTAATTTTAGGGAGCGGCTGTGCCCGTGGCCTATTTGTGGCACCACGGAGGCCGCCAAAGTTCGGGCCATTCAGGTCAGCGGACGAACTTCGCCACGCCCCCCACCAGGCTATAGCCCACCGTTTTTGGCCATTTGGGGGTTTTGGCACCCGAACTTGGGTGCTTATTTTTAAGCGGCTCTGCCCGTGGCTATTTTGGCACCACGGAGGCCGCCCCCAAAGTCTCGGGCCATTCCGAGTCCGAGGCGAACTTAAACGCCCCCACCAAGGCTATAGCCCACCCGTTTTTGGCCATTTGGGGGTTTTGGCACCCGACCTTGGGTGGTAATTTTGGGCGGCTGTGCCGTGGCCTATTTTGGCACCACGGAGGCCGTCCGCAAAGTCTCAGGCCATTCCGAGTCCGGAGACGAACTTCGCCACGCCCCCAGGCTATAGCCCACCGTTTTTGGCCATTTGGGGGTTTTGGCACCCGAACCGGTGCTAATTTTTAAGCGGCTGTGCCCGTGGCCTATTTTGGCACACGGAGGCCGCCCGCAAAGTCTGGGGCCATTCGAGTCCGGCGGACGAACTTTGCCACGCCCCCACCAAGGCTATAGCCCGCGTTTTTGGCAATTTTCCGCTGGGGTTTTGGCACCCGACCTTGGGCGCTAATTTTTGGGCGGCTGTGCCGTGGCCTATTTTGGCCCACGGAGGCCGCCCGCAAAGTCTCGGGCCATTCCGAGTCCGGCGGACGAACTTCGCCCGCCCCACTTTGAGGCTATAGCCCACCGTTTTTGGCCATTTGGGGGTTTTGGCTTTTGACCCGACTTCGGTGCTAATTTTTAAGCGGCTGTGCCGTGGCCTATTTTGGCACCACGGAGGCTGCCGCATAAAGTCTGGGGCCATTCCGAGTCCAGGGACGAACTTTGCCACGCCCACCAAGGCTATAGCCCACCCGATCTTTGGCCATTTTTCCGCTGGGGGGTTTTGGCACCCCGACCTTCGGGCGCTAATTTTTGGGCGCGGCTATACCCGTGGCCTATTTTGGCACACGGAGGCCGCCCGCAAACTTTCGTTCCATTCCGAGTCCGGCGGACGAACTTCGCCCACGCCCCGCACCAAGGCTATAGCCCACCCGTTTTTTGGCCATTTGGGGGGTTTTGGCACCCCGAACTTCGGATGCTAATTTTTTAGCGAGGCTGTGTCCGTGGCCTATTTTTGGCACACGGAGGCCGCCCGCAAAGTCTCGGGCCATTCCGAGTCCGGCGGACGAACTTCGCCCACACCCCCCACCAAGGCTATAGCCCACCCGTTTTTTGGCCATTTTTCCGCTGGGGGGTTTTGGCACCCCGACCTTCGGCGCTAATTTTTGGGCCTGTGCCGTGGCCTATTTTGGTACGGAGGCCGCCCGCAAAGTCTCGAGCCATTCCGAGTCAGCGGACGAACCGCCCCTCCCCCACAAGGCTATAGCCCACCCGTTTTTGGCCATTTGGGGGTTTTGGCACCCGAACTTGGGTGCTTATTTTAAGCGGCTGTGCCCGTGGCCTATTTTAGCACACGGAGGCCGCCCGCAAAGTCTCGGGCCATTCAGTCCGGCGGACGAACTTCGCCCCCCACCAAGGCTATAGCCCACCCGTTTTTTGGCCATTTGGGGGGTTTTGGCACCCCGACCTTCGAGCGCTACTTTTTGGGCGTGGCTGTGCCCATGTCCTATTTTTGGCACACGGAGGCCGCCCGCAAAGTCTCGTGCCATTCCGAGTCACGAACTTCGCCACGCCCCCACAAGGCTATAGCCCACCCGATTTTGCCCATTTTTTCCGCGGGGTTTTGGCACCCGACCTTGGTGCTAATTTTTAAGTGAGCTATGCCCGTGGCCTATTTTAGCACTGGCCGCCCCCAAAGTCTCGGGCCATTCCGAGGTCCGGACGAACTTCGCCCAAGGCTATCGCCCACCCGATTTTTGGCCATTTTTCCGCTGGGGGGTTTTGGCACCCCGACCTTCGGGCACTAATTTTTGGGCGCGGCTAAGCCCGTGGCCTATTTTTGGCACGAGGAGGCCGCCCGCAAAGTCTTGGGCCTTTCCGAGTCCAGCGGACGAACTTCGCCATATAGCCCACCCGTTTTTGGCCATTTGGGGGTTTTGGCACCCGACCTTGGGAGCCGGCCCGTGGCTCTTGGGCCTTTCCGAGTCATGCCACGCCCCCACCAAGGCTATAGCCCACCGTTTTTGGCCATTTAGGCACCCGACCTTCGGGGCTAATTTTTGTGCGGCTGTGCCTGTGGCCTATTTATGGCACATGGAGCCGCCCGCAAAGTCTCGGGCCATTCGAGTCCGACGGACGAACTTCGCCAACCAAGGCTATAGCCCACCCGTTTTTGGCCATTTGGGGTTTTGGCACCCGACCTTGGGCGCTACTTTTTGGCGCGGCTGTGCCTCAGCACACGGAGGCGCCCGCAAAGTCTCGTGCCATTCCGAGTCCGGACGAACCCGCCCCAGGGCTATAGCCCACCCGATTTTTGGCCATTTTCCGGGGGTTTTGGCACCCCGACCTTGGTGCTAATTTTTGTGGCTATGCCGTGGCCTATTTTTGCGCAGGAGGCCGCCCCCAAAGTCTCGGGCCATTCCGATTCCGGCGGACGAACTTCGCCGCCCCCACCAAGGCTATAGCCCACCCGATTTTGGCCATTTTCCGCTGGGGTTTTGGCACCCGACCTTGGGCGCTAATTTTGGCGCGGCTGTGCCCATGGCCTATTTTGGCACACGGAGGCCGCCCGCATAGTCTCGGGCCATTCCGAGTCCGGCGGACGAACCGCCACGCCCCCAACCAAGGCTCTAGCCCACCCGTTTTTTGGCCATTTGGGGGGTTTTGGCACCCCGACCTTCGGGCGCTACTTTTTGGGCGCGGCTGTGTCCATGGCCAATTTTTGGCACACGGAGGCCGCCCCCAAAGTCTCGGGCCATTCCGAGTCCGGCGGACGAACTTCGCCCACGCCCCCCACCAAGGCTATAGCCCACCTGATTTTTGGCCATTTTTCCGCTGGGGGGTTTTGGCACCCCGACCTTCGGGCACTAATTTTTGGGCGCGGCTGAGCCCGTGGCCTATTTTTGGCACACGGAGGCCGCCCGCAAAGTCTCGGGCCTTTCCGAGTCCAGCGGACGAACTTCGCCCACGCCCCCCACCAAGGCTATAGCCCACCCGTTTTTTGGCCATTTGGGGGGTTTTGGCACCCCGACCTTCGGGCGCTACTTTTTGGGCGCGGCTGTGCCCATGGGCTATTTTTGGCACACGGAGGCCGCCCGCAAAGTCTCGTGCCATTCCGAGTCCGGCGGACGAACTTCGCCCACGCGCCCCACCAAGGCTATAGCCCACCCGATTTTTGGCCATTTTTCTACAGGGGTTTTGGCACCCCGACCTTCGGGTGCTACTTTTTGGGCGCGGCTATGCCCGTGGCCTATTTTTGGCACACGGAGGCCGCCCCCAAAGTCTCGGGCCATTCCGAGTCCGGCGGACGAACTTCGCCCACGCCCCCCACCAAGGCTATAGCCCACCTGATTTTTGGCCATTTTTCCGCTGGGGGGTTTCGGCACCCCAACCTTCGGGCACTAATTTTTGGGCACGGCTGATCCCGTGGCCTATTTTTGGCACACGGAGGCCGCCGCAAAGTCTTGGGCCTTTCCGAGTCCAGCGGACGAACTTCGCCCACGCCCCCCACCAAGGCTATAGCCCACCCGTTTTTTGGCCATTTGGGGGGTATTGGCACCCCGACCTTCGGGGGCTAATTTTTGTGCGCGGCTGTGCCTGTGGCCTATTTATGGCACATGGAGGCCGCCCGCAAAGTCTCGGGCCATTCCGAGTCAATGGACGAACCGCCCAACCAAGGCTATAGCCCACCCGTTTTTTGGCCATTTGGGGGGTTTTGGCACCCCGACCTTCGGGCGCTACTTTTTGGGCGCGGCTGTGCCCATGGCCTATTTTTGGCACACGGAGGCCGCCCGCAAAGTCTCGTGCCATTCCGAGTCCGGCGGACGAACTTCGCCCACGCCCCCCACCAGGGCTATAGCCCACCCGATTTTTGGCCATTTTTCCGCAGGGGTTTTGGCACCCGACCTTGGGTGCTAATTTTTCGCCCAGCTATGCCGTGGCCTATTTTTGGCACCACGGAGGCCGCCCCAAAGTCTCGGGCCATTCCGATTCCGGCGGGACGAACTTACGCCCCCCACCAAGGCTATAGCCCACCCGATTTTTGGCCATTTTTCCGCTGGGGGGTTTTGGCACCCCGACCTTCGGGCGCTAATTTTTGGGCGCGGCTGTGCCCATGGCCTATTTTTGGCACACGGAGGCCGCCCGCATAGTCTCGGGCCATTCCGAGTCCGGCGGACGAACTTCGCCCACGCCCCCCACAAAGGCTATAGCCCACCCGTTTTTTGGCCATTTGGGGGGTTTTGGCACCCCGAACTTCGGGTGCTTATTTTTTAGCGCGGCTGTGCCCGTGGCCTATTTTTGGCACACGGAGGCCGTCCGCAAAGTCTCGGGCCATTACGAGTCCAGCGGACGAACTTCGCCCACGCCCCCCACCAAGGCTATAGCCCACCCGTTTTTTGGCCATTTTTCCGCTGGGGGGTTTTGGCACCCCGACCTTCGGGCGCTAATTTTTGGACGCGGCTGTGCCCGTGGCCTATTTAGGCCGCCCGCAAAGTCTCGGGCCATTCCGAGTCCGGCGGACGAACTTCGCCCACACCCCCCACAAAGGCTATAGCCCACCCGTTTTTTGGCCATTTGGGGGGTTTTGGCACCCCGAACTTCGGGTGCTTATTTTTTAGCGCGGCTCTGCCCGTGGCCTATTTTTGGCACACGGAGGCCGCCCAATAAGTCTCGGGCCATTCCGAGTCCGGCGGACGAACTTCGCCCACGCCCCACACCCAGGCTATAGCCCACCCGTTTTTTGGCCATTTGGGGGGTTTTGGCACCCCGACCTTCGGGTGCTAATTTTAGGGAGCGGCTGTGCCCGTGGCCTATTTTGGCACCACGGAGGCCGCCCGGTAAGTCTCGGGCCATTCCGAGTCCGGCGGACGAACTTCGCCGACCCCCCCCCCACCGGCTATAGCCCACCCGATTTTTGGCCAATTGTCCGCTGGGGGGTTTTGGCACCCCAACCTTCGGGCGCTAATTTTTGGGCGCGGCTGTGCCCGTGGCCTATTTTTGACACACGGAGGCCGCCCGCAAAGTCTCGAGCCATTCCGAGTCCGGCGGACGAACTTCGCCCAAGACCCCAAGGCTATAGCCCACCGTTTTTGGCCATTTGGGGTTTTGGCGCCCGACCTTGGGCGCTAATTTTAGGCGCGCCTGTGCCCGTGGCCTATTTTGACACACGGAGGCCGCCCGCAAAGTCTCGGGCCATTCCGAGTCCGGACGAACTTCGCCACGCCCCCACCAAGGCTATAGCCCACCCGTTTTTGGCCATTTGGGGGTTTTGGCACCGACCTTCGGGCACTAATTTTTAGGAGCGGCAGTGCCGTGGCCTATTTTGGCAAGCGGAGGCCGCCCGCAAAGTTTCGGTCCATTCCGAGTCCAGCGGACGAACTTCGCCCACGCCCCCCACCAAGTCTATAGCCCACCCGTTTTTTGGCCATTTTTCCGCTGGGGTTTTGACCTTGGGCGCTAATTTTGGCGGCTGTGCCGTGGCCTATTTTGCACCACCGAGGCCGCCCGCAAAGTCTCGGGCCATTCCGAGTCCGGCGGACGAACTTCGCCCACACCCCCCACAAAGGCTATAGCCCACCCGTTTTTTGGCCATTTGGGGGGTTTTGGCACCCCGAACTTCGGGTGCTTATTTTTTAGCGCGCCTGTGCCCGTGCCCTATTTTTGGCACACGGAGGCCGCCCCCTAAGTCTCGGGCCATTCCGAGTCCGGCGGACGAACCGCCGCCCCCACCAAGGCTATAGCCCACCCGTTTTTGGCCATTTGGGGGTTTTGGCACCCGACCTTGGGTGCTAATTTTAGGAGCGGCTGTGCCCGTGGCCTATTTTGGCACCACGGAGGCCGCCAAAGTTCGGGCCATTCGAGGTCCAGCGGACGAACCGCCCCCACCAAGGCTATAGCCCACCCGTTTTTGACCATTTTTCCGCTGGGGTTTTGGCACCCGACCTTGGGCGCTAATTTTTGGGCGGCTGTGCCGTGGCCTATTTTTACACGGAGGCCGCCCGCAAAGTCTCGGGCCATTCCGAGTCCGAGCGGACGAACTTCGCCCACACCCCCACAAAGGCTATAGCCCACCCGTTTTTGGCCATTTGGGGTTTTGGCACCCGAACTTGGGTGCTTATTTTTAAGCGGCTATGCCCGTGGCCTATTTTTGGAGCAAGGAGGCCGCCCCCAAAGTCTCAGGCCATTCCGAGTCCGGCGGACGAACTTCGCCCACGCCCCCCACCAAGGCTATAGCCCACCCGTTTTTTGGCCATTTGGGGGGTTTTGGCACCCCGACCGTCGGGGGCTAATTTTAGGGAGCGGCTGTGCCCGTGGCCTAGGGTTGGCACACGGAGGCCGCCCGTTCGGGCCATTCCGAGTCCAGCGGACGAACTTCGCCCACGCCCCCCACCAAGGCTATAGCCCACCCGTTTTTTGACCATTTTTCCGCTGGGGGGTTTTGGCACCCCGACCTTCGGGTGCTAATTTTTGGGAGTGGCTGTGCCCGTGGCCTATTTTTGGCACACGGAGGCCGTCCGAAAAGTCTCGGGCCATTCCGAGTCCAGCGGACGAACTTCGCCCACACCCCCCACCAAGGCTATAGCCCACCCGTTTTTTGGCAATTTTTCCGCTGGGGTTTTGGCACCCGACCTTGGGCGCTAATTTTTGGGCGGCTGTGCCCGTGGCCTATTTTGGCCGCCCCAAAGTCTCGGGCCATTCCGAGTCCGGGCGAACTTCGCCCGCCCCCCACCAAGGCTATAGCCCACCCGTTTTTGGCCATTTGGGGGTTTTGGCACCCGACCATCGGGTGCTAATTTTTGGGAGCTGTGCCCGTGGCCTATTTTGGCACATGGAGCCGTCCGCAAAGTCTCGGGCCATTCGAGTCCAGCGGACGAACTTCGCCCACACCCCCCACCAAGGCTATAGCCCACCCGTTTTTGGCAATTTTCCGCTGGGGTTTTGGCACCCGACCTTGGGCGCTAATTTTTGGAGCGGCTGTGCCCGTGGCCTATTTTAACACGGAGGCCGCCCGCAAAGTCTCGGGCCATTCCGAGTCCAGTGACGAACTTACGCCCCCCACCAAGGCTATAGCCCACCCGTTTTTTGGCCATTTGGGGGGTTTTGGCACCCCGACCTTCGGGCGCTAATTTTTAGCAGCGGCTGTGCCCGTGGCCTATTTTTGGCAAACGGAGGCCGCCCGCAAAGTTTCGGTCCATTCCGAGTCCAGCGGACGAACTTCGCCCACGCCCCCCACCAAGGCTATAGCCCACCCGTTTTTTGGCCATTTGGGGGGTTTTGGCACCCCGACCTTCGGGTGCTAATTTTTGGGAGTGGCTGTGCCCGTGGCCTATTTTTGGCACACGGAGGCCGTCCGAAAAGTCTCGGGCCATTCCGAGTCCAGCGGACGAACTTCGCCCACACCCCCCACCAAGGCTATAGCCCACCCGTTTTTTGGCAATTTTTCCGCTGGGGGGTTTTGGCACCCCGACCTTCGGGCGCTAATTTTTGGGCGCGGCTGTGCCCGTGGCCTATTTTTGGTACACGGAGGCCGCCCGCAAAGTCTCGGGCCATTCCGAGTCCGGCGGACGAACCGCCCCCCACAAAGGCTATAGCCCACCCGTTTTTTGGCCATTTGGGGGGTTTTGGCACCCCGAACTTCGGGTGCTTATTTTTTAGCGCGGCTGTGCCCGTGGCCTATTTTTGGCACACGGAGGCCGCCCGCAAAGTCTCGGGCCATTCCGAGTCCGGCGGACGAACTTCGCCCACGCCCCCCACCAAGGCTATAGCCCACCCGTTTTTTGGCCATTTGGGGGGTTTTGGCACCCCGACCTTCGGGCGCTACTTTTTGGACATGGCTGTGCCCGTGGCCTATTTTTGACACACTGAGGCCGCCCGCAATGTCTCGGGGCATTCCGAGTCCGGCGGACGAACTTTGCCCACGCCCCCCACCAAGGCTATAGCCCACCCGATCTTTGGCCATTTTTCCGCTGGGGGGTTTTTGCACCCCGACCTTCGGGCGCTAATTTTTGGGCGCGGCTATACCCGTGGCCTATTTTGGCACACGGAGGCCGCCCGCAAAGTTTCGTTCCATTCCGAGTCCGGCGGACGAACTTCGCCCACGCCCCGCACCAAGGCTATAGCCCACCCGTTTTTTGGCCATTTGGGGGGTTTTGGCACCCCGACCTTCGAGCGCTACTTTTTGGGCGCGGCTGTGCCCATGGCCTATTTTTGGCACACGGAGGCCGCCCGCAAAGTCTCGTGCCATTCCGAGTCCGGCGGACGAACTTCGCCCACGCCACCCACCAAGGCTATAGCCCACCCGATTTTTGGCCATTTTTCCGCAGGGGGGTTTTGGCACCCCGACCTTCGGGTGCTAATTTTTCGGCGCGGCTATGCCCGTGGCCTATTTTGGGCACACGCTGGCCACCCCCAAAGTCTCGGGCCATTCCGAGTCCGGCGGACGAACTTCGCCCACGCCCCCCACCAAGGCTATAGCCCACCTGATTTTTGGCCATTTTTCCGCTGGGGGGTTTTGGCACCCCGACCTTCGGGCGCTAATTTTTGGGCGCGGCTATACCCGTGGCCTATTTTGGCACACGGAGGCCGCCCGCAAAGTTTCGTTCAATTCCGAGTCCGACGGACGAACTTCGCCCACGCCCCGCACCAAGGCTATAGCCCACCCGTTTTTTGGCCATTTGGGGGGTTTTGGCACCCCGATCTTCGGGCGCTACTTTTTGGGTGCGGCTGTGCCCATGGCCTATTTTTGGCACACGGAGGCCGCCCGCAAAGTCTCGTGCCATTCCGAGCCCGGCGGACGAACTTCTCCCACGCCCCCCACCAAGGCTATAGCCCACCCGATTTTTGGCCATTTTTCCGCAGGGGGGTTTTGGCACCCCGACCTTCGGGTGCTAATTTTTGCGGCTATGCCCGTGGCCTATTTTTGCACACGGAGGCCGCCCCCAAAGTCTCAGGCCATTCCGAGTCCGAGGCGGACGAACCGCCACGCCCCCACCAAGGCTATAGCCCACCCGATTTTGGCCATTTTCCGCTGAGGGTTTTGGCACCCGACCTTCAGGCACTAATTTTTGGGCGGCTGAGCCCGTGGCCTATTTTTGCACACGGAGGCCGCCCGCAAAGTCTTGGGCCTTTCCGAGGTCAAGCGGACGAACCGCCACGCCCCCACAAGGCTATAGCCCACCCGTTTTTGGCCATTTGGGGTTTTGGCACCCCGACCTTCGGCGCTAATTTTTGGCGCGGCTGTCCCCGTGGCCTATTTTTGGCACACGGAGGCCGCTCGCCAAGTCTCGAGCCATTCCGAGTCCGGCGGACGAACTTCGCCCACGTCCTCCACAAAGGCTATAGCCCACCCGTTTTTTCGCCATTTGGGGGGTTTTGGCAACACGAAATTCGGGTGCTAATTTTTTTGCGCGGCTGTGCCCGTGGCCTATTTTTGGAACACGGAGGCCGACCACAAAGTCTCGGGCCTTTCCGAGTCCAGCGGACGAACTTCGCCCACGCCCCCCACCAAGGCTATAGCCCACCCGTTTTTTGGCCATTTGGGGGGTTTTGGCACCCCGACCTTCGGGTGCTAATTTTTGGGTGCGGCTGTGCCCGTGGCTTATTTTTGGCACACGGAGGCCGCCCGCAAAGTCTTGGGCCATTCCAAGTCCGGCGGACTAACTTCGCCCACGCCCCCCACCAAGGCTATAACCCACCCGATTTTTGGCCATTTTTCCGCTGGGGGGTTTTGGCACCCCGACCTTCGGGCGCTAATTTTTGGGAGCGGCTATGCCCGTGGCCTATTTTTGGTACATGGAGGCCGCCCGCAAAGTCTCGGGCCATTCCGAGTCCGGCGGACGAACTTCGCCCACGCCCTCCACCAAGGCTATAGCCCACCCGATTTTTGGCCATTTGGGGGGTTTTTGCACCCCGACCTTCGGGGGCTAATTTTTGGACGCGGCTGTGCCGTGGCCCATTTTTGGCACACGGAGGCCGCCCGCAAAGTCTCGGGCCATTCCGAGTCCGGCGGACGAACTTCGCCCATGCCTCCCACAAAGGCTATAGCCCGCCCGTTTTTTGGCCATTTGGGGGGTTTTGGCACCCCAAACTTCAGGTGCTAATTTTTGGGCACGGCTGTGCCCGTGGCCTATTTTTGGCACACGGAGGCCGCCCGCAAAGTCTTGGGCCTTTCCGAGTCCAGCGGACGAACTTCGCCCACGCCCCCCACCAAGGCTATTGCCCACCCGTTTTTTGGCCATTTGGGGGGTTTTGGCACCCCGACCTTCGGGGGCTAATTTTTGGGCGCGGCTGTGCCCGTGGCCTATTTATGGCACACGGAGGCCTCCCGCAAAGTCTCGGGCCATTCCAAGTCCGGCGGACGAACATCGCCCACGCCCCCCACCAAGTCTATAGCCCACCCGATTTTTGGCCATTTTTCCGCTGGGGGGTTTTGGCACCCCAACCTTCGGGCGCTAATTTTTGGGCGCGGCTGTGCCCGTGGCCTATTTTTGGCACACAGAGGCCGCCCGCAAAGTCTCGGCCCATTCCGAGTCCAGCGGACGAACTTCGCTCACGCCCCCCACCAAGGCTATAGCCCACCCGTTTTTTGGCCATTTGGGCGGTTTTGGCACCCCGAACTTCGGGTGCTAATTTTTTGGCGCGGCTTTGCCCGTGGCTTATTTTTGGCACACGGAGGCCGCCTGCTAAGTCTCGGGCCTTTCCGAGTCCAGCGGACGAACTTCTCTCACGCCCCCCACCAAGGCTATAGCCCACCCGTTTTTTGGCCATTTGGGGGGTTTTGGCACCCCAACCTTCGGGCGCTAATTTTTGGGCGCGGCTGTGCCCGTGGTCTAGTTTTTGCACGCGGAGGCCGCCCGCAATGTCTCGGACCATTCCGAGTCCGGCGGACGAACTTAGCCCACGCCCCCCACCAAGGCTATAGCCCACCCGATTTTTGGCCATTTTTCCGCTGGGGGGTTTTGGCACCCCGACCTTCGGGCGCTAATTTTTGGACGCGGCTGTGCCCGTGACCTAGTCTTGGCACACGGAGGCCACCCGCAAAGTCTCGGGCCATTCCGAGTCCGGCGGACGAACTTCGCCCACGCCCCCCACAAAGGCTATAGCCCACCCGTTTTTTGGCCATTTGGGGGGTTTTGGCACCCCGAACTTCAGGTGCTAATTTTTGGGCGCGGCTGTGCCCGTGGCCTATTTTTGGCACACGGAGGCCGCCTACAAAGTCTTGGGCCTTTCTGAGTCCAGCGGACGAAATTCGCCCACGCCCCCCACCAAGGCTATAGCCCACCCGATTTTTTGCCATTTTTCCGCTGGGGGGTTTTGGCACCCCAAACTTCGGGCGCTAATTTTTGGGCGTGGCTGTGCCCGTGGCCTATTTTTGGCACACAGAGGCCGCCCGCAAAGTCTCGGCCCATTCCGAGTCCGGCGGACGAACTTCGCCCACGCCCCCCACAAAGGCTATAGCCCACCTGTTTTTTGGCCATTTGGGGGGTTTTGGCACCCCAGAACCGGTGCTAATTTTTGGGCGCGGCTGTGCCCGTGGCTTATTTTTGGCACACGGAGGCCGCCCGCTAAGTCTCAGGCCTTTCCGAGTCCAGCGGACGAACTTCGCCCACGCCCCCCACCAAGGCTATAGCCCACCCGTTTTTTGGCCATTTGGGGGGTTTTGGCACCCCGACCTTCGGGCGCTAATTTTTGGTCGCGGCTGTGCCCGTGGTCTATTTTTGGCACACGGAGGCCGCCCGCAATGTCTCGAGCCATTCCGAGTCCGGCGGACGAACTTAGCCCACGCCCCCCACCAAGGCTATAGCCCACCCGATTTTTGGCCATTTTTCCGCTGGGGGGTTTTGGCACCGCGACCTTCGGGCGCTAATTTTTGGGCGCGGCTATGACCGTCGCCTATTTTTGGCATGTGGAGGCCGCCCACAAAGTCTCGGGCCATTCCGAGTCAGGCGGACGAACTTCGCCCGCACCCCCCACCAAGGCTATAGCCCACCCGTTTTTTGGCCATTTGGGGGGTTTTGACACCCCGACCTTCGGGCGCTAATTTTAGATGGCTGTGCCGTGGCCTATTTTGGCACGGAGGCCGCCGCAAAGTCTCGGGCAATTCCGAGTCCGAGCGGAGGAACTTCGCCGCGCCCCCACCAAGGCTATAACCCACCGTTTTTGGCCATTTGGGAGTTTTGACACCCGACCTTGGGCGCTAAGGTTTGGGTGCGGCTGTGCCCGTGGCCTATTTTTGCACACGGAGGCCGCCCGCAAAGTCTCGGGCAATTCCGAGTCCGGCGGACGAACTTCGCCACGCCCCACCAGGCTATAGCCCACTTTTTGGTCATTTTGGGGGTTTGGCACCCGACCTTGGGCGCTAATTTTTAGGCGCGGCTGTGCCCGTGGCCTATTTTGTCACACGGAGGTCGCCCGCAAAGTCTCGGGCCTTTCCGAGTCCGGCGGACTAACTTCTCCCCTCCCCACCAAGGCTATAGCCCTCCCGCTTTTGGCCATTTTTCCGCTGGGGTTTTGGCACCCGACCTTGGGCGCTAATTTTTGGGCGCGGCGGTGCCCGTGGCCTATTTTTGGCACACGGAGGCCGCCCGCAATGTCTCGGGCAATTCCGAGTCCGGCGGACGAACTTCGCCCACGCCCCCCACCAAGGCTATAGCCCACCCGATTTTTGGCCATTTTTCCGCTGGGGGGTTTTGGCACCCCGACCTTCGGGCGCTAATTTTTGGGCGCGGCTGTGCCCGTGGCCTATTTTTGGCACACGGAGGCCGCCCGCAAAGTCTCGGGCCATTCCGAGTCCGGCGGACGAACTTCACCCACACCCCCCACCAAGGCTATAGCCCACTCGTTTTTTGGCCATTTGGGTGATTTTGGCACCCCGACCTTCGGGCGCTAATTTTTTGGCGCGGCTGTGCCTGTGGCCTATTTTTGGCACACGGAGGCCGCCCGCAAAGTCTCGGGCCATTCGGAGTCCGGCGGACGAACTTCGCCCACGCCCCCCAGCAAGGCTATAGACCACCCGATTTTTGGCCATTTTTCCGCTGGGGGGTTTAGGCACCCCGACCTTCGGGCGCAAATTTTGGGCGCGGCTATGCCCGTGGCCTATTTTTGGCACACGGAGGCCGCCCCCAAAGTCTCGGGCCATTCCGAGTCCGCCGGACGAACTTCGCCCACGCCCCGCACCAAGGCTAGAGCCCACCCGATTTTTGGCCATTTTTCCGCTGGGGGGTTTTGGCACCCCGATCTTCGGGCACAAATTTTTGGGCGCGGCTGTGCCCGTGGCCTATTTTTGGCACACGGAGGCCGCCCGCAAAGTCTCGGGCCATTCCTAGTCCGGCGGACGAACTTCGCCCACGCCCCCCACCAAGGCTATAGCCCACCCGTGTTTTGGCCAATTGGGGGGTTTTGGCACCCCGAACTTCGGGCGCTAATTTTTGGGCGCGGCTGTGGCCGTGGCCTATTTTTGGCACCCGGAGGCCGCCCGCAAAGTCTCGGGCCATTCCGAGTCCGGCGGACGATCTTCGCCCACGCCCCCCACCAAGGCTATAGCCCACCCGTTTTTTGGTCATTTGGGGGGTTTTGGCACCCCGACCTTCGGGCGCTAATTTTTGGGCGCGGCTGTGCCCGTGGCCTATTTTTGGTACATGGAGGCCGCCCGAAAAGTCTGGGGCCATTCCTAGTCCGGCGGACGAACTTCGCCCACGCCCCCCACCAAGGCTATAGCCCACCCGTGTTTTGGCCAATTGGGGGGTTTTGGCACCCCGAACTTCGGGCGCTAATTTTTGGGCGCGGCTGTGCCCGTGGCCTATTTTTGGCACGCGGAGGCCGCCCGCAAAGTCTCGGGCCATTCCGAGTCCGGCGGACGAACTTCGCCCACACCCCCCACCAAGGCTATAGCCCACCCGTTTTTTGGTCATTTGGGGGGTTTTGGCACCCCGACCTTCGGGCGCGGCTGTGCCCGTGGCCTATTTTTGGCACACGGAGGCCGCCCGCAAAGTCTCGGGCCATTCCTAGTCCGGCGGACGAACTTCGCCCCCCCAAGGCTATAGCCCACCCGTTTTTGGCCAATTGGGGGTTTTGGCACCCCAGAACCGGGCGCTGATTTTGGCGCGGCTGTGCCCGTGGCCTATTTTGGCACCCGGAGGCCGCCCGAAAAGTCTGGGGCCATTCCGAGTCCGGCAGGCGAACTTCGCCCACGCCCCCACCAAGGCTATAGCCCACCCGTTTTTGGCCATTTGGGGGTTTGGCACCCGACCTTCGGGCGCTAATTTTTGGCGCGGCGGTGCCCGTGGCCTATTTTGGCACCACGGAGGCCGCCCGCAATGTCTCGGGCCATTCCGAGTCCGGCGGACGAACCGCCACGCCCCCACCAAGGCTATAGCCCACCCGATTTTTGGCCATTTTTCCGCTGGGGGGTTTTGGCACCCCGACCTTCGGGCGCTAATATTTGGGCGCGGCTGTGCCCATGGCCTATTTTTCGCACACGGAGGCCAGCCGCAAAGTCTCGGGCCATTCCGAGTCCGGCGGACGAACTTCACCCACACCCCCCACCAAGGCTATAGCCCACCCGTTTTTTGGCCATTTGGGTGGTTTTGGCACCCCGACCTTCGGGCGCTAATTTTTGGGCGCGGCTGTGCCCGTGGCCTATTTTTGTCACACGGAGGTCGCCCGCAAAGTCTCGGGCCTTTCCGAGTCCGGCGGACTAACTTCTCCCACGCCCCCCACCAAGGCTATAGCCCTCCCGCTTTTTGGCCATTTTTCCGCTGGGGGGTTTTGGCACCCCGACCTTCGGGCGCTAATTTTTGGGCGCGGCTGTGCCCATGGCCTATTTTTCGCACACGGAGGCCACCCGCAAAGTCTCGGGCCATTCCGAGTCCGGCGGACGAACTTCACCCACACCCCCCACCAAGGCTATAGCCCACCCGTTTTTTGGCCATTTGGGTGGTTTTGGCACCCCGACCTTCGGGCGCTAATTTTTGGGCGCGGCTGTGCCCGTGGCCTATTTTTGTCACACGGAGGTCGCCCGCAAAGTCTCGGGCCTTTCCGAGTCCGGCGGACTAACTTCTCCCACGCCCCCCACCAAGGCTATAGCCCTCCCGCTTTTGGCCATTTTCCGCTGGGGTTTTGGCACCCGACCTTCGGGCGCTAATTTTTAGGCGGCGGTGCCCGTGGCCTATTTTTGGCACCACGGAGGCCGCCCGCAATGTCTCGGGCAATTCCGAGTCCGAGGACGAACTTCGCCACGCCCCCACCAAGGCTATAGCCCACCCGATTTTTGGCCATTTTCCGCTGGGGTTTTGGCACCCCGACCTTGGGCGCTAATTTTTGGTGCGGCTGTGCCCGTGGCTATTTTGGCACACGGAGGCCGCCCGCAAAGTCTCGGGCCATTCCGAGTCCGGAGGACGAACTTCACCCACACCCCACAACAAGGCTATAGCCCACGCGATAATTGGCCAATTGGGGGATATTGGCACACCGACCTACGGCCGCTAATTTATAGGCGCGGGTGTGCCTGTGGCCTATTTTGGCACCACGGAGGCCGCCCGCAAAGTCTCGGGCCATTCGGAGTCCGAGGCGGAACTTCGCCCACGCCCCCCAGCAAGGCTATAGACCACCCGATTTTTGGCCATTTTTCCGCTGGGGGGTTTTGGCACCCCGACCTTCGGGCGCAAATTTTGGGCGCGGCTATGCCCGTGGCCTAATTTTGGCACACGGAGGCCGCCCCCAAAGTCTCGGGCCATTCCGAGTCCGGCGGACGAACTTCGCCCACGCCCTGCACCAAGGCTATAGCCCACCCGATTTTTGGCCATTTTTCCGCTGGGGGGTTTTGGCACCCCGATCTTCGGGCACAAATTTTTGGGCGCGGCTGTGCCCGTGGCCTATTTTTGGCACACGGAGGCCGCTCGCAAAGTCTCGGGCCATTCCTAGTCCGGCGGACGAACTTCGCCCACGCCCCCCACCAAGGCTATAGCCCACCCGTGTTTTGGCCAATTGGGGGGTTTTGGCACCCCGAACTTCGGGCGCTAATTTTTGGGCGCGGCTGTGCCCGTGGCCTATTTTTGGCACATGGAGGCCGCCCGCAAAGTCTCGGGCCATTCCGAGTCCGGCGGACGAACTTCGCCCACGCCCCCCACCAAGGCTATAGCCCACCCGTTTTTTGGCCATTTTCCGCTGGGGGGTTTTGGCACCCCGACCTTCGGGCGCTAATTTTTGGGCGCGGCTGTGGCCGTGGCCTATTTTTGGCACACGGAGGCCGCCCGCAAAGTCTCGGGCCATTCCGAGTCCGGCGGACGAACTTCACCCACGCCCCCCACCAAGGCTATAGCCCACCCGTTTTTTGGTCATTTGGGGGGTTTTGGCACCCCGACCTTCGGGCGCTAATTTTTGGGCGCGGCTGTGCCCGTGGCCTATTTTTGGTACACGGAGGCCGCCCGAAAAGTCTGGGGCCATTCCTAGTCCGGCGGACGAACTTCGCCCACGCCCCCCACCAAGGCTATAGCCCACCCGTTTTTTGGTCATTTGGGGGGTTTTGGCACCCCGACCTTCGGGCGCGGCTGTGCCCGTGGCCTATTTTTGGCACACGGAGGCCGCCCGCAAAGTCTCGGGCCATTCCTAGTCCGGCGAACGAACTTCGCCGCCCCCTGGCTATAGCCCACCCGTTTTTGGCCAATTGGGGTTTTGGCACCCCGAACTTGGGCGCTGATTTTTGGGCGCGGCTGTGCCCGTGGCCTATTTTGGCACCCGGAGGCCTCCCGAAAAGTCTGGGGCCATTCCGTGTACGGCGGACGTACGTCGCCCGCGCCCCCCACCAAGGCTATAGCCCACCCGTTTTTTGGCCATTTGGGGGTTTGGCACACCGACCGTCGGGCGGTGATTTTTGGGCGCGGCGGTGCCCGTGGCCAATTTTTGGCACACGGAGGCCGCCCGCAAGGTGTCGGGCCATTCCGAGTCCGGCGGACGAACTTCGCCCGTGTCCCCCACCATGGCTATAGCCCACCCGATTTTTTGCCATTTTTCCGCTGGGGGTTTGGGCACCCCGACCTTCGGGCGCTAATTTTTGGCGCGGCTGTGCCCATGGCCTATTTTTCGCACACGGAGGCCACCCGCAAAGTCTCGGGCCATTCCGAGTCCGGCGGACGAACTTCACCCACACCCCCCACCAAGGCTATAGCCCACCCGTTTTTTGGCCATTTGGGTGGTTTTGGCACCCCGACCTTCGGGCGCTAATTTTTGGGCGCGGCTGTGCCCGTGGCCTATTTTTGTCACACGGAGGTCGCCCGCAAAGTCTCGGGCCTTTCCGAGTCCGGCGGACTAACTTCTCCCACGCCCCCCACCAAGGCTATAGCCCTCCCGCTTTTTGGCCATTTTTCCGCTGGGGGGTTTTGGCACCCCGACCTTCGGGCGCTAATTTTTGGGCGCGGCGGTGCCCGTGGCCTATTTTTGGCACACGGAGGCCGCCCGCAATGTCTCGGGCAATTCCGAGTCCGGCGGACGAACTTCGCCCACGCCCCCCACCAAGGCTATAGCCCACCCGATTTTTGGCCATTTTTCCGCTGGGGGGTTTTGGCACCCCGACCTTCGGGCGCTAATTTTTGGGCGCGGCTGTGCCCGTGGCCTATTTTTGGCACACGGAGGCCGCCCGCAAAGTCTCGGGCCATTCCGAGTCCGGCGGACGAACTTCACCCACACCCCCCAACAAGGCTATAGCCCACTCGTTTTTTGGCCATTTGGGTGATTTTGGCACCCCGACCTTCGGGCGCTAATTTTTTGGCGCGGCTGTGCCTGTGGCCTATTTTTGGCACACGGAGGCCGCCCGCAAAGTCTCGGGCCATTCGGAGTCCGGCGGACGAACTTCGCCCACGCCCCCCAGCAAGGCTATAGACCACCCGATTTTTGGCCATTTTTCCGCTGGGGGGTTTTGGCACCCCGACCTTCGGGCGCAAATTTTGGGCGCGGCTATGCCCGTGGCCTAATTTTGGCACACGGAGGCCGCCCCCAAAGTCTCGGGCCATTCCGAGTCCGGCGGACGAACTTCGCCCACGCCCTGCACCAAGGCTATAGCCCACCCGATTTTTGGCCATTTTTCCGCTGGGGGGTTTTGGCACCCCGACCTTCGGGCGCTAATTTTTGGGCGCGGCTGTGCCCATGGCCTATTTTTCGCACACGGAGGCCACCCGCAAAGTCTCGGGCCATTCCGAGTCCGGCGGACGAACTTCACCCACACCCCCCACCAAGGCTATAGCCCACCCGTTTTTTGGCCATTTGGGTGGTTTTGGCACCCCGACCTTCGGGCGCTAATTTTTGGGCGCGGCTGTGCCCGTGGCCTATTTTTGTCACACGGAGGTCGCCCGCAAAGTCTCGGGCCTTTCCGAGTCCGGCGGACTAACTTCTCCCACGCCCCCCACCAAGGCTATAGCCCTCCCGCTTTTTGGCCATTTTTCCGCTGGGGGGTTTTGGCACCCCGACCTTCGGGCGCTAATTTTTGGGCGCGGCGGTGCCCGTGGCCTATTTTTCGCACACGGAGGCCGCCCGCAATGTCTCGGGCAATTCCGAGTCAGCGGACGAACTTCGCCACGCCCCCACCAAGGCTATAGCCCACCCGATTTTTGGCCATTTTCCGCTGGGGTTTTGGCACCCGACCTTCGGGCGCTAATTTTTGGCGCGGCGGTGCCCGTGGCCTATTTTGGCACACGGAGGTCGCCCGCAAAGTCTCGGGCCTTTCCGAGTCCGGCGGACGAACTTCTCCCACCCCCCCCAACAAGGCTATAGCCCACTCGTTTTTTGGCCATTTGGGTGATTTTGGTACCCCGACCTTCGGGCGCTAATTTTTAGCGCGGCTGTGCCTGTGGCCTATTTTGGCACACGGAGGCCGCCCGCAAAGTCTCGGGCCATTCGGAGTCCAGGCGGACGAACTTCGCCACGCCCCAGCAAGGCTATAGACCACCCGATTTTTGGCCATTTTCCGCTGGGGTTTTGGCACCCGACCTTCGGGCGCAAATTTTGGCGCGGCTATGCCCGTGGCCTAATTTTCACACGGAGGCCGCCCCAAAGTCTCGGGCCATTCCGAGTCCGGCGGACGAACCGCCTCGCCCTGCACCAAGGCTATAGCCCACCCGATTTTTGGCCATTTTCCGCTGGGGTTTTGGCACCCGACCTTGAGCGCTAATTTTTGGGCGCGGCTGTGCCCATGGCCTGCACCGGAGGCCACCCGCAAAGTCTCGGGCCATTCCGAGTCCAGTGGACGAACTTCACCACACCCCCACCAAGGCTATAGCCCACCCGTTTTTGGCCATTTGGGTGGTTTTGGCACCCGACCTTGGGCGCTAATTTTTGGGCGCGGCTGTGCCCGTGGCCTATTTTTGGCACACGGAGGTCGCCCGCAAAGTCTCGGGCCTTTCCGAGTCCGGCGGACTAACTTCTCCACGCCCCCCACCAAGGCTATAGCCCTCCCGCTTTTGGCCATTTTCCGCTGGGGTTTTGGCACCCGACCTTCGGGCGCTAATTTTTAGGCGCGGCGGTGCCCGTGGCCTATTTTCGCACCACGGAGGCCGCCCGCAATGTCTCGGGCAATTCCGAGTCCGCGGACGAACCGCCACGCCCCCCACCAAGGCTATAGCCCACCCGATTTTTGGCCATTTTTCCGCTGGGGGGTTTTGGCACCCCGACCTTCGGGCGCTAATTTTTGGGCGCGGCTGTGCCCGTGGCCTATTTTTGGCACACGGAGGCCGCCCGCAAAGTCTCGGGCCATTCCGAGTCCGGCGGACGAACTTCACCCACACCCCCCAACAAGGCTATAGCCCACTCGTTTTTTGGCCATTTGGGTGATTTTGGCACCCCGACCTTCGGGCGCTAATTTTTTGGCGCGGCTGTGCCTGTGGCCTATTTTTGGCACACGGAGGCCGCCCGCAAAGTCTCGGGCCATTCGGAGTCCGGCGGACGAACTTCGCCCACGCCCCCCAGCAAGGCTATAGACCACCCGATTTTTGGCCATTTTTCCGCTGGGGGGTTTTGGCACCCCGACCTTCGGGCGCAAATTTTGGGCGCGGCTATGCCCGTGGCCTATTTTTGGCACACGGAGGCCGCCCCGAAAGTCCCGGGCCATTCCGAGTCCGGCGGACGAACTTCGCCCACGCCCCGCACCAAGGCTATAGCCCACCCGATTTTTGGCCATTTTTCCGCTGGGGGGTTTTGGCACCCCGATCTTCGGGCACAAATTTTTGGGCGCGGCTGTGCCCGTGGCCTATTTTTGGCACACGGAGGCCGCCCGCAAAGTCTCGGGCCATTCCTAGTCCGGCGGACGAACTTCGCCCACGCCCCCCACCAAGGCTATAGCCCACCCGTGTTTTGGCCAATTGGGGGGTTTTGGCACCCCGAACTTCGGGCGCTAATTTTTGGGCGCGGCTGTGCCCGTGGCCTATTTTTGGCACACGGAGGCCGCCCGCAAAGTCTCGGGCCATTCCGAGTCCGGCGGACGAACTTCGCCCGCACCCCCCACCAAGGCTATAGCCCACCCGTTTTTTGGCCATTTTTCCGCTGGGGGGTTTTGGCACCCCGACCTTCGGGCGCTAATTTTTGGGCGCGGCTGTGGCCGTGGCCTATTTTTGGCACACGGAGGCCGCCCGCAAAGTCTCGGGCCATTCCGAGTCCGGGGGACGAACTTCGCCCACGCCCCCCACCAAGGCTATAGCCCACCCGTTTTTTGGTCATTTGGGGGGTTTTGGCACCCCGACCTTCGGGCGCTAATTTTTGGGCGCGGCTGTGCCCGTGGCCTATTTTTGGTACACGGAGGCCGCCCGAAAAGTCTGGGGCCATTCCTAGTCCGGCGGACGAACTTCGCCCACGCCCCCCACCAAGGCTATAGCCCACCCGTGTTTTGGCCAATTGGGGGGTTTTGGCACCCCGAACTTCGGGCGCTAATTTTTGGGCGCGGCTGTGCCCGTGGCCTATTTTTGGCACACGGAGGCCGCCCGCAAAGTCTCGGGCCATTCCGAGTCCGGCGGACGAACTTCGCCCACACCCCCCACCAAGGCTATAGCCCACCCGTTTTTTGGTCATTTGGGGGGTTTTGGCACCCCGACCTTCGGGCGCGGCTGTGCCCGTGGCCTATTTTTGGCACACGGAGGCCGCCCGCAAAGTCTCGGGCCATTCCTAGTCCGGCGAACTTCGCCCGCCCCACCAAGGCTATAGCCCACCCGTTTTTGGCCAATTGGGGTTTTGGCACCCGAACTTCGGGCGCTGATTTAGGGTCGCGGCTGTGCCCGTGGCCTATTTTTGGCACCCGGAGGCCGCCCGAAAAGTCTGGGGCCATTCCGAGTCCGGCAGACGAACTTCGCCCACGCCCCCCACCAAGGCTATAGCCCACCCGTTTTTTGGCCATTTGGGGGGTTTTGGCACCCCGACCTTCGGGCGCAAATTTTTGGGCGCGGCGGTGCCCGTGACCTATTTTTGGCACACGGAGGCCGCCCGCAATGTCTCGGGCCATTCCGAGTCCGGTGGTCGAACTTCGCCCACGCCCCCCACCAAGGCTATAGCCCACCCGATTTTTGGCCATTTTTCCGCTGGGGGGTTTTGGCACCCCGACCTTCGGGCGCTAATTTTTGGGCGCGGCTGTGCCCGTGGCCTATTTTTCACACACGGAGGCCACCCGCAAAGTCTCGGGCCATTCCGAGTCGGGCGGACGAACTTCACCCACACCCCCCACCAAGGCTATAGCCCACCCGTTTTTTGGCCATTTGGGTGGTTTTGGCACCCCGACCTTCGGATGCTAATTTTTTGGCGCGGCTGTGCTGTGGCCTATTTTTGGCACACGGTGGACGCCCGCAAAGTCTCGGGCCATTCGGAGTCCGTCGGACGAACTTCGCCCACGCCCCCCAGCAAGGCTATAGCCCACCCGATTTTTGGCCATTTTTCCGCTGGGGGGTTTTGGCACCCCGGTCTTCGGGCACTAATTTTTGGGCGCGGCTGTGCCCGTGGCTTATTTTTGTCACACGGAGGCCGCCCGCAAAGTCTCGGGCCATTCCTAGTCCGGCGGACGAACTTCACCCACGCCCCCCACCAAGGCTATAGCCCACCCGTTTTTTGGCCAATTGGGGGGTTTTGGCACCCCGAACTTCGGGAGCTAATTTTTGGGCGCGGCTGTGCCCGTGGCCTATTTTTGGCACACGGAGGCCGCTCGCAAAGTCTCGGGCCATTCCTAGTCCGGCGGACGAACTTCGCCCACGCCCCCCACCAAGGCTATAGCCCACCCGTGTTTTGGCCAATTGGGGGGTTTTGGCACCCCGAACTTCGGCCGCTAATTTTTGGGCGCGCTGTGCCGTGGCCTATTTTGGCACCCGGAGGCCGCCCGAAAAGTCTGGGGCCATTCGAGTCCGGCGGATGAACTTCGCCCGCCCCCACCAAGGCTATAGCCCACCCGTTTTTGGCCATTTTCCGCTGGGGGTTTTGGCACCCCGAACTTCGGGCGCTAATTTTTGGGCGCGGCTGTGGCCGTGGCCTATTTTTGGCACACGGAGGCCGCCCGCAAAGTCTCGGGCCATTCCGAGTCCGGCGGACGAACTTCGCCCACGCCCCCCACCAAGGCTATAGCCCACCCGTTTTTTGGGCATTTGGGGGGTTTTGGCACCCCGACCTTCGGGCGCTAATTTTTGGGCGCGGCTGTGGCCGTGGCCTATTTTTGGTACATGGAGGCCGCCCGAAAAGTCTGGGGCCATTCCTAGTCCGGCGGACGAACTTCGCCCACGCCCCCCACCAAGGCTATAGCCCACCCGTGTTTTGGCCAATTGGGGGGTTTTGGCACCCCGAACTTCGGGCGCTAATTTTTGGGCGCGGCTGTGCCCGTGGCCTATTTTTGGCACACGGAGGCAGCCCGCAAAGTCTCGGGCCATTCCGAGTCCAGGCGGACGAACTTCGCCCACACCCCCACCAAGGCTATAGCCCACCCGTTTTTGGTCATTTGGGGGTTTTGGCACCCGACCTTGAGCGGCTGTGCCCGTGGCCTATTTTGGCACACGGAGGCCGCCCGCAAAGTCTCGGGCCATTCCTAGTCCGAGCGAACTTCGCCGCCCCCACCAAGGCTATAGCCCACCCGTTTTTGGCCAATTGGGAGGTTTTGGCACCCAGGGCGTTGATTTTGGCGCGGCTGTGCCCGTGGCCTATTTTGGCACCCGGAGGCCGCCGAAAAGTCTGGGGCCATTCCGAGTCCGGCAGGCGAACTTCGCCGCCCCCACCAAGGCTATAGCCCACCCGTTTTTTGGCCAATTGGGGGGTTTTGGCACCCCGACCTTCGGGCGCAAATTTTTGGGCGCGGCGGTGCCCGTGACCTATTTTTGGCACACGGAGGCCGCCCGCAATGTCTCGGGCCATTCCGAGTCCGGTGGTCGAACTTCGCCCACGCCCCCCACCAAGGCTATAGCCCACCCGATTTTTGGCCATTTTTCCGCTGGGGGGTTTTGGCACCCCGACCTTCGGGCGCTAATTTTTGGGCGCGGCTGTGCCCGTGGCCTATTTTTCACACACGGAGGCCACCCGCAAAGTCTCGGGCCAGTCCGAGTCGGGCGGACGAACTTCACCCACACCCCCCACCAAGGCTATAGCCCACCCGTTTTTTGGCCATTTGGGTGGTTTTGGCACCCCGACCTTCGGATGCTAATTTTTTGCCGCGGCTGTGCTGTGGCCTATTTTTGGCACACGGTGGCCGCCCGCAAAGTCTCGGGCCATTCGGAGTCCGTCGGACGAACTTCGCCCACGCCCCCCAGCAAGGCTATAGCCCACCCGATTTTTGGCCATTTTTCCGCTGGGGGGTTTTGGCACCCCGGTCTTCGGGCACTAATTTTTGGGCGCGGCTGTGCCCGTGGCTTATTTTTGTCACACGGAGGCCGCCCGCAAAGTCTCGGGCCATTCCTAGTCCGGCGGACGAACTTCACCCACGCCCCCCACCAAGGCTATAGCCCACCCGTTTTTTGGCCAATTGGGGGGTTTTGGCACCCCGAACTTCGGGCGCTAATTTTTGGGCGCGGCTGTGCCCGTGGCCTATTTTTGGCACACGGAGGCCGCCCGCATAGTCTGGGGCCATTCCGAGTCCGGCGGACGAACTTCGCCCACACCCCCCACCAAGGCTATAGCCCACCCGTTTTTTGGCCATTTTTCCGCTGGGGGGTTTTGGCACCCCGACCTTCGGGCGCTAATTTTTGGGCGCGGCTGTTCCCGTGGCCTATTTTTGGCACACGGAGGCCGCCCGCAAAGTCTCGGGCCTTTCCGAGTCCGGCGGACTAACTTCTCCCACGCCCCCCACCAAGGCTATAGCCCACCCGTTTTTTGACCAATTGGGGGGTTTTGGCACCCCGAACTTCGGGCACTAATTGTTGGGCGCGGCTGTGCCCGTGGCCTATTTTTGGCACACGGAGGCTGCCCGCAAAGTCTGGGGCCATTCCGAGTCCGGCGGACGAACTTCGCCCACGCCCCCCACCAAGGCTATAGCCCACCCGTTTTTTTGCCATTTTTCCGCTGGGGGGTTTTGGCACCCCGACCTTCGGGAGCTAATTTTTGGGCGCAGCTGTGCCCGTGGCATATTTTTGGCACACGGTGGCCGCCCGCAAAGTCTCGGGCCTTTCCGAGTCCGGCAGACTAACTTCTCCCACGCCCCCCACCAAGGCTATAGCCCTCCCGCTTTTTGGCCATTTTTCCGCTGGGGGGTTTTGGCACCCCGACCTTCGGGCGCTAATTTTTGGGCGCGGCTGTGCCCGTGGCATATTTTTGGCACACGGAGGCCGCCCGCAATGTCTCGGGCCATTCCGAGTCCGGCGGACGAACTTCGCCCACGCCCCCCACCAAGGCTATAGCCCACCCGTTTTTTGGCCAATTGGGGGGTTTTGGCACCCCAAACTTCGGGCGCTAATTTTTGGGCGCGGCTATGCCCGTGGCCTATTTTTGGAACACGGAGGCCGCCCCCAAAGTCTCGGGCCATTCCGAGTCCGGCGGACGAACTTCGCCCACGCCCCCCACCAAGGCTATAGCCCACCCGATTTTTGGCCATTTTTCCGCTGGGGGGTTTTGGCACCCCGATCTTCGGGCACTAATTTTTGGACGCGGCTGTGCCCGTGGCCTATTTTTGGCACACGGAGGCCGCCCGCAAAGTCTCGGGCCATTCCCAGTCCGGCGGACGAACTTCGCCCACGCCCCTCACCAAGGCTATAGCCCACCCGTTTTTTGGCCAATTGGGGGGTTTTGGCACCCCGAACTTCGGGCGCTAATTTTTGGGCGCGGCTGTGCCCGTGGCCTATTTTTGGCACACGGAGGCCGCCCGCAATGTCTCGGGCCATTCCGAGTCCGGAGCACGACCCTCGGCACCGCCCATCACCAAGGCTATAGCCCACCCGTTTTTTGGCCAATTGGGGGGTTTTGGCACCCCGAACTTCGGGCGCTAATTTTTGGGCGCGGCTGTGCCCGTGGCCTATTTTTGGCACACGGAGGCCGCCCGCAATGTCTGGGGCCATTCCGAGTCCGGCGGACGAACTTCGCCCACGCCCCCCACCAAGGCTATAGCCCACCCGTTTTTTGGCCATTTTTCCGCTGGGGGGTTTTTGCACCCCGACCTTCGGGCGCTAATTTTTGGGCGCGGCTGTGCCCGTGGCCAATTTTTGGCACACGGAGGCTGCCCGCAAAGTCTGGGGCCATTCCGAGTCCGGCGGACGAACTTCGCCCACGCCCCCCACCAAGGCTATAGCCCACCCGTTTTTTTGCCATTTTTCCGCTGGGGGGTTTTGGCACCCCGACCTTCGGGAGCTAATTTTTGGGCGCGGCTGTGCCCGTGGCATATTTTTGGCACACGGTGGCCGCCCGCAAAGTCTCGGGCCTTTCCGAGTCCGGCAGACTAACTTCTCCCACGCCCCCCACCAAGGCTATAGCCCTCCCGCTTTTTGGCCATTTTTCCGCTGGGGGGTTTTGGCACCCCGACCTTCGGGCGCTAATTTTTGGGCGCGGCGGTACCCGTGGCCTATTTTTAGCACACGGAGGCCGCCCGTAATGTCTCGGGCCATTCCGAGTCCGGCGGACGAACTTCGCCCACGCCCCCCACCAAGGCTATAGCCCACCCGTTTTTTGGCCAATTCGGGGGTTTTGGCACCCCGAACATCGGGCGCTAATTTTTGGGCGCGGCTATGCCCGTGGCCTATTTTTGGAACACGGAGGCCGCCCCCAAAGTCTCGGGCCATTCCGAGTCCGGCGGACGAACTTCGCCCACGCCCCCCACCAAGGCTATAGCCCACCCGATTTTTGGCCATTTTTCCGCTGGGGGGTTTTGGCACCCCGATCTTCGGGCACTAATTTTTGGACGCGGCTGTGCCCGTGGCCTATTTTTGGCACACGGAGGCCGCCCGCAAAGTCTCGGGCCATTCCTAGTCCGGCGGACGAACTTCGCCCACGCCCCCCACCAAGGCTATAGCCCACCCGTTTTTTGGCCATTTTCCCGCAGGGGGGTTTTTGCACCCCGACCTTCGGACGCTAATTTTTGGGCGCGGCTGTGCCCGTGGCCTATTTTTGGCACACGGAGGCTGCCCGCAAAGTCTGGGGCCATTCCGAGTCCGGCGGAAAAACTTCGCCCACGCCCCCCACCAAGGCTATAGCCCACCCGTTTTTTTGCCATTTTTCCGCTGGGGGGTTTTGGCACCCCGACCTTCGGGAGCTAATTTTTGGGCGCGGCTGTGCCCGTGGCATATTTTTGGCACACGGTGGCCGCCCGCAAAGTCTCGGGCCTTTCCGAGTCCGGCAGACTAACTTATCCCACGCCCCCCACCAAGGCTATATCCCACCCGATTTTTTGGCCATTTTTCCGCTGGGGGGTTTTGGCACCCCGATCTTCGGGCACAAATTTTTGGGCGCGGCTGTGCCCGTGGCCTATTTTTGGCACACGGAGGCCGCCCGCAAAGTCTCGGGCCATTCGGAGTCCGGCGGACGAACTTCGCCCACGCCCCCCACCAAGGCTATAGCCCACCCGTTTTTTTGCCATTTTTCCGCTGGGGGGTTTTGGCACCCCGACCTTCGGGAGCTAATTTTTGGGCGCGGCTGTGCCCGTGGCATATTTTTGGCACACGGTGGCCGCCCGCAAAGTCTCGGGCCTTTCCGAGTCCGACAGACTAACTTCTCCCACGCCCCCCACCAAGGCTATAGCCCTCCCGTTTTTTGGCCATTTTCCGCTGGGGTTTTGGCACCCGAACTTCGGGCGCTAATTTTTGGCGGCTATGCCCGTGGACTATTTTGGCACACGGAGGCCGCCCCAAAATCTTGGGCCATTCCTAGTCCGGACGAACTTCGCCCCCAGCAAGGCTATAGCCCACCCGATTTTTGGCCATTTTTCCGCTGGGGGGTTTAGGCACCCCGACCTTCGGGCACTAATTTTTGGGCGCGGCTATGCCCGTGGCATATTTTTGGCAAACGGAGGCCGCCCCCAAAGTCTCGGGCCATTCCGAATCCGGCGGACGAACTTCGCCCACGCCCCCCACCAAGGCTATAGCCCACCCGATTTTTGGCCATTTTTCCGCTGGGGGGTTTTGGCACCCCGATCTTCGGGCACAAATTTTTGGGCGCGGCTGTGCCCGTGGCCTATTTTTGGCACACGGAGGCTGCCCGCAAAGTCTCGGGCCATTCCTAGTCCGGCGGACGAACTTCGCCCACGCCCCCCACCAAGGCTATAGCCCACCCGTTTTTTGGCCAATTGGGGGGTTTTGGCACCCCGAACTTCGGGCGCTAATTTTTGGGCGCGGCTGTGCCCGTGGCCTATTTTTGGCACACGGAGGCCGCCCGCATAGTCTGGGGCCATTCCGAGTCAGGCGGATGAACTTCGCCCACGCCCCCCACCAAGGCTATAGCCCACCCGTTTTTTGGCCATTTTTCCGCTGGGGGTTTTGGCACCCCGACCTTTGGGCGCTAATTTTTGGGCGCGGCTGTGCCCGTGGCCTATTTTTGGCACACGGAGGCCGCCCGCAAAGTCTCGGGCCATTCCGAGTCCGGCGGACTAACTTCTCCTACGCCCCCCACCAAGGCTATTGCCCACCCGTTTTTTGGCCAATTGGGGGGTTTTGGCACCCCGAACTTCGGGCGCTAATTTTTGGGCGCGGCTGTGCCCGTGGCCTATTTTTGGCACACGGAGGCTGCCCGCAATGTCTCGGGCCATTCCGAGTCCGGCGGACGAACTTCGCCCACGCCCCCCACCAAGGCTATAGCCCACCCGTTTTTTGGCCAATTGGGGGGTTTTGGCACCCCGAACTTCGGGCGCTAATTTTTGGGCGCGGCTATGCCCGTGGACTATTTTTGGCACACGGAGGCCGCTCCCAAAATCTCGAGCCATTCCTAGTCCGGCGGACGAACTTCGCCCACACCCCCCACCAAGGCTATAGCCCACCCGATTTTTGGCCATTTTTCCGCTGGGGGGTTTTGGTACCCCGATCTTCGGGCACTAATTTTTCGGCGCGGCTGTGCCCGTGGCCTATTTTTGGCACACGGAGGCCGCCCGCAAAGTCTCGGGCCATTCCTAGTCCGGCGGACGAACTTCGCCCACACCCCCCACCAAGGCTATAGCCCACCCGTTTTTTGGCCAATTGGGGGGTTTTGGCACCCCGAAATTCGGGCGCTCATTTTTGGGCGCGGCTGTGCCCGTGGCCTATTTTTGGCACACGGAGGCCGACCGCAAAGTCTGGGGCCATTCCGAGTCCAGCGGACGAACTTCGCCCACGCCCCCCACCAAGGCTATATCCCACCCGTTTTTTGGCCATTTTTCCGCTGGGGGGTTTTGGCACCCCGACCTTCGGGCGCTAATTTTTGGGCGCGGCTGTGCCCGTGGCCTATTTTTCGCACACGGAGGCCGCCCGCAAAGTCTCGGGCCATTCGGAGTCCGGCGGACGAACTTCGCCCACGCCCCCCAGCAAGGCTATAGCCCACCCGATTTTTGGCCATTTTTCCGCTGGGGGTTTTTGCACCCCGACCTTCGGGCGCTAATTTTTGGGCGCGGCTGTGCCCGTGGCCTATTTTTCGCACACGGAGGCCACCCGCAAAGTGTCGGGCCATTCCGAGTCGGGCGGACGAACTTCACCCACACCCCCCACCAAGGCTATAGCCCACCCGTTTTTTGGCCAATTGGGGGGTTTTGGCACCCCGAAATTCGGGCGCTCATTTTTGGGCGCGGCTGTGCCCGTGGCCTATTTTTGGCACACGGAGGCCGACCGCAAAGTCTGGGGCCATTCCGAGTCCAGCGGACGAACTTCGCCCACGCCCCCCACCAAGGCTATATCCCACCCGTTTTTTGGCCATTTTTCCGCTGGGGGGTTTTGGCACCCCGACCTTCGGGCGCTAATTTTTGGGCGCGGCTGTGCCCGTGGCCTATTTTTCGCACACGGAGGCCGCCCGCAAAGTCTCGGGCCATTCGGAGTCCGGCGGACGAACTTCGCCCACGCCCCCCAGCAAGGCTATAGCCCACCCGATTTTTGGCCATTTTTCCGCTGGGGGGTTTTGGCACCCCGACCTTCGGGCGCTAATTTTTGGGCGCGGCTATGCCCGTGGCCTATTTTTGGCACACGGAGGCCGCCCCCAAAGTCTCGGGCCATTCCGAATCCGGCGGACGAACTTCGCCCACACCCCCCACCAATGCCCACCCGAATTTTGGCCATTTTTCCGCTGGGGGGTTTTGGCACCCCGATCTTCGGGCACTAATTTTTGGGCGCGGCTGTGACCGTGGCCTATTTTTGGCACACGGAGGCCGCCCGCAAAGTCTCAGGCCATTCCTAGTCCGGCGGACGAACTTCGCCCACGCCCCCCACCAAGGCTATAGCCCACCCGTTTTTTGGCCAATTGGGGGGTTTTGGCACCACGAAATTCGGGCGCTAATTTTTGGGCGCGGCTGTGCCCGTGGCCTATTTTTGGCATACGGAGGCCGACCGCAAAGTCTGGGGCCATTCCGAGTCCAGCGGACGAACTTCGCCCACGCCCCCCACCAAGGCTATATCCCACCCGTTTTTTGGCCATTTTTCCGCTGGGCGGTTTTTTCACCCCGACCTTCGGGCGCTAATTTTTGGGCGCGGCTGTGCCCGTGGCCTATTTTTGGCACACGGAGGCCGCCCGCAAAGTCTCGGGCCTTTCCGAGTCCGGCTGACTAACTTCTCCCACGCCCCCCACCAAGGCTATAGCCCACCCGTTTTTTGGCCAATTGGGGGGTTTTGGCACCCCGAACTTCGGGCGCGAATTTTTGGGCGCGGCTATGCCCGTGGCCTATTTTTGGCACACGGAGGCCGCCCCCAAAGTCTCGGGCCATTCCTAGTCCGGCGGACGAACTTCGCCCACACCCCCCACCAAGGCTATAGCCCACCCGATTTTTGGCCATTTTTCCGCTGGGGGGTTTTGGCACCCCGATCTTCGGGCACTAATTTTTGGGCGCGGCTGTGCCCGTGGCCTATTTTTGGCACACGGAGGCCGCCCGCAAAGTCTCGGGCCATTCCTAGTCCGGCGGACGAACTTTGCCCACGCCCCCCACCAAGGCTATAGCCCACCCGTTTTTTGGCCAATTGGGGGGTTTTGGCACCCCGAACTTAGGGCGCTAATTTTTGGGCGCGGCTGTGCCCATGGCCTATTTTTGGCACACGGAGGCCGACCGCAACGTCTGGGGCCATTCCGAGTCCAGCGGACGAACTTCGCCCACGCCCCCCACCAAGGCTATATCCCACCCGATTTTTGGCCATTTTTCCGCTGGGGGGTTTTGGCACCCCGACCTTCGGGCGCTAATTTTTGGGGGCGGCTGTGCTCGTGGCCTATTTTTGGCACACGGAGGACGCCCGCAAAGTCTCGGGCCTTTCCGAGTCCGGCGGACTAACTTCTCCCACGCCCCCCACCAAGGCTATAGCCCACCCGTTTTTTGGTCATTTGGGGGGTTTTGGCACCCCGACCTTCGGGCGCTAATTTTTGGGCGCGGCTGCGCCCGTGGCCTATTTTTGGCACACGGAGGTCGCCCGCAAAGTCTCGGGCCTTTCCGAGTCCGGCGGACTAACTTCTCCCACTCCCCCCACCAAGGCTATAGCCCTCCCGCTTTTTGGCCATTTTTCCGCTGGGGGGTTTTGGCACCCCGACCTTCGGGCGCTAATTTTTGGTCGCGGCGGTGCCCGTGGCCTATTTTTGCACACGGAGGCTACCCGCAATGTCTCGGGAAATTCCGAGTCCGGAGGACGAACTTCGCCCACGCCCCCCACCAAGGCTATAGCCCACCCAATTTTTGGCCATTTTTCCGCTGGGGGGTTTTGGCACCCCGACCTTCGGGCGCTAATTTTTGGGCGCGGCTGTGCCCGTGGCCTATTTTTGGCACACGGAGGCCGCCCGCAAAGTCTCGCGCCATTCCGAGTGCGGCGGACGAACTTCACCCACACCCCCCACCAAGGCTATAGCCCACCCGTTTTTTGGACATTTGGGTGGTTTTGGCACCGCGACCTTCGGGTACTAATTTTTTGGCGCGGCTGTGCCTGTGGCCTATTTTTGGCACACGGAGGCCGCCCGCAAAGTCTCGGGCCATTCGGAGTCCGGCGGACGAACTTCGCCCACGCCCCCCAGCAAGGCTATAGACCACCCGATTTTTGGCCATTTTTCCGCTGGGAGGTTTTGGCACCCCGACCTTCGGGTGCTAATTTTTGGGCGCGGCTATGCCCGTGGCCTATTTTTGGCACACGGAGGTCGCCCCCAAAGTCTCGGGCCATTCCGAGTCCGGCGCACGAACTTCGCCCACGCCCCGCACCAAGGCTCTAGCCCACCCGATTTTTGGCCATTTTTCCGCTGGGGGGTTTTGGCACCCCGATCTTCGGGCGCAAATTTTTGGGCGCGGCTGTGCCCGTGGCCTATTTTTGGCACACGGAGGCCGCCCGCAAAGTCTCGGGCCATTCCTAGTCCGGCGAACGAACTTCGCCCACGCCCCCCACCAAGGCTATAGCCCACCCGTTTTTTGGCCATTTGGGGGGTTTTGGCACCCCGACCTTCGGGTAAAAATTTTTGGGCGCGGCTGTGCCCATGGCCTATTTTTGGCACACGGAGGCCGCCTGCAAAGTCTCGGGCCATTCCTAGTCCGGCGGACGAACTTCGCCCACGCCCCCCACCAAGGCTATAGCCCACCCGTTTTTTGGCCAATTGGGGGGTTTTGGCACCCCGAACTTCGGGCGCTAATTTTTGGGCGCGGCTGTGCCCGTGGCCTATTTTTGGCACACGGAGGCCGACCGCAAAGTCTGGGGCCATTCCGAGTCCAGCGGATGAATTTCGCCCACGCCCCCCACCAAGGCTATATCCCACCCGTTTTTTGGCCATTTTTCCGCTGGGGGGTTTTGGCACCCCGACCTTCGGGCGCTAATTTTTGGGGACGGCTGTGCCCGTGGCCTATTTTTGGCACACGGAGGCCGCCCGCAAAGTCTCGGGCCTTTCCGAGTCCGGCGGACTAACTTCTCCCACGCCCCCCACCAAGGCTATAGCCCACCCGTTTTTTGGTCATTTGGGGGGTTTTGGCACCCCGACCTTCGGGCGCTAATTTTTGGGCGCTGCTGTGCCCGTGGCCTATTTTTGGCACACGGAGGTCGCCCGCAAAGTCTCGGGCCTTTCCGAGTCCGGCGGACTAACTTCTCCCACGCCCCCCACCAAGGTTATAGCCCTCCCGCTTTTTGGCCATTTTTCCGCTGGGGGGTTTTGGCACCCCGACCTTCGGGCGCTAATTTTTTGTCGCGGCGGTGCCCGTGGCCTATTTTTGGCACACGGAGGCTGCCCGCAATGTCTCGGGAAATTCCGAGTCCGGAGGACGAACTTCGCCCACGCCCCCCACCAAGGCTATAGCCCACCCGATTTTTGGCCATTTTTCCGCTGGGGGGTTTGGCACCCCGACCTTCGGGCGCTAATTTTTGGGCGCGGCTGTGCCCGTGGCCTATTTTTGGCACACGGAGGCCGCCCGCAAAGTCTCGCGCCATTCCGAGTCCGGCGGACGAATTTCACCCACACCCCCCACTAAGGCTATAGCCCACCCGTTTTTTGGCCATTTGGGTGGTTTTGGCACCGCGACCTTCGGGTACTAATTTTTTGGCGCGGCTGTGCCTGTGGCCTATTTTTGGCACACGGAGGCCGCCCGCAAAGTCTCGGGCCATTCGGTGTCCGGCGGACGAACTTCGCCCACGCCCCCCAGCAAGGCTATAGACCACCAGATTTTTGGCCATTTTTCCGCTGGGGGGTTTTGGCACCCCGACCTTCGGGTGCTAATTTTTGGGCGCGGCTATGCCCGTGGCCTATTTTTGGCACACGGAGGCTGCCCGCAATGTCTCGGGAAATTCCGAGTCCGGCGAACGAACTTCGCCCACGCCCCGCACCAAGGCTCTAGCCCACCCGATTTTTGGCCATTTTTCCGCTGGGGGGTTTTGGCACCCCGATCTTCGGGCACAAATTTTTGGGCGCGGCTGTGCCCGTGGCCTATTTTTGGCACACGGAGGCCGCCCGCAAAGTCTCGGGCCATTCCTAGTCCGGCGAACGAACTTCGCCCACGCCCCCCATCAAGGCTATAGCCCACCCGTTTTTTGGCCATTTGGGGGGTTTTGGCACCCCGACCTTCGGGTGCTAATTTTTGGGCGCGGCTGTGCCCGTGGCCTATTTTTGGCACACAGAGGCCGCCCGCAAAGTTTCGTGCCATTCCTAGTCCGGCGGACTAACTTCTCCCACGCCCCCCACCAAGGCTATAGCCCTCCCGCTTTGTGGCCATTTTTCCGCTGGGGGGTTTTGGCACCCCGACCTTCGGGCGCTAATTTTTGGGCGCGGCTGTGCCCGTGGCCTATTTTTGGCACCCGGAGGCCGCCCGAAAATTCTGGGGCCATTCCGAGTCCGGCAGACGAACTTCGCCCACGCCCCCCACCAAGGCTATAGCCCACCCGCTTTTTGGCCATTTGGGGGGTTTTGACACCCCGACCTTCGGGCGCTAATTTTTGGGCGCGGCTGTGCCCGTGGCCTATTTTTGGCACACGGAGGCCGCCCGCAAAGTCTCGGGCCTTTCCGAGTCCGGCGAACTAACTACTCCCACGCCCCCCACCAAGGCTATAGCCCACCCGTTTTTTGGCCAATTGGGGGGTTTTGGCACCCGAACCGGGCGCTAATTTTTGGCGCGGCTGTGCCCGTGGCCTATTTTGGCACCGGAGGCCGACCACAAAGTCTGGGGCCATTCCGAGTCCAGCGGACGAACTTCGCCCACGCCCCCCACCAAGGCTATATCCCACCCGGTTTTTGGCCATTTGTCCGCTGGGGTTTTGGCACCCCGACCTTCGGGCGCTAATTTTTGGGGGCGGCTGTGCCCGTGGCCTATTTTTGGCACCCGGAGGCCGCCCGAAAATTCTGGGGCCATTCCGAGTCCGGCAGACGAACTTCGCCCACGCCCCCCACCAAGGCTATAGCCCACCCGCTTTTTGGCCATTTGGGGGGTTTTGACACCCCGACCTTCGGGCGCTAATTTTTGGGCGCGGCTGTGCCCGTGGCCTATTTTTGGCACACAGAGGCCGCCCGCAAAGTCTCGGGCCATTCCTAGTCCGGCGAACGAACTTCGCCCACGCCCCCCACCAAGGCTATAGCCCACCCGCTTTTTGGCCATTTGGGGGGTTTTGACACCCCGACCTTCGGGCGCTAATTTTTGGGCGCGGCTGTGCCCGTGGCCTATTTTTGGCACACAGAGGCCGCCCGCAAAGTCTCGGGCCATTCCTAGTCCGGCGAACGAACTTCGCCCACGCCCCCCACCAAGGCTATAGCCCACCCGTTTTTTGGCCATTTGGGGGGTTTTGACACCCCGACCTTCGGGCGCTAATTTTTGGGCGCGGCTGTGACCGTGGCCTATTTTTGGCACACGGAGGCCGCCCGCAAAGTCTCGGGCCTTTCCGAGTCCGGCGAACTAACTACTCCCACGCCCCCCACCAAGGCTATAGCCCACCCGTTTTTTGGCCAATTGGGGGGTTTTGGCACCCCAAACTTCGGGCTCTAATTTTTGGGCGCGGCTGTGCCCGTGGCCTATTTTTGGTACACGGAGGCCGCCCGAAAAGTCTGGGGCCATTCCGAGTCCGGCGGACGAACTTCGCCCACGTCCCCCACCAAGGCTATAGCCTACCCGTTTTTTGGCCATTTTTCCGCTGGGGGGTTTTGGCACCCCGACCTTCGGGCGCTAATTTTTGGGCGCGGCTGCGCCCGTGGCCTATTTTTGGCGCACGGAGGCCACCCGCTAAGTCTCGAGCCATTCCGAGTCCGGCGGACGAACTTCGCCCACGCCCCCCACCAAGGCTATAGCCCACCCGTTTTTTGGTCATTTGGGGGGTTTTGGCAACCCGACCTTCGGACGCTAATTTTTGGGGGCGGCTGTGCCCGTGGCCTATTTTTTGCACACGGAGGCCCCCCGCAAAGTCCCGGGCCTTTCCGAGTCCGGCGGACTAACTTCTCCCACGCCCCCCACCAAGGCTATAGCCCTCCCGCTTTTTGGCCATTTTTCCGCTGGGGGGTTTTGGCACCCCGACCTTCGGGCGCTAATTTTTGGGCGCGGCGGTGCCTGCGGCCTATTTTTGGCACACGGAGGCCGCCCGTAACGTCTCGGGCCATTCCGAGTCCGGCGGACGAACTTCGCCCACGCCCCCCACCTAGGCTATAGCCCACCCGATTTTTGGCCATTTTTCCGCTGGGGGGTTTTGGCACCCCGACCTTCGGGCGCTAATTTTTGGGCGCGGCTGTGCCCGTGGCCTATTTTTGGCACACGGAGGCCGCCCGCAAAGTCTCGGGCCTTTCCGAGTCCGGCGGACTAACTTCACCCACGCCCCCCACCAAGGCTATAGCCCACCCGCTTTTTGGCCATTTGGGGGGTTTTGGCACCCCGACCTTCGGGTGCGAATTGTTGGGCGCGGCTATGCCCGTGGCCTATTTTTGGCACACAGAGGCCGCCCGCAAAGTTTCGTGCCATTCCTAGTCCGGCGGACGAACATCGCCCACGCCCCCCACCAAGGCTATAGCCCACCCGATTTTTGGCCATTTTTCCGCAGGGGGTTTAGCACCCCGACCTTCGGGCGCTAATTTTGGGCGCGGCGGTGCCCGTGGCCTATTTTTGGCACACGGAGGCCGCCCGCAATGTGTCGGGCCATTCCGAGTCCGGCGGACGAACTTCGCCCACGGCCCCCACCAAGGCTATAACCCACTCGATTTTTGGCCATTTTTCCGCTGGGGGGTATTGGCACCCCGACCTTCGGGCGCTAATTTTTGGGCGCGGCAGTGCCCGTGGCCTATTTTTGGCACACGGAGGCCGCCCCCAAAGTCTCGGGCCATTCCGAGTCCGGCGGACGAACTTCGCCCACGCCCCCCACCAAGGCTATAGCCCACCCGTTTTTTGGTCATTTGGGGGGTTTTGGCACCCCGACCTTCGGGCGCTAATTTTTGGGCGCGGCTGTGCCCGTGGCCTATTTTTGGCACACGGAGGCCGCCCGCAAAGTCTCGGGCCTTTCCGAGTCCGGCGGACTAACTTCACCCACGCCCCCCACCAAGGCTATAGCCCACCCGCGTTTTGGCCATTTTTCCACTGGGGGGTTTTGGCATCCCCACCTTCGGGCGCTAATTTTTGGGCGCGGCGGTGCCCGTGGCCTATTTTTGGCACACGGAGTCCGCCCGCAATGTCTCGGGCCATTCCGAGTCCAGCGGACGAACTTCGGCCACGCCCCCCACCAAGGCTATAGCCCACCCGATTTTTGGCCATTTTTCCGCGGGGGGGTTTTGGCACCCCTACCTTCGGGCGCTAATTTTTGGGCGCGGCTGTGCCCGTGGCCTATTTTTGGCTCACGGAGGCCGCCCGCAAAGTCTCAGGCCATTCCGAGTCCGGCGGACGAACTTCACCCACACCCCCCACCAAGGCTATAGCCCACCCGATTTTTGGCCATTTTTCCTCTGGGGGGTTTTGGTACCCCGACCTTCGGGCTCTAATTTTTGGGCGCGGCTATGCCCGTTGCCTATTTTGGCCACACGGAGGCCGCCCGCAAAGTCTCGGGCCATACCGAGTCCGGCGGACGAACTTCGCCCACGCCCCCCACCAAGGCTATAGCCCACCCGTTTTTTGGCCATTTGGGGGGTTTTGGCACCCAGACCTTCGGGCGCTAATTTTTGGGCGCGGCTATTTTTGGAACACGGTGGCCGCCCGCAAAGTCTCGGGCCATTCCGAGTCCGGCGGACGAACTTCGCCCACGCCCCCCACCAAGGCTATAGCCCACCCGATTTTTGGCCATTTTTCCGCTGGGGGGTTTTGGCACTCCGACCTTCGGGGAATAATTTTTGGGCGCGGCTATCCCCGTTGCCTATTTTTGGCACACGGAGGCCGCCCGCAAAGTCTCGGGCCATTCCGAGTCCGGCGGACGAACTTCGCCCACGCCCCCCACCAAGGCTATAGCCCACCCGATTTTTGGCCATTTGTGGGGTTTTGGCACCCCGACCTTGGGGCTAATTTTTGGCGCGGCTGTGCCGTGGCCTATTTTACCACGGAGGCTGCACGCAAAGTCTTGGGCCATTCCGAGTCCGGACGAACTTCGCCACGCCCCCACCAAGGCTATAGCCCACCCGATTTTGGCCATTTTCCGCTGGGGTTTTGGCACCCGACCTTGGGCTCTAATTTTTGGGAGCGGCTATGCCCGTGGCCTATTTTTGGCACACGGAGGCCGCCCGCAATGTATCGGGCCATTCCGAGTCCGGCGGACGAACTTCGCCCACGCCCCCCACCAAGGCTATAGCCCACCCGATTTTTGGCCATTTGGGGGGTTTTTGCACCCGAACATCGGGGGCTAATTTTTGGCCGCGGCTGTGCCGTGGCCTATTTTACACACGGAGGCTGCCCGCAAAGTCTTGGGCCATTCCGAGTCCGGCGGACGAACTTCGCCCACGCCCCCCACCAAGGCTATAGCCCACCCGATTTTTGGCCATTTGGGGGGTTTTGGCATCCCGACCTTCGGGCGCTAATTTTTGGGCGCGGCTGTGGCCGTGAATCATTTTTGGCACACGGAGGCCGCCCACAAATTCTCGGGCAATTCCGAGTCCGGCGGACGAACTTCGCCCACCCCCCCCACCAAGGCTATAGCCCACCCGTTTTTTGGCCATTTAGGGGGTTTTGGCACCCCGACCTTTGGGTGCTAATTTTTGGCGCGGTTGTGCCCGTGGCCTATTTTTGGCACACGGAGGCCGCCCGCAAAGTCTCAGGCCATTCCGAGTCCGGCGGACGAACTTCGCCCACGCCCCCCACCAAGGCTATAGCCCACCCGATTTTTGGCCATTTTTCCGCTGGGGGGTTTTGGCACTCCGACCTTCGGGTACTAATTTTTGGGCGCGGCTACGCCCGTTGCCTATTTTTGGCACACGGAGGCCGCTCGCAAAGTCTCGGGCCATTCCGAGTCCGGCGGACGAACTTCGCCCACGCCCCCCACCAAGGCTATAGCCCACCCGTTTTTTGGCCATTTGGGGGGTTTTGGCACCCCGACCTTCGGGTGCTAATTTTTTGGCGCGGCTGTGCCCGTGGCCTATTTTTGGCACACGGAGGCCGCCCGCAAAGTCTCGGGCCTTTCCGAGTCCAGCGGACGAACTTCGCCCACGCCCCCCACCAAGGCTATAGCCCACCTGTTTTTTGGCCATTTGGGGGGTTTTGGCACCCCGACCTTCGGGCGCTAATTTTTTGGTGCGGCTGTGCCCGTGGCCTATTTTTGGCACACGGAGGCCGCCCGCAAAGTCTCGGGCCATTCCAAGTCCGGCGGACGAACTTCGCCCACGCCCCCCACCAAGGCTATAGCCCACCCGATTTTTGGCCATTTTTCCGCTGGGGGGTTATGGCACCCCGACCTTCGGGCTCTAATTTTTGGGAGCGGCTATGCCCGTGGCCTATTTTTGGCACACGGAGGCCGCCCGCAATGTATCGGGCCATTCCGAGTCCGGCGGACGAACTTCGCCCACGCCCCCCACCAAGGCTATAGCCCACCCGATTTTTGGCCATTTGGGGGGTTTTTGCACCCCGACCTTCGGTGGCTAATTTTTGGGCGCGGCTGTGCCGTGGCCTATTTTTGGCACACGGAGGCTGCCCGCAAAGTCTTGGGCCATTCCGAGTCCGGCGGACATGCGCCACGCCCCCCACCAAGGCTATAGCCCACCCGATTTTTGGCCATTTTTCCGCTGGGGGGTTTTGGCATCCCTACCTTCGGGCGCTAATTTTTGGGCGCGGCTGTGGCCGTGGATCATTTTTGGCACACGGAGGCCGCCCGCAATGTCTCGGGCCATTCCGAGTCCGGCGGACGAACTTCGCCCACGCCTCCCACAAAGGCCTTAGCCCGCCCGTTTTTTGGCCATTTGGGGGGTTTTGGCACGCCGAACTTCAGGTGCTAATTTTTGGGCGCGGCTGTGCCCGTGGCCTATTTTTGGCACACGGAAGCCGCCCGCAAAGTCTTGGGCCTTTCCGAGTCCAGCGGACGAACTTCGCCCATGCCCCCCACCAAGGCTATAGCCCACCCGTTTTTTGGCCATTTGGGGGGTTTTGGCACCCCGACCTTCGGGGGCTAATTTTTGGGCGCGGATGTGCCCGTGGCCTATTTATGGCACAAGGAGGCCGCCCACAAAGTCTCGGGCCATTCCGAGTCCGGCGGACGAACATCGCCCACGCCCCCCACCAAGGCTATAGCCCACCCGATTTTTGGCCATTTTTCCGCTGGGGGGTTTTGGCAACCCAACCTTCGGGCGCTAATTTTTGGGCGCGGCTTTGCCCGTGGCCTATTTTTGGCACACAGAGGCCGCCCGCAAAGTCTCGGCCCATTCCGAGTCCGGCGGACGAACTTCGCCCACGCCCCCCACAAAGGCTATAGCCCACCCGTTTTTTGGCCATTTGGGGGGTTTGGGCACCCCGAACTTCGGGTGCTAATTTTTGGGCGCGGCTGCGCCCGTGGCTTATTTTTGGCACACGGAGGCCGCCCGCTAAGTCTCGGGCCTTTCCGAGTCCAGCGGACGAACTTCGCCCACGCCCCCCACCAAGGCTATAGCCCACCCGTTTTTTGGCCATCTGGGGGGTTTTGGCACCCCGACCTTCGGGCGCTAATTTTTTGGCGCGGCTGTGCCCGTGGTCTAAGTTTGGCACACGGAGGCCGCCCGCAATGTCTCGGGCCATTCCGAGTCCGGCGGACGAACTTAGCCCCCGCCCCCCACCAAGGCTATAGCCCACCCGATTTTTGGCCATTTTTCCGCTGGGGGGTTTTGGCACCCCGACCTTCGGGCGCTAATTTTTGGGCGCGGCTATGACCGTGGCCTATTTTTGGCATATGGAGGCCGCCCGCAAAGTCTCGGGCCATTCAGAGTCAGGCGGACGAACTTCGCCCGCGCCCCCCACCGAGGTTATAGCCCACCCGTTTTTTGGCCATTTGGGGGGTTATGGTACCCTGACCTTCGGGTGCTAATTTTTGGGTGCGGCTGTGCCCGTGGCCTATTTTTGGCACACGGAGGCCGCCCGCAAAGTCTCGGGCAATTCCGAGTCCGGCGGACGAACTTCGCCCTCGCCCCCCACCAAGGCTATAGCCCACCCGTTTTTTGGCCATTTGGGGGGTTTTGGCACCCCAACCTTCGGGCGCTAATTTTTCGGCGCGGCTACGCCCGTGGCCTATATTTTGGCACATGGAGGCCGCCCGCAAAGTCTCGGGCCATTCCGAGTCCGGGGGACGAACTTCGCCCACGCCCCCCACCAAGGCTATAGCCCACCCGTTTTTTGGCCATTTTTCCGCTGGGGGGTTTTGGCACCCCGACCTTCGGGCACTAATTTTTGGGCGCGGCTATTACCGTGGCCTATTTTTGGCATATGGAGGCCGCCCGCAAAGTCTCGGGCCATTCCGAGTCAGGCGGACGAACTTCGCCCGCGCCCCCCACCAAGGCTATAGCCCACCCGTTTTTTGGCCATTTGGGGGGTTTTGGCACCCCGACCTTCGGGTGCTAATTTTTTGGTGCGGCTGTGCCCGTGGCCTATTCTTGGCACACGGAGGCCGCCCGCAAGGTCTCGGGCCTTTCCGAGTCCAGCGGACGAACCGCCACGCCCCACCAAGGCTATAGCCCACTGTTTTTGGCCATTTGGGGGGTTTTGGCACCCCGACCTTCGGGCGCTAATTTTTGGGTGCGGCTGTGCGCGTGGCCTATTTTTGGCACACGGAGGCCGCCCGCAAAGTCTCGGGCCATTCCAAGTCCGGCGGACGAACTTCGCCCACGCCCCCCACCAAGGCTATAGCCCACCCGATTTTTGGCCATTTTTCCGCTGGGGGGTTTGGGCACCCCGACCTTCGGGTTCTAATTTTTGGGAGCGGCTATGCCCGTGGCCTATTTTTGGCACACGGAGGTCGCCCGCAATGTATCGGGCCATTCCGAGTCCGGCGGACGAACTTCGCCCACGCCCCCCACCAAGGCTATAGCCCACCCGATTTTTGGCCATTTGGGGGGTTTTTGCACCCCGACCTTCGGGGGCTAATTTTTGGGCGCGGCTGTGCCGTGGCCTATTTTTGGCACGCGGAGGCTGCCCGCAAAGTCTTGGGCCATTCTGAGTCCGGCAGACGAACTTCGCCCACGCCCCCCACCAAGGCTATAGCCCACCCGATTTTTGGCCATTTGGGGGGTTTTGGCATCCCGACCTTCGGGCGCTAATTTTTGGGCGCAGCTGTGGCCGTGGATCATTTTTAGCACACGGAGGCCGCCCGCAATGTCTCGGGCCATTCCGAGTCCGGCGGACGAACTTCGCCCACGCCTCCCACAAAGGCTATAGCCCGCCCGTTTTTTGGCCATTTGGGGGGTTTTGGCACCCCGAACTTCAGGTGCTAATTTTTGGGCGCGGCTGTGCCCGTGGCCTATTTTTGGCACAGGGAAGCCGCCCGCAAAGTCTCGGGCCATTCCGAGTCCAGCGGACGAACTTCGCCCACGCCCCCCACCAAGGCTATAGCCCACCCGATTTTTGGCCATTTTTCCGCTGGGGGGTTTTGGCAACCCAACCTTCCGGTGCTAATTTTTGGGCGCGGCTGTGCCCGTGGCCTATTTTTGGCACACAGAGCCCGGCCGCAAAGTCTCGGCCCATTCCGAGTCCGGCGGACGAACTTCGCCCACGCCCCCCACAAAGGCTATAGCCCACCCGTTTTTTGGCCATTTGGGGGGTTTTGGCACCCCGAACTTCGGGTGCTAATTTTTGGGCGCGGCTGTGCCCGTGGCTTATTTTTGGCACACGGAGGCCGCCCGCTAAGTCTCGGGCCTTTCCGAGTCCAGCAGACGAACTTCGCCCACGCCCCCCACCAAGGCTATAGCCCACCCGTTTTTTGGCCATTTGGGGGGTTTTGGCACCCCGACCTTCGGGCGCTAATTTTTGGGCGCGGCTGTGCCCGTGGTCTAGTTTTGGCACACGGAGGCCGCCCGCAATGTCTCGGGCCATTCCGAGTCCGGCGGACGAACTTAGCCCACATCCCCCACCAAGGCTATAGCCCACCCGATTTTTGGCCATTTTTCCGCTGGGGGGTGTTGGCACCCCGACCTTCGGGAGCTAATTTTTGGGCACGGCTATGACCGTGGCCTATTTTTGGCATATGGAGGCCGCCCGCAAAGTCTCGGGCCATTCCGAGTCAGGCGGACGAACTTCGCCCGCGCCCCCCACCGAGGTTATAGCCCACCCGTTTTTTGGCCATTTGGGGGGTTTTGGTACCCCGACCTTCGGGCGCTAATTTTTGGGGGCGGCTGTGCCCGTGGTCTAGTTTTGGCACACGGAGGCCGCCCGCAATGTCTCGGGCCATTCCGAGTCCGGCGGACGAACTTAGCCCACGCCCCCCACCAAGGCTATAGCCCACCCGATTTTTGGCCATTTTTCCGCTGGGGGGTTTTGGCACCCCGACCTTCGGGCGCTAATTTTTGGGCGCGGCTATAACCGTGGCCTATTTTTGGCATATGGAGGCTGCCCGCAAAGTCTCGGGCCATTCCGAGTCAGGCGGACGAACTTCGCCCGCGCCCCCCACCGAGGTTATAGCCCACCCGTTTTTTGGCCATTTGGGGGGTTTTGGTACCCCGACCTTCGGGTGCTAATTTTTGGGTGCGGCTGTGCCCGTGGCCTATTTTTGGCACACGGAGGCCGCCCGCAAAGTCTCGGGCAATTCCGAGTCCGGCGGACGAACTTCGCCCTCGCCCCCCACCAAGGCTATAGCCCACCCGTTTTTTGGCCATTTGGGGGGTTTTGGCACCCCGACCTTCGGGCGCTAATTTTTGGGCGCGGCTATGCCCGTGGCCTATATTTTGGCACATGGAGGCCGCCCGCAAAGTCTCGGGCCATTCCGAGTCCGGCGGACGAACTTCGCCCACGCCCCCCACCAAGGCTCTAGCCCACCCGTATTTTGGCCATTTTTCCGCTGGGGGGTTTTGGCACCCCGACCTTCGGGCGCTAATTTTTGGGCGCGGCTATGACCGTGGCCTATTTTTGGCATATGGAGGCCGCCCGCAAAGTCTCGGGCCATTCCGAGTCAGGCGGACGAACTTCGCCCGCGCCCCCCACCAAGGCTATAGCCCACCCGTTTTTTGGCCATTTGGGGGGTTTTGGCACCCCGACCTTCGGGCGCTAATTTTTGGGTGCGGCTGTGCCCGTGGCCTATTTTTGGTACACGGAGGCCCCCCGCAAAGTCTCGGGAAATTCCAAGTCCGGCGGACGAACATCGCCCACGCCCCCCACCAAGGCTATAGCCCACCCGTTTTTTTGCCATTTGGGGGGTTTTGGCACCCCGACCGTGGGTGCTAATTTTTGGGCGCGGCTGTGCCCGTGGCCTATTTTTGGCACACGGAGGCCGCCCGCAAAGTCTCAGGCCATTCCGAGTCCGGCGGACGAACTTCGCCCACGCCCCCCAACAAGGCTATAGCCCACCCGTTTTTTGGCCATTTGGGGGGTTTTGGCACCCAGACCTTCGGGCGCTAATTTTTGGGCGCGGCTACGCCCGTGGCCTATTTTTGGCACACGGTGGCCGCCCGCAAATTCTCGGGCCATTCCGAGTCCGGCGGACGAACTTCGCCCACGCCCCCAACCAAGGCTATAGCCCACCCGTTTTTTGGCCATTTTTCCGCAGGGGGGTTTTGGCACCCCGACCTTCGGGAGCTAATTTTTGGGCGCGGCTATGACCGTGGCCTATTTTTGGCATATGGAGGCCGTCCGCAAAGTTTCGGGCCATTCCGAGTCCGGCGGACGAACTTCGCCCACGCCCCCCACAAAGGCTATAGCCCACCCGATTTTTGGCCATTTTTCCGCTGGGGGGTTTTGGCACTCCGACCTTCGGGTACTAATTTTTGGGCACGGCTATCCCCGTTGCCTATTTTTGGCACACGGAGCCCGCCCGCAAAGTCTCGTGCCATTCCGAGTCCGGCGGACGAACTTCGCCCACGCCCCCCACCAAGGCTATAGCCCACCCGTTTTTTGGCCATTTGGGGGGTTTTGGCACCCCGACCTTCGGGCGCTAATTTTTGGGTACGGCTGTGCCCATGGCCTATTTTTGGCACACGGAGAACGCCCGCAAAGTCTCGGGCAATTCCGAGTCCGGCGGACGAACTTCGCCCACCCCCCCCACCAAGGCTATAGCCCACCCGTTTTTTGGCCATTTGGGGGGTTTTGGCACCCCGACCTTTGGGTGCTAATTTTTGGGCGCGGTTGTGCCCGTGGCCTATTTTTGGCACACGGAGGCCCCCACCAAGGCTATAGCCCACCCGTTTTTTGGCCATTTTTCCGCTGGGGGGTTTTGGCACCCCGACCTTCGGGTGCTAATTTTTGGGCACGGCTGTGTCCGTGATCTACTTTTGGCACACGGAGGCTGCCCACAAAGTCTCGGGCTATTCCGAGTCCGGCAGACGAACTTCGCCCACGCCCCCCACCAAGGCTATAGCCCACCCGTTTTTTGGCCATTTGGGGGGTTTTAGCACCCCGACCTTCGGGCGCTAATTTTTGGGTACGGTTGTGCCCGTGGCCTATTTTTGGCACACGGAGGCCGCCCGCAAAGTCTCGGGCCATTCCGAGTCCGGCGGACGAACTTCGCCCACGACCCCACCAAGGCTATAGCCCACCCGTTTTTTGGCCATTTGGGGGGTTTTGGCACCCAGACCTTCGGGTGCTAATTTTTGGGCGCGGCTATGACCGTGGCCTATTTTTGGCATAGGGAGGCCGCCCGCAAAGTTTCGGGCCATTCCGAGTCCGGCGGACGAACTTCGCCCACGCCCCCCACAAAGGCTATAGCCCACCCGATTTTTGGCCATTTTTCCGCTGGGGGGTTTTGGCACTCCGACCTTCGGGTACTAATTTTTGGGCGCGGCTATCCCCGTTGCCTATTTTTAGCACACGGAGGCCGCCCGCAAAGTCTCGGGCCATTCCGAGTCCGGCGGACGAACTTCGCCCACGCCCCCCACCAAGGCTATAGCCCACCCGTTTTTTGGCCATTTGGGGGGTTTTGGCACCCCGACCTTCGGGCGCTAATTTTTGGGTGCGGCTGTGCCCGTGGCCTATTTTTGGCGCACGGAGGCCACCCGCAAAGTCTCGGGCAATTCCGAGTCCGGCGGACGAACTTCGCCCACCCCCCCACCAAGGCTATAGCCCACCCGTTTTTTGGCCATTTGGGGGGTTTTGGCACCCCGACCTTTGGGTGCTAATTTTTGGGCGCGGTTGTGCCCGTGGCCTATTTTTGGCACACGGAGGCCCCCCACCAAGGCTATAGCCCACCCATTTTTTGGCCATTTTTCCGCTGGGGGGTTTTGGCACCCCGACCTTCGGGTGCTAATTTTTGGGCACGGCTGTGTCCGTGGCCAACTTTTGGCACACGGAGGCTGCCCGCAAAGTCTCGGGCTATTCCGAGTCCGGCGGACGAACTTCGCCCACGCCCCCCACCAAGGCTATAGCCCACCCGTTTTTTGGCCATTTTTCCGCTGGGGGGTTTTGGCACTCCGACCTTCGGGTACTAATTTTTGGGCGCGGCTATCCCCGTTGCCTATTTTTGGCACACGGAGGCCGCCCGCAAAGTCTCGGGCCATTCCGAGTCCGGCGGACGAACTTCGCCCACGCCCCCCACCAAGGCTATAGCCCACCCGTTTTTTGGCCATTTGGGGGGTTTTGGCACCCCGACCTTCGGGCGCTAATTTTTGGGTGCGGCTGTGCCCGTGGCCTATTTTTGGCGCACGGAGGCCACCCGCAAAGTCTCGGGCAATTCCGAGTCCGGCGGACGAACTTCGCCCACCCCCCCCACCAAGGCTATAGCCCACCCGTTTTTTGGCCATTTGGGGGGTTTTGGCACCCCGACCTTTGGGTGCTAATTTTTGGGCGCGGTTGTGCCCGTGGCCTATTTTTGGCACACGGAGGCCCCCCACCAAGGCTATAGCCCACCCATTTTTTGGCCATTTTTCCGCTGGGGGGTTTTGGCACCCCGACCTTCGGGAGCTAATTTTTGGGAACGGCTTTGTCCGAGGCCAAAGTTTGGCACACGGAGGCTGCCCGCAAAGTCTCGGGCTATTTCGAGTCCGGCGGACGAACTTCGCCCACGCCCCCCACCAAGGCTATAGCCCACCCGTTTTTTTGCCATTTGGGGGGTTTTGGCACCCCGACCTTCGGACGCTAATTTTTGTGCGCGGCTGTGCCCGTGGCCTATTTTGGGACACGGAGGCCGCCCCCAAAGTCTCGGGCCATTCCGAGTCCGGCGGACGAACTTCGCCCACGCCCCCCACCAAGGCTTTAGCCCACCCGTTTTTTGGCCATTTTTCCGCTGGGGGGTTTTGGCACCCCGAAATTCGGGCGCGGCTGTGCCCGTGGCCTATTTTTGGCACACGGAGGCCGCCCACGAAGTCTCGGGCCATTCCGAGTCCGGCGGACGAACTTCGCCCACGCCCCCCACCAAGGCTATAGCCCACCCGTTTTTTGGCCATTTGGGGGGTTTTGGCACCAGACCTTGGGCGCTAATTTTTGTCTTGTGGCTGTGCCCGTGGCCTATTTTGGGACACGGAGGCCGCCCCCAAAGTCTCGGGCCATTCCGAGTCCGGCGGACGAACTTCGCCCACGCCCCCCACCAAGGCTATAGCCCACCCGTTTTTTGGCCATTTTTCCGCTGGGGGGTTTTTTGCACCCCGACCTTCGGGCACGGCTGTGCCCGTGGCCTATTTTTGGCACACGGAGGCCGCCCGCAAACTCTCGGGCCATTCCGAGTCCGGCGGACGAACTTCGCCCACGCCCCCCACCAAGGCTATAGCCAACCCGATTTTTGGCCATTTGGGGGGTTTTGGCACCCCGACCGGCGGGGGCTAATTTTTGGGCGCGGCTGTGACCGTGGCCTATTTTTTGCACACGGAGGCCGCCCGCAAAGTCTCGGGCCATTCCGAGTCCGGCGGACGAACTTTGCCCACGCCCCCCACCAAGGCTATAGCCCACCCGTTTTTTGGCCATTTTTTCGCTGGGGGTTTTGGCACCCCGACCATCGGGTGCTAATTTTATGGCACGGCTGTGTCCGTGGCCTACTTTTGGCACACGGAGGCTGCCCGTAAAGTCTCGGGCTATTCCGAGTCCGGCGGACGAACTTCGCCCACGCCCCCCACCAAGGCTATAACCCACCCGTTTTTTGGCCATTTGGGGGGTTTTGGCACCCCGACCTCCGGGAGCTAATTTTTGGGCGTGGCTGTGCCCGTGGAATATTTTTGGCACACGGAGGCCGCCCCCAAAGTCTCGGGCCATTCCGAGTCCGGCGGACGAACTTCGCCCACGCCCCCCAACGAGGCTATAGCCCACCCCTTTTTTGGCCATTTTGGAGGTTTTGGCACCCCGACCTTCGGGCGGTAATTTTTGGACGCGGCTGTGCCCGTGGAATATTTTTGGCACACGGAGGCCGACCCAAAGTCCCGGGCCATTCCGATTCCGGCGGACGAACTTCGCCCACGCCCCCCACCAAGGCTATAGCCCACCCGTTTTTTGGCCATTTTTCCGCTGGGGGGTTTTTGGCACCCCGACCTTCGGGCACTAATTTTTGTGCGCGGCTGTGCCCGTGTCCTATTTTTGGCACACGGAGGCCGCCCCCAAAGTCTCGGGCCATTCCGAGTCCGGCGGACGAACATCGCCCACGCCCCCCACCAAGGCTATAGCCCACCCGTTTTTTGGCCATTTGGGGGGTTTTGGCACCCCGACCTTCGGGAGCTAATTTTTGGGCGCGGCTGTGCCCGTGGCTTATTTTTGGCACACGGAGGCCGCCCGCAAAGTCTCGGGCTATTCCGAGTGCAGCGGACGAACTTCGCCCACACCCCCACCAAGGCTATAGCCCACCCGTTTTTTGGCCATTTGGGAGGTTTTGGCACCCCGACCTTCGGGCGCTAATTTTTGGATGCGGCTGTGCCCGTGGCTTATTTTTGGCACACGGAGGCCGCCCCCAAAGTCTCGGGCCATTCCGAGTCCGGCGGACGAACTTCGCCCACGCCCCCCAACAAGGCTATAGCCCACCCGTTTTTTGGCCATTTGGGAGGTTTTGGCACCCCGACCTTCGGGCGCTAATTTTTGGACGCGGCTGTGCCCGTGGCATATTTTTGGCAAACGGAGGCCGACCCAAAGTCTCGGGCCATTCCGAGTCCGGCGGACGAACTTCGCCCACGCCCACCACCAAGGCTATAGCCCACCCGTTTTTTGGCCATTTTTCCGCTGGGGGGTTTTTGGCACCCCGACCTTCGGGTGCTAATTTTTGGGCGCGGCTGTGCCCGTGCCCTATTTTTGGCACACGGAAGCCGCCCGCAAAGTCTCGGGCCATTCCGATTCCGGCGGACGAACTTTGCCCACGCCCACCACCAAGGCTATAGCCCACCCGTTTTTTGGCCATTTTTCCGCTGGGGGGTTTTGGCACCCTGACCTTCGGGTGCTAATTTTTGGGCACGGCTGTGCCCGTGGCCTATTTTTGGCACACGGAGGCAGCCCGCAAAGTCTCGGGCTATTCCGAGGCCGGCGGACGAACTTCGCCCACGCCCCCCACCAAGGCTATAGGCCACCCGTTTTTTGGTCATTTGGGGGGTTTTGGCACCCCGACCTTCGGGCGCTAATTTTTGTGCGCGGCTTTGCCCATGGCCTATTTTGGGACACGGAGGCCGCCCGCAAAGTCTCGGGCCATTCCGAGTCCGGCGGACGAACTTCGCCCACGCCCCCCACGAAGCCTACAGCCCACCCGTTTTTTGGCCATTTTTCCGCTTTGGCACCCCGACCTTCGGGAGCTAATTTTTGGGCGTGGCTGTTCCCGTGGCCTATTTTTGTCACACGGAGGCTGCCCGCAAAGTCTCGGGCCATTCCGTGTCAGGCGGACGAACTTCGCCCACGCCCCCCACCAAGGCTATAGTCCACCCGTTTTTTGGCCATTTGGGGGGTTTTGGCACCCAGATCTTCGGGCACTAATTTTTGGGTGCGGCTGTGCCCGTGGCCTATATTTGGCACATGGAGGCCGCCTGCAAAGTCTCGGGCCATTCCGAGTCCGGCGGACGAACTTCACCCACGCCCCCCACCAAGGCTATAGCCCACCCGTTTTTTGGCCATTTTTCCGCTGGGGGGTTTGGCACCCCGACATTCGGGCGCTAATTTTTGGGCGCGGCTGAGCCCGTGGCCTATTTTTGGCACACGGAGGCCGCCCGCAAAGTCTCGGGCCATTCCGAGTCCGGCGGACGAACTTCGCCCACGCCCCCCACCAAGGCTATAGCCCACCCGTTTTTTGGCCATTTTTCCGCTGGGGGGTTTTAGCACCCTGACCTTCGGGTACTAATTTTTGGGCGCGGCTGTACCCGTGGCCTATTTTTGGCACATGGAGGCCGCCCGCAAAGTCTCCGGCCATTCCGAGTCCGGCGGACGAACTTCGTCCACGCCCCCCACCAAGGCAATAGCCCACCCGTTTTTTGGCCATTTGGAAGGTTTTGGTATCCCGCCATTCGGGGGCTAATTTTTGGGTGCGGCTGTATCCGTGGCCTATTTTTGGCACACGGAGGGGGCCTGCAAAGTCTCGGGCCATTCCGAGTCCGGCGGACGAACTTCACCCACGCCCCCCACCAAGCCTATAGCCCACCCGATTTTTGGGCATTTTTCCGCTGGGGGGTTTTGGCACCCCGACCGTCGGGCGCTAATTTTTGGGCGCGGCTGTACCCGTGGCCTATTTTTCGCACATGGAGGCCGCCCGCAAAGTCTCCGGCCATTCCGAGTCCGGCGGACGAACTTCGCCCACGCCCCCCACCAAGGCTATAGCCCACCCGTTTTTTGGCCATTTGGGGGGTTTTGGCACCCCGACCTTCGGGAGCTAATTTTTGGGCGCGGCTGTACCCGTGGCCTATTTTTGGCACACGGAGGCCGCCCCCAATGTCTCGGGCCATTCCGAGTCCGGCGGAAGAACTTCGCCCACGCCCCCCACCAAGGCTATTGCCCACCCGTTTTTTGGCCATTTGGGGGGTTTTGGCACCCCGACCTTCGGGAGCAAATTTTTGGGCGCGGCTGCGCCCGTGGCCTATTTTTGGCACACGGAGGCCGCCCGCAAAGTCTCGGGCCATTCCGAGTTCGGCGGACGAACTTCGCCCACGCCCCCCACCAAGGCTATAGCCAACCCGTTTTTTGGCCATTTGGGGGGTTTTGGCACCGCGACCTTCGGTTGCTAATTTTTGGGTGCGGCTGTGCCCGTGGCCTATTTTGAGCCGCCCGCAAAGTCTCGGGCCATTCCGAGTCTGGCGGACGAACTTCGCCACGCCCCCACCATGGCTATAGCCCACCCGTTTTTGGCCATTTGGGGTTTTGGCACCCGACCTTGGGTGCTATTTTTTGGGTGCGGCAGTGCCCGTGGCCTTTTTTTGGCACACGGAGGCTGCCCGCAAAATTTCAGGCAGTTCCGAGTCCGGCGGACGAACTTCGCCAACGCCCCCACCAAGGCTATAGCCCACCCGATTTTTGGGCATTTTTCCGCTGGGTGGTTTTGGCACCCCGACCTTCGGGCGCTAATTTTTGGGCGCGGCTATACCCGTGGTCTATTTTTGGCAAATGGAGGCCGCCCCCAAAGTCTCGAGCCATTCCGAGTCCGGCGGACGAACTTCGCCCACGCCCCCCACCAAGGCAATAGCCCACCCGTTTTTTGGCCATTTGGGGGGTTTTGGTACCCCGACCTTCGGGGGCTAATTTTTGGGCGCGGCTGTATCCGTGGCCTATTTTTGGTACACGGAGGGGGCCTGCAAAGTCTCGGGCCATTCCGAGTCCGGCGGACGAACTTCGCCCACGCCCCCCACCAAGCCTATAGCCCACCCGATTTTTGGGCATTTTTCCGCTGGGGGGTTTTGGCACCCCGACTGTCGGGCGCTAATTTTTGGGCGCGGCTGTACCCGTGGCCTATTTTTGGCACATGGAGGCCCCCCGCAAAGTCTCGGGCCATTCTGAGTCCGGCGGACGAACTTCGCCCACGCCCCCCACCAAGGCTATAGCCCACCCGTTTTTTGGCCATTTGGGGGGTTTGGCACCCCGACCTTCGGGAGCTAATTTTTGGGCGCGGCTGTACCTGTGGCCTATTTTTGGCACACGGAGGCCGCCCCCAATGTCTCGGGCCATTCCGAGTCCGGCGGATGAACTTCGCCCACGCCCCCCACCAAGGCTATAGCCCACCCGTTTTTTGGCCATTTGGGGGGTTTTGGCACCCCGACCTTCGGGAGCTAATTTTTGGGCGCGGCTGCGCCCGTGGCCTATTTTTGGCACACGGAGGCCGCCCGCAAAGTCTCGGGCCATTCCGAGTTCGGCGGACGAACATCGCCCACGCCCCCCACCAAGGCTATAGCCCACCCGTTTTTTGGCCATTTGGGGGGTTTTGGCACCCCGACCTTCGGTTGCTAATTTTTGGGTGCGGCTGTGCCCGTGGCCTATTTTTGGCACACGGAAGCCGCCCGCAAAGTCTCGGGCCATTCCGAGTCCGGCGGACGAACTTCGCCCACGCCCCCCACCAAGGCTATAGCCCACCCGTTTTTTGGCCATTTGGGGGGTTTTGGCACCCCGACCTTCGGGCGCTAATTTTTGGGTGCGGCTGTGCCCGTGGCCTATTTTTGGCACACGGAGGCTGCCCGCAAAATTTCAGGCCATTCCGAGTCCGGCGGACGAACTTCGCCAACGTCCCCACCAAGGCTATAGCCCAACCGATTTTTGGGCATTTTTCCGCTGGGGGGTTTTGGCACCCCGACCTTCGGGCGCTAATTTTTGGGCGCGGATATACCCGTGGCCTATTTTTGGCAAATGGAGGCCGCCCCCAAAGTCTCGAGCCATTCCGAGTCCGGCGGACGAACTTCGCCCACGCCCCCCACCAAGGCAATAGCCCACCCGTTTTTTGGCCATTTGGGGGGTTTTGGCACCCCGACCTTCGGGGGCTAATTTTTGGGCGCGGCTGTACCCGTGGCCTATTTTTGGCACACGGAGGCGGCCCGCAAAGTCTCGGGCCATTCCGAGTCCGGCGGACGAACTTCGCCCACGCCCCCCACCAAGGCTATAGGCCACCCGATTTTTGGGCATTTTTCCGCTGGGGGGTTTTGGCACCCCGACCTTCGGGCACTAATTTTTGGGCGAAGCTGTACCCGTGGCCTATTTTTGGCACATGGAGGCCGCCCGCAAAGTCTCGGGCCATTCCGAGTCCGGCGGACGAACTTCGCCCACGCCCCCCACCAAGGCTATAGCCCACCAGTTTTTTGGCCATTTGGGGGGTTTTGGCACCCCGACCTTCGGGGGCTAATTTTTGGGTGCGGCTGTACCCGTGGCCTATTTTTGGCACATGGAGGCCGCCCGCAAAGTCTCGGGCCATTCCGAGTCCGGCGGACGAACTTCGCCCACGCCCCCCACCAAGGCTATAGCCCACCCGTTTTTTGGCCATTTGGGGGGTTTGGCACCCCGACCGTCAAGCGCTAATTTTTGGGCACGGCTATGCCCGTGGCCTATTTTTTCCACACGGAGGCCGCCCCCAATGTTTCGGGCTATTCCGAGTCCGGCGGAAGAACTTCGCCCACGCCCCCCACCAAGGCTATAGCCCACCCGTTTTTTGGCCATTTTTCCGCTGGGGGGTTTGGCACCCCGATATTCGGGCGCTAATTTTTGGGCGCGGCTGAGCCCGTGGCCTATTTTTGGCACACGGAGGCCGCCCGCAAAGTCTCGGGCCATTCCGAGTCCGGCGGACGAATTTCGCCCACGCCCCCCACCAAGGCTATAGCCCACCCGTTTTTTGGCCATTTTTCCGCTGGGGGGTTTTAGCACCCCGACCTTCGGGTGCTAATTTTTGGGCGCGGCTGTGTCCGTGGCCTACTTTTGGCACACGGAGGCTGCCCGCAAAGTCTCGGGCTATTTCGAGTCCGGCGGACGAACTTCGCCCACGCCCCCACGAGGCTATAGCCCTTTTTGGCCATGTGGGGGGTTTTTGGCACCCCGACCTTCGGGAGCTAATTTTTGGGCGCGGCTGTACCCGTGGCCTATTTTTGCCACACGGAGGCCGCCCCCAATGTTTCGGGCTATTCCGAGTCCGGCGGACGAACTTCGCCCACGCCCCCCACCAAGGCTATAGCCCACCCGTTTTTTGGCCATTTTTCCGCTGGGGGGTTTGGCACCCCGACATTCGGGCGCTAATTTTTGGGCGCGGCTGCGCCCGTGGCATATTTTTGGCACACGGAGGCTGCCCGCAAATTCTCGGGCCATTCCGAGTCCGGCGGACGAACTTCACCCACGCCCCCCACCAAGGCTATAGCCCACCCGTTTTTTGGCCATTTGGGGGGTTTTGGCACCCGGACCTTCGGGCGCTAATTTTTGGGTGCGGCTGTGCCCGTGGCCTATTTTTGTCACATGGAGGCCGCCTGCAAAGTCTCGGGCCATTCCGAGTCCGGCGGACGAACTTCGCCCACGCCCCCCACCAAGGCATTAGCCCACCCGTTTTTTGGCCATTTGGGGGGTTTGGCACCCCGACCTTCAAGCACTAATTTTTGGGCGCGGCTATGCCCGTGGCCTATTTTTGCCACACGGAGGCCGCCCCCAATGTTTCGGGCCATTCCGAGTCCGGCGGAAGAACTTCGCCCACGCCCCCCACCAAAGCTATAGCCCACCCGTTTTTTGGCCATTTTTCCGCTGGGGGGTTTTGGCACCCCGACATTCGGGCGCTAATTTTTTGGTGCGGCTGTGACCGTGGCCTATTTTTTGCACACGGAGGCCGCCCGCAAAGTATCGGGCCATTCCGAGTCCGGCGGACGAACTTTGCCCACGCCCCCCACCAAGGCTATAGCCCACCCGTTTTTTGGCCATTTTTCCGTTGGGGGGTTTGTGCACCCCGACCTTCGGGTGCTAATTTTTGGGCGCGGCTGTGTCCGTGGCCTACTTTTGGCACTCGGAGGCTGCCCGCAAGTCTCGGGCTATTCCGAGTCCGGCGGACGAACTTCGGCCACGCCCCCCACCAAGGCTATAGCCAACCAGTTTTTTGGCCATTTGGGGGGTTTTGGCACCCCGACCTTCGGGCGCTAATTTTTGGGCGCGGCTGTACCCGTGGCCTATTTTTGCCACACGGAGGCCGCCCCCAATGTTTCGGGCTATTCCGAGTCCGGCGGACGAACTTCGCCCACGCCCCCCACCAAGGCTATTGCCCACCCGTTTTTTGGCCATTTTTCCGCTGGGGGGTTTGGCACCCCGACATTCGGGCGCTAATTTTTGGGCGCGGCTGTGCCCGTGGCATATTTTTGGCACACGGAGGCTGCCCGCAAAGTCTCGGGCCATTCCGAGTCCGGCGGACGAACTTCGCCCACGCCCCCCACCAAGGCTATAGCCCACCCGTTTTTTGGCCATTTGGGGGGTTTGGCACCCCGACCTTCAAGCACTAATTTTTGGGCGCGGCTATGCCCGTGGCCTATTTTTGCCACACGGAGGCCGCCCCCAATGTTTCGGGCCATTCCGAGTCCGGCGGACGAACTTCGCCCACGCCCCCCACCAAGGCTATAGCCCACCCGTTTTTTGGCCATTTTTCCGCTGGGGGGTTTTGGCACCCCGACATTCGGGCACTAATTTTTGGGTGCGCGTGTGCCCGTGGCCTATTTTTGTCAGATGGAGGCCGCCTGCAAAGTCTCGGGCCATTCCGAGTCCGGCGGACGAACTTCACCCACGCCCCCCACCAAGGCAATAGCCCACCCGTTTTTTGGCCATTTGGGGGGTTTTGCACCCCGACCTTCAAGCACTAATTTTTGGGCGCGGCTATGCCCGTGGCCTATTTTTGCCACACGGAGGGCGCCCCCAATGTTTCGGGCCATTCCGAGTCCGGCGGACGAACTTTGCCCACGCCCCCCACCAAGGCTATAGCCCACCCGTTTTTTGGCCATTTTTCCGTTGGGGGGTTTGTGCACCCCGACCTTCGGGCGCTAATTTTTGTGCGCGGCTGTGCCCGTGGCCTATTTTTGGACACGGAGGCCGCCCGCAAAGTCTCGGGCCATTCCGAGTCCGGTGGACGAACTTCGCCCACGCCCCCCACCAAGGCTATAACCCACCCGTTTTTTGGTCATTTGGGGGGTTTTGGCACCCCGACCTTTGGGAGCAAATTTTTTGGCGTGGCTGTGCCCGTGGCCTATTTTTAGCACACGGAGGCCGCTCGCAAAGTCTCGGGCCATTCCGAATCCGGTGGACGAACTTCGCCCACGCCCCCCACCAAGGTTATAGCCCACCCGTTTTTTGGCCATTTGGGGGTTTTGGCACCCGACCTTGGGCGCTAATTTTTGGCGCGGCTGTGCCCGTGGCATATTTTTGCACCACGGAGGCTGCCCGCAAAGTCTCGGGCCATTCCGAGTCCGGGCGGCCACGCCCCCACCAAGGCTATAGCCCACCCGTTTTTGGCCATTTGGGGGTTTTGGCACCCGAACTGGTGCTAATTTTTTGGGCGCGGCTGTGCCCGTGGCTTATTTTAGCACCACGGATGCCGCCCGCTAAGTCTCGGGCCTTTCCGAGTCAGCGGACGAACCGCCCGCCCCCACCAAGGCTATAGCCCACCCGTTTTTTGGCCATTTGGGGGGTTTTGGCACCCCGACATTCGGGCGCTAATTTTTTGGCGCGGCTGTGCCCGTGGTCTAGTTTTGGCACACGGAGGCCGCCCGCAATGTCTCGGGCCATTCCGAGTCCGGCGGACGAACTTAGCCCGCGCCCCCCACCAAGGCTATAGCCCACCCGATTTTTGGCCATTTTTCCGCTGGGGGGTTTTGGCACCACGACCTACGGGCGCAAATATTTTGGCGCGGCAATGACATTTTTGGCATATGGAGGCCGCCCGCAAAGTCTCGGGCCATTCCGAGTCAGGCGGACGAACTTCGCCCGCGCCCCCCACCGAGGTTATAGCCCACCCGTTTTTTGGCGATTTGGGGGGTATTGGTACCCCGACCTTCGGGTGCTAATTTTTGGGTGCGGCTGTGCCCATGGCCTATTTTTGGCACACGGAGGCCGCCCGCAAAGTCTCGGGCAATTCCGAGTCCGGCGGACGAACTTCGCCCACGCCCCCCACCAAGGCTATAGCCCACCCGTTTTTTGGCCATTTGGGGGGTTTTGGCACCCCGACCTTCGGGCGCTAATTTTTGGGTGCGGCTACGCCCGTGGCCTATATTTTGGCACATGGAGGCCGCCCGCAAAGTCTCAGGCCATTCCGAGTCCGGCGGACGAACTTCGCCCACGCCCCCCACCAAGGCTATAGCCCACCCGTTTTTTGGCCATTTTTCCGCTGGGGGGTTTTGGCACCCCGACCTTCGGGCGCTAATTTTTTGGCGCGGCTATGACCGTGGCCTATTTTTGGCATATGGAGGCCACCCGCAAAGTCTCGGGCCATTCCGAGTCAGGCGGACGAACTTCGCCCGGGCTATAGCCCACCCGTTTTTGGCCATTTGGGGGTTTTGGCACCCGACCTTCGGGTGCTAATTTTTAGGCTGTGCCCATGGCCTATTTTTGGCACACGGAGGCCGCCCGCAAAGTCTCGGGCCTTTCCGAGTCCAGCGGACGAACTTCGCCCTCGCCCCCCACCAAGGCTATAGCCCACCTGTTTTTTGGCCATTTGGGGGGTTTTGGCACGCCGACCTTCGGGCGCTAATTTTTGGGTGCGGCTGTGCCCGTGGCCTATTTTTGGCACACGGAGGCCGCCCGCAAAGTCTCGGGCCATTCCAAGTCCGGCGGACGAACTTCGCCCACGCCCCCCACCAAGGCTATAGCCCACCCGATTTTTGGCCATTTTTCCGCTGGGGGGTTTTGGCACCCCGACCTTCGGGCTCTAATTTTTGGGAGCGGCTATGCCCGTGGCCTATTTTTGGCACACGGATGCCTCCAATGTCGGGCCATTCCGAGTCCGGCAAGCGAACTTCGCCACGCCCCCGGCTATAGCCCACCCGATTTTTGGCCACTTGGGGGTTTTTGCACCCGACCTTGGGGCTAATTTTTGGCGCGGCTGTGCCGTGGCCTATTTTGCACGGAGGCTGCCCGCAAAGTCTTGGGCCATTCCGAGTCCGGGACGAACCGCCACGCCCCCACCAAGGCTATAGCCCACCCGTATTTTGGCCATTTGGGGGGTTTTGGCATCCCGACCTTCGGGCGCTAATTTTTGGGCGCGGCTGTGGCCGTGGATCATTTTTGGCACACGGAGGCCGCCCGCAATGTCTCGGGCCATTCCGAGTCCGGCGGACGAACTTCGCCCACGCCTCCCACCAAGGCTATAGCCCGCCCGTTTTTTGGCCATTTGGGGGGTTTTGGCACCCCGAACTTCAGGTGCTAATTTTTGGACGCGGCTGTGCCCGTGGCCTATTTTTGGCACACGGAAGCCGCCCGCAAAGTCTTGGGCCTTTCCGAGTCCAGCGGACGAACTTCGCCCACGCCCCCCACCAAGGCTATAGCCCACCCGTTTTTTGGCCATTTGGGGGGTTTTGGCACCCCGACCTACGGGGGCTAATTTTTGGGCGCGGATGTGCCCGTGGCCTATTTATGGCACACGGAGGCCGCCCACAAAGTCTCGGGCCATTCCGAGTCCGGCGGACGAACTTCGCCCACGCCCCCCACCAAGGCTATAGCCCACCCGATTTTTGGCCATTTTTCCGCTGGGGGGTTTTGGCAACCCAACCTTCAGGCGCTAATTTTTGGGCGCGGCTGTGCCCGTGGCCTATTTTTGGCACACAGAGGCCGCCCGCAAAGTCTCGGCCCATTCCGAGTCCGGCGGACGAACTTCGCCCACGCCCCCCACAAAGGCTATAGCCCACCCGTTTTTTGGCCATTTGGGGGGTTTTGGCACCCCGAACTTCGGGTACTAATTTTTGGGCGCGGCTGTGCCCGTGGCTTATTTTTGGCACACGGAGGCCGCTCGCTAAGTCTCGGGCCTTTCCGAGTCCAGCGGACGAACTTCGCCCACGCCCCCCACCAAGGCTATAGCCCACCCGTTTTTTGGCCATTTGGGGGGTCTTGGCACCCCGACCTTCGGGCGCTAATTTTGGGGCGAGGCTGTGCCCGTGGTCTAGTTTTGAAACACGGAGGCCGCCCGCAATGTCTCGGGCCATTCCAAGTCCGGCGGACGAACTTAGCCCACGCCCCCCACCAAGGCTATAGCCCACCCGATTTTTGGCCATTTTTCCGCTGGGGGGTTTTGGCACCCCGACCTTCGGGCGCTAATTTTTGGGCGCGGCTATGACCGTGGCCTATTTTTGGCATATGGAGGCCGCCCGCAAAGTCTCGGGCCATTCCGAGTCAGGCGGACGAACTTCGCCCGCGCCCCCCACCGAGGTTATAGCCCACCCGTTTTTTGGTCATTTGGGGGGTTTTGGTACCCGACCTTCGGTGCTAATTTTTAGGTGCGGCTGTGCCCGTGGCCTTATTTTGGCACACAGGAGGCCGCCCGCAAAGTCTCGGGCAATTCCGAGTCCGGCGGACGAACTTCGCCCCCCACCAAGGCTATAGCCCACCCGTTTTTTGGCCATTTGGGGGGTTTTGGCACCCCGACCTTCGGGCGCTAATTTTTGGGCGCGGCTACGCCCGTGGCCTATATTTTGGCACATGGAGGCCGTCCGCAATGTCTCGGGCCATTCCGAGTCCAGCGGACGAACTTCGCCCACGCCCCCCACCAAGGCTATAGCCCACCCGTTTTTTGGCCATTTTTCCGCTGGGGGGTTTTGGCACCCCGACCTTCGGGCGCTAACTTTTGGGCGCGGCTATGACCGTGGCCTATTTTTGGCATATGGAGGCCACCCGCAAAGTCTCGGGCCATTCCGAGTCAGGCGGACGAACTTCGCCCGCGCCCCCCACCGAGGCTATAGCCCACCAGTTTTTTGGCCATTTGGGGGGTTTTGGCACCCCGTCCTTCGGGTGCTAATTTTTTGGCGCGGCTCTGCCCGTGGCCTATTTTTGGCACACGGAGGCCGCCCGCAAAGTCTCAGGCCTTTCCGAGAGCAGCGGACGAACTTCGCCCACGCCCCCCACCAAGGCTATAGCCCACCTGTTTTTTGGCCATTTGGGGGGTTTTGGCACCCCGACCTTTGGGTGCTAATTTTTGGGGGCGGCTGTGCCCGTGGTCTATTTTTGGCACACGGAGGCCGCCCACAATGTCTCGGGCCATTCCGAGTCCGGCGGACGAACTTAGCCCACGCCCCCCACCAAGGCTATAGCCCACCCGATTTTTGGCCATTTTTCCGCTGGGGGGTTTTGGCACCCCGACCTTCGGGCGCTAATTTTTGGGCGCGGCTATGACCGTGGCCTATTTTTGGCATATGGAGGCCACCCGCAAAGTCTCGGGCCATTCCGAGTCAGGCGGACGAACTTCGCCCGCGCCCCCCACCGAGGTTATAGCCCACCCGTTTTTTGGCCATTTGGCGGGTTTTGGTACCCCGACCTTCGGGTGCTAATTTTTGGGTGCGGCTGTGCCCGTGGCCTATTTTTACCACGGAGGCCGTCCATAAGTCTCGGGCAATTCCGAGTCCGGCGGACCGAACGCCCCCACCAGGTTATACCCCACCCGTTTTTGGCCCTTTGGGGGTTTTGGCTACCCGACCTTCGGGTGCTAATTTTTGTGCGCGGCTATGACCGTGGCCTATTTTTGGCATATGGAGCCGCCCGCAAAGTCTCGGGCCATTCCGAGTCTGGCGGACGAACTTCGCCCGCGCCCCCCACCAGGCTATAGCCCACCCGTTTTTGGTCATTTGGGGTTTTGGCACCCCGACCTTGGGTGCTAATTTTTAAACGGCTGTGCGCGTGGCCTGGCACCACGGAGGCCGCCCGCAAAGTCTCGGGCCTTTCCGAGTCAGCGGACGAACTTCGCCACGCCCCGGCTATAGCCCACTGTTTTTTGGCCATTTGGGGGGTTTTGGCACCCCGACCTTTGGGTGCTAATTTTTGGGCGCGGCCGAGCCCGTGGCCTATTTTTGGCACACGGAGGCCGCCCGCAAAGTCTCAGGCCATTCCGAGTCCGGCGGACGAACTTCGCCACGCCCCCACTAAGGCTATAGCCCACCCGTTTTTTGGCCATTTGGGGGGTTTTGGCACCCAGACCTTCGGGCACTAATTTTTGGGCGCGGCTACGCCCGTGGCCTATTTTTGGCACACGGTGGCCGCCCGCAAAGTCTCGGGCCATTCCGAGTCCGGCGGACGAACTTCGCCCACGCCCCCCACCAAGGCTATAGCCCACCCGATTTTTGGCCATTTTTCGGCTTTTGGCACACCGACCTTCGGGCGCTAATTTTTGGGCGCGGCCAGGACCGTGGCCTATTTTTGGCATATGGAGGCCGCCCGCAAAGTCTCGGGCCATTCCGAGTCCGGCGGACGAACTTCGCCCACGCCCCCCACCAAGGCTATAGCCCACCCGATTTTTGGCCATTTTTCCGCTGGGGGGTTTTGGCACTCCGACCTTCGGGTACTAATTTTTGGGCGCGGCTATCCCCGCTGCCTATTTTTGGCACACGGAGGCCGCCCGCAAAGTCTCGATCCAATCCGCGTCCGAGCGGACGAACCGCCCACCCCCACCAGGCTATAGCCCACCCGTTTTTGGCCATTTGGGGGTTTTGGCACCCGACCTTTGGGTGCTAATTTTTGGCGTTGTGCCATGTGGCCTATTTGGCTCACGGAGGCCGCCCGCAAAGTCTCAGGCCATTCCGAGTCCGGCGGACGAACTTCGCCCACGCCCCCCACCAAGGCTATAGCCCACCCGTTTTTTGGCCATTTGGGGGGTTTTGGCACCCCGACCTTTGGGTGCTAATTTTTGGGCGCGGTTGTGCCCGTTGCATATTTTTGGCACACGGAGGCCGCCCGCAAAGTCTCGGGCCATTCCGAGTCCGGCGGACGAACTTCGCCCACGTCCCCCACCAAGGCGGTAGCCCACCCGTTTTTTGGCCATTTGGGGGGTTTTGGCACCCCGACCTTCGGGTGCTAATTTTTGGGCACGGCTATACCCGTGGCCTATTTTTGGCGCACGGAGGCCGCCCGCAAAGTCTCGGGCCAATCCGAGTCCGGCGGACGAACTTCGCCCACGCCCCCCACCAAGGCAATAGCCCACCCGTTTTTTGGCCATTTGGGGGGTTTTGGAACACCGACCTTCGGTCGCTAATTTTTGGGCGCGGCTGTGCCCATGGCCTATTTTTGGAACACGGAGGCCGCATGCAAAGTCTCGGGCCATTCCGAGTCCGGCAGCCGAACTTCGCCCACGCCCTCCACCAATGCTATAGCCCACCCGTTTTTTGGCCATTTGGGGGGTTTTGTCACCCCGACCTTCGGGCGCTAATTTTTGGGCGCGGCTGTGTCCGTGGCCTAGTTTTGGCACACCGAGGCTGCCCGCAATGTCTCGGGCCATTCCGAGTCCGGCGGACGAACTTCGACCACGCCCCCCACCAAGGCTAGAGCCCACCCGATTTTTGGCCATTTTTTCGACTGGGGGGTTTTGGTACCCTGACCTTTGGGAGCTAATTTTTGGGCGCGGCTATGTCCATGGCCTATTTTTGGCGCACGGAGGCCGCGCCCAAAGTCTCGGGCTATTCCGAGTCCGGCGGACGAACTTCGCCCACGCCCCCCAACAAGGCTATAGCCCACCCGTTTTTTGGCCATTTGGGGGGTTTTGGCACCCCGACCTTCGGGTGCTAATTTTTGGACGTGGCTGTGCCCGTGGCCTATTTTTGACCCACGGAGGCCGCCCGCAAAGTCTCGTGCCATTCCGAGTCCGGCGGACGAACCGCCACGCCCCCACCAAGGCCATAGCCCACCCATTTTTGGCCATTTGGGGATTTTGGCACCTTACCTTCGACGGCTGTGCCGTGGCCTGGCCCACCGCGGAGGCCGCCCTCAAAGTCTCTGGCCATTCCGAATCCGGCGGACGAACTTCACGCCCCACCAAGGCTATAGCCACCGATTTTTGGCCATTTTTCCGCTGGGGGGTTTAGGGACCCCGACCTTCGGGCGCTAATATTTGGGCGCGGCTGTGCCCGTGGCCTATTTTTGGCACACGGAGGCCGCCCCCAAAGTCTTGGGCCATTCCGAGTCCGGCGGACGAACCGCCCCCACCAAGGCAATAGCCCACCCGTTTTTTGGTCATTTGGGGGGTTTTGGCACCCCGACCTTCGGGGGCTAATTTTTGGGCGCGGCTGTGCCAGTGGCCTATTTTTGGCACACGGAGGCCGCCCGCAAAGTCTCGGGCCTTTCCGAGTCCGGCAGACGAACTTCGCCCACGCCCCCCACCAAGGCTATAGCCCACCCGTTTTTTGGCCATTTGGGGGGTTTTTGGCACCCCGACCTTGGGGCACTAATTTTTAGGCGCGGCTGTGACCGTGGCCTATTTTTGGCACACGGAGGCCGCCCGCAAAGTCTCAGGCCATTCCGAGTCCGGCGGACGAACTTCGCCCACGCCCCCCACCAAGGCTATAGCCCACCCGATTTTTGGCCATTTGTGGGGTTTTGGCACCCCGACCTTTGGGCGCTAATTTTTGGGCGTGGCTGTGCCCGTGGCCTATTTTGGCACGGAGGCTGCCATAAAGTTCGGGCCATTCGAGTCCGGCCGACGAACTGTGCGCTCGCCCCCCACCAAGGCTATCGCCCACCCGTTATTGGGCCATTTTTCCGCAGGGGGTTTTGGCACCCCGACCTTCGGGTGCTAATTTTTGGGTGCGGCTGTGCCCGTACCCTATTTTTGGCACACGGAGGCCGCCCGCAAAGTCTCGGGCCATTCCGAGTCAGCGGACGAACCGCCGACGCCCCCAAGGCTATAGCCCACCCGTTTTTGGCCAATTGGGGTTTTGGCACCCCAGACCGGGCGCTAATTTTTGGCGCGGCTGTGCCCGTGGCCTGGCACACGGAGGCCGCCCGCAAAGTCTGGGGCCATTCCGAGTCCGGACGAACTTCGCCACGCCCCCACCAAGGCTATAGCCCACCCGTTTTTGGCCATTTGGGGGTTTTGGCACCGGACCTTGGGCGCTAATTTTTGGGCGCGTCTGTACCCGTGGCCTATTTTGGCACGGAGGCCGCCCGCAAAGTCTCGGGCCATTCCGAGTCAGGCGGACGAACCGCCACGCCCCCACCAAGGCTATAGCCCACCCGTTTTTGGCCATTTGGGGGTTTTGGCTTTTGGACCTTGGGCGCTAATTTTTGGGCGGCTGTGCCCGTGGCTATTTTGGCACACGGAGGCCGCCCGCATAGTCTCGGGCCATTCCGAGTCCGGCGGACGAACTTCGCCCATGCCCCCCACCAAGACTATAGCCCACCCGTTTTTTGGCCATTTGGGGGGTTTTGGCACCCCGACCTTCGGGCACTAATTTTTGGGCGCGGCTGTGACCGTGATCTATTTTTGGCACACGGAGGCCGCCCGCAAAGTCTCTGGCCATTCCGAGTCCGGCGGACGAACTTCGCCCACGCCCCCCACCAAGGCTATAGCCCACCCGATTTTTGGCCATTTGTGGGGTTCTGGCACCCCGACCTTTGGGTGCTAATTTTTGGGCGTGGCTGTGCCCGTGTCCTATTTTTGGCACACGGAGGTCGCCCGCAAAGTTTCGGGCCATTCCGAGTCCGGCGGACGAACTTTGCCCACGCCCCCCACCAAGGCTATAGCCCACCCGTTTTTTGGCCATTTTTCCGCTGGGGGTTTTGGCACCCCGACCTTTGGGTGCTAATTTTTGGGCACGGCTGTGCCCGTGGCATATTTTGGCACCTGGCCACCACGCTAATTCTTGGGCCATTCCGAGTCCGGCGAGACGAATTTCGCCCGTCCCCACCAAGGCTATAGCACACCGTTTTTGGCCATTTGGGGGTTTTGGCACCTAACCTTGGGCTAATTTTTGTGCGGCTGTGCCCGTGGCTTATTTTTGGCACCACGGAGGCCGCCCGTAATGTCTCGGGCCATTCCGAGTCCGGCGGACGAACTTCGCCGCCCCCACCAAGGTTATAGCCCACCCGATTTTGGCCATTTTCCGCTGGGGGTTTTGGCACTGACCTTGGGCGCTAATATTTGGCGCGGCTGTGCCCGTGGCCTATTTTTGGCACACAGAGGCCGCCCCCAAAGTCTCGGGCCATTCCGAGTCAGGCGGACGAACATCGCCCGCCCCCCCAAAAAAGGCTATTGCCCACCCGTTTTTAGTCATTTGGGTGGTTTGGCACCCGACCTTCGAGGGCTAATTTTTGGGCGCGGCTGTGCCCGTGGCCTGGCACCACGGAGGCCGCCCGCAAAGTCTCGGGCCTTTCAGAGTCCGGCGGATTATCTTCTCCCACGCCCCCCACCAAGCCTATAGCCCCCCCGGGTTGTGGGCGTTTTTCCGCTGGGGGGTTGTGGCACCCCGAGCTTCGGGCGGTAAGTTTTGGGGGCGGCGGGGCCCGTGGGCTAGTGTTGGGACACGGAGGCCGCCCGCAGGGTCTCGGGCCAATCCGAGTCCGAGCGGACGAACCGCCACGCCCAGCAAGGCTATAGCCCACCGATTTTTGGCCATTTTCCGCTGGGGTTTGGCTTTTGACCTTCGGGCACTAATTTTTGGGCGCCTATGCCGTGGCCTATTTTAACACCGGAGGCCGCCCCAAAGTCTCGGGCCATTCCGAGTCCAGGCGGACGAACCGCCCGCCCCCACAAGGCTATAGCCCACCGATTTTTAGCCATTTTCCGCTGGGGTTTTGGCACCTTGACCTTCGGGCACTAATTTTTGGGCGCGGCTGTGCCCGTGGCCTATTTTACAGCACCACGGAGGCCGCCCGCAAAGTCTCGGGCCATTCGAGAGTCCGGACAAACTTCGCCACGCCCCCACCAAGGCTATAGCCCACCCGATTTTTGGCCATTTTCCGCTGGGGTTTTGGCACCCCGACCTTGGGCTCTAATTTTAGGCGCGGCTGTGCCGAGGCCTATTTTGGCTAACGGAGGCCACCACGTAAAGTCTAGGGCCATTCCGAGTCAGGCGGACGAACTTCGCCCGCCCCCACCAAGGCTATAGCCATCCGTTTTTTGCCATTTGGGGTTTTGGCTCCCGACCTTGGGCGCTATTTTTTTAGGCGCGGCTGTGCCCATTAGCCTATTTTGGCACCGGAGGCCGCCCGCAATTTCTTGGGCCATTCAGTCCGGCGGACGAACTTCGCCACGCCCCCGGCTATAGCCCACCGTTTTTGGCCATTTGGGGTTTGCACCCCGACCTTCGGGCTCTAATTTTTGGCGCGGCTGTGCCCGTGGCCTATTTTGGCGCAAGGAGGCCGCCCGCAAAGTCTCGGGCCGTTCCGAGTCCGAGCGGACGAACTTCGCCCACACCCACCAAGGATATAGCCCACCCGTTTTTGGCCATTTGGGGTTTTGGCACCCGACCTTCGGGCGCTAATTTTGGAGTGCGGCTGTGCCCGTGGCCTATTTTGGCACACGGAGGCCGCCCGCAAAGTCTCGGGCCATTCGAGTCCGAGCGGACGAACCGCCACGCCCCCACCAAGGCTATAGCCACCCCGATTTTTGGCCATTCGGGGTTTTGGCACCCGACCTTCTGGTGCTAATTTTTGGGCGCGGCTATGCCCGTGGCCTATTTTGGCACCACGGAGGCCGCCATGAGTGTCGTGCCATTCCGAGTCCGTGGACGAACTGCCACGCCCCACGAAGGCTATAGCTCACCCGTTTTTGGCCATTTGGGGCTTTTGACACCCCGACCTTCAGGTGCTAATTTTTGGCGCGGCTGTGCCGTAGCCTATTTTGTCACGCAGGGGCCGCCCGTAAAGTCTCGGGCCATTCCGAGTCCGAGGCGGACGAACTTCGCCACGCCCCACCAAGGCTATAGCCCACCCGATTTTGGCCATTTGTGGGGTTCTGGCACCCGACCTTTGGGTGCTAATTTTTGGGCGTGGCTGTGCCCGTGTCCTATTTTGGCACACGGAGGCCGCCCGCAAAGTTTCGGGCCATTCCGAGTCAGCGGACGAACTTTGCCCGCCCCCACCAAGGCTATAGCCCACCCGATTTTGGCCATTTTCCGCTGGGGTTTTGGCACCCGACCTTGGGCGCTAATTTTTGGGCGCGGCTGTGCCCGAGGTCTATTTTGGCACACGGAGGCCGCCCAAAGTCTCGGGCCATTCCGAGTCCGGGACGAACTTCGCCACGCCCCCACCAAGCCTATAGCCATCCGTTTTTGCCATTTGGGGTTTTGGCACCCGACCTTGGGCACTAATTTTGGGCGCGGCTGTGACCGTGGCCTATTTTGGCACACGGAGGCCGCCCGCAAAGTCTCTGGCCATTCCGAGTCAGCGGACGAACTTCGCCACGCCCCCACCAAGGCTATAGCCACCCGATTTTTGGCCATTTGTGGGGTTTTGGCACCCGACCTTGGGGTGCTAATTTTTGGCGTGGCTGTGCCCGTGTCCTATTTTGGCGCACGGAGGCCGCCCAAAGTTCGGGCCATTCCGAGTCAGTGGGCCGAACTTTGCCACGCCCCCAGGCTATAGCCCACCCGTTTTTGGCCATTTTCCGCTGGGGTTTTGGCACCCGACCTTGGGTGCTAATTTTTGGCGGCTGTGCCGTGGCATATTTTACGGCACCGGAGGCCACCCGCTAATTCTTGAGCCATTCCGAGTCCGGCGAGCGAATTTCGCCCGTCCCCACAAGGCTATAGCACACCCGTTTTTGGCCATTTGGGGGTTTGGCACTAACCTTGGGCGCTAATTTTTGTGCGGCTGTGCCGTGGCTTATTTTGGCACACGGAGGCCGCCCGTAATGTCTCGGGCCATTCCGAGTCCGAGGCGGACGAACTTCGCCCGCCCCCACCAAGGTTATAGCCCACCCGATTTTGGCCATTTTCCGCTGGGGGTTTTGGCACCCGACCTTGAGCGCTAATATTTAGGGCGCGGCTGTGCCCGTGGCCTATTTTTGGAACACAGAGGCCGCACCCAAAGTCTTCGGGAATTCCAAGTCAGGCCGAAGAACTTCGCCCACGCCCCCCACCAAGGCTATAGCCCACCCGTTTTTTGGTCATTTGGGTGGTTTTGGCACCCCGGCCTTCGGGGGCTAATTTTTGGGCGCGGCTGTGCCCGTGGCCTATTTTTGGCACACGGAGGCCGCCCGCAAAGTCTCGGGCCTTTCCGAGTCCGGCGGACTAACTTCTCCCACGCCCCCCACCAAGCCTATAGCCCACCCGCTTTTTGGCCATTTTTCCGCTGGGGGGCTTTGGCACCCCGACCTTCGGGCAGTAATTTTTGGGCGCGGCTGTGCCCGTGGCCTATTTTTGGAACACAGAGGCCGCCCGCAAAGTCTCGGGCCATTCCGAGTACGGCGGACGAACCGCCACGCCCCGGCAGGCTATAGCCCACCCGATTTTGGCCATTTTCCGCTGGGGGTTTTGGCACCCGACCTTCGGGCACTAATTTTAGGCGGCTATGCCGTGGCCTATTTTTAACACGGAGGCCGCCCCCAAAGTCTCGGGGCATTCCGAGTCCGGCGGACGAACTTCGCCCACGCCCACCACCAAGGCTATAGCCCACCCGATTTTAGCCATTTTCCGCTGGGGGTTTTGGCACCTTGACCTTCGGGAACTAATTTTTGGGCGCGGATGTGCCCGTGGCCTATTTTTGACACACGGAGGCCGCACGCAAAGTCTCGGGCCATTCCGAGTCAGGCGGACGAACTTCGCCCACGCCCCCCACCAAGGCTATAGCCACCCGATTTTTGGCCATTTTCCGCTGGGGTTTTGGCACCCCGACCTTGGGCTCTAATTTTTGGGCGCGGCTGTGCCGAGTCCTATTTTTAACGGTAGGCCGCCCGCAAAGTCTCGGGCCATTCCGAGTCCGGCGGACGAACTTCGCCCACGCCCCCCACTAAGGCTATAGCCATCCGTTTTTTGGCCATTTGGGGGGTTTTGGCACCCCGACCTTCGGGCGCTGTTTTTTGGGCGCGGCTGTGCCGTGGCCTATTTTGGCACACGGAGGCCGCCCGCAATTTCTTGGGCCATTCCGAGTCAGTGGACGAACTTCGCCACGCCCCCACCAAGGCTATAGCCCACCCGTTTTTGGCCATTTGGGGTTTTCGCACCCCGACCTTCGGGCTCTAATTTTTAGGCGCGGCTGTCCCGTGGCCTATTTTGGCGCCAAGGAGGCCGCCCGCAAAGTCTCGGGCTATTCCGAGTCAGCGGACGAACTTAGCCCACACCCCCACCAAGGCTATAGCCCACCCGTTTTTGGCCATTTGGGGGTTTTGGCACCCGACCTTGGGCGCTAATTTTTAGGAGTACGGCTGTGCCGTGGCCTATTTTGGCACACGGAGGCCGCCCGCAAAGTCTCGGGCCATTCCGAGTCAGCGGACGAACCGCCACCCCCCACCAAGGCTATAGCCCACCCGATTTTTGGCCATTCGGGGGGTTTTGGCAACCCGACCTTCTGGTGCTAATTTTTGGGCGCGGCTATGCCCGTGGCCTATTTTTGGCACACGGAGGCCGCCCGCAGAGTGTCGTGCCATTCCGAGTCCGGCGGACGAACTCGCCCACGCCCCCCACGAAGGCTATAGCTGACCCGTTTTTTGGCCATTTGGGGGCTTTTGACACCCCGACCTTCAGGTGCTAATTTTTGGGCGCGGCTGTGCCCGTAGCCAATTTTTGTCACACGGGGGCCGCCCGCAAAGTCTCGGGCCATTCCGAGTCAGTGGACGAACTTCGCCCCCACCAAGGCTATAGCCACCCGATTTCCGGATTTTTTTCAGCTGGGGGGTTTTGGCACCCCGACCTTCGGGCACTAATTTTTGGGCTCGGCTATGCCCGTGGCCTTTTTTTGGACTTCGGATGGAGTCCACAAGGTCTCTGGCCAGTCCGAGTCCGGCGGACGAACTTCGCCCACGCCCCCACCAAGGCTATAGCCCACCGATTTTTGGCCATTTTCCGCTGGGGGTTTTGGCACCCCGACCTTAAATCGTGCGCTAATTTTTGGGCGGCTGTGCCCGTGGCCTATTTTTGGCACCACGGAGGCCGCCCGCATATTTCTCGGGCCATTCCGAGTCAGGACGAACTTCGCCGCCCCCACCAAGGCTATAGCCCACCCATTTTTGGCCATTTGGGGGTTTTCGCACCCGACCTTCGGGCTCTAATTTTGGGCGCGGCTGTGCCGTGGCTATTTTGCCACACAGAGGCCGCCCGCAAAGTCTCGGGCCATTCCGAGTCCGGCGGACAAACTTCGCCCACGCCCCCCACCAAGGCTATAGCCCACCCGATTTTGGCCATTTTCACTTGGGGTTTTGGCACCCCGACCTTCGGGCGCTAATTTTTGGGCGCGGCTATGCTCGTGGCCTATTTTTGGCACACGGAGGCCGCCCCCAAAGTCTCGGGCCATTCCAAGTCCGGCGGACGAACTTCGCCCACGCCCCCCACCAAGGCTGTAGCCCACCCGATTTTTGGCCATTTTTCCGCTGACGGGTTTTGGAACCCCGACCTTCGGGCGCTAATTTTTGGGCGCGGCTATGTCCGTGTCCTATTTTTGGCACACGGAGGCCGCCCCCAAAGTCTCGGGCCATTCCAAGTCCGGCGGACGAACTTCGCCCACGCCCCCCACCAAGGCTATAGCCCACCCGATTTTTGGCCATTCGGGGGGTTTTGGCACCCCGACCTTCTGGTGCTAATTTTTGGCCGCGGCTATGCCCGTGTCCTATTTTTGGCACATGGAGGCCGCCCGCAGAGTGTCGTGCCATTCCGAGTCCGGCGGACGAACTCGCCCACGCCCCCCACGAAGGCTAGATCTCACCCGTTTTTTGGCCATTTGGGGGTTTTGGCACCCCGACCTTCAGGTGCTAATTTTTGGGCGCGGCTGTGCCCGTGGCCTATTTTTGGCACACGGGGGCCGCCCGCAAAGTCTCGGGCCATTCCGAGTCCGGCGGACGACTTCGCCCACGCCCCCCACCAAGGCTATAGCCCACCCGATTTTTGGCCATTTTTCCGCTGGGGGGTTTTGGCACCCCGACCTTCGTGCGCTAATTTTTGGGCGCGGCTGGGCCCGTGGCCTATTTTTGGCACACGGAGGCCGCCCGCAATTTCTCGGCCATTCCGAGTCCGGCGGACGAACTTCGCCCACGCCCCCCACCAAGGCTATAGCCCACCCGTTTTTTGGCCATTTGGGGGGTTTTCGCACCCCGACCTTCGGGCTCTAATTTTTGGGCGCGGCTGTGCCCGTGGCCTATTTTTGGCACACGGAGGCCGCCCGCAAAGTCTCGGGCAATTCCCAATCCGGCGGACGAACTTCGCCCACACCCCCCACCAAGGCTATAGCCCACCCGATTTTTGGCCATTTTTCCGCTGGGGGGTTTTGGCACCCCGACCTTCGGGCGCTAATTTTTGGGCGCGGCTCTGCTCGTGGCCTATTTTTGGCACACGGAGGCCGCCCCCAAAGTCTCGGGCCATTCCAAGTCCGGCGGACGAACTTCGCCCACGCCCCCCACCAAGCCTATAGCCATCCGTTTTTTTGCCATTTGGGGGGTTTTGGCACCCCGACCTTCGTGCGCTAATTTTTGGGGGCGGCTGTGCCCGTGGCCTATTTTTGGCACAAGGAGGCCGCCCGCAAAGTCTCGGGCCATTCCGAGTCCGGCGGACGAACCGCCCGCCCCCACCAAGGCTATAGCCCACCCGTTTTTGGCCATTTGGGGGTTTTCGCACCCGACCTTCGGGCTCTAATTTTTAAGGCGCGGCTGTGCCCGTGGCCTATTTTGGCACCACGGAGGCCACCAAAAGTCTCGGGCCATTCCGAGTCCGGCGGACGAACTTCGCCCACACCCCCCACCAAGGCTATAGTCACCCGATTTTTGGCCATTTTTCCGCTGGGGGGCTTTGGCACCCCGAATTTCGGCGGCTAATTTTTTGGTGCGGCTGTACCCGTGGCCTACTTTTGGCACACGGAGGCCGCCCGCAAAGTCTCGGGCCATTCCAAGTCCGGCGGACGAACCGCCACGCCCCCACCAAGCCTCTAGCCATCCGTACATTTGCCATTTGGGGGGTTTTGGCACCCCGACCTTCGTGCGCTAATTTTTGGGGGCGGCTGTGCCCGTGGCCTATTTTTGGCACATGGAGGCCGCCCGCAATTTCTCGGGCCATTCCGAGTCCCGGACGAACTTCGCCCCCCACCAAGGCTATAGCCCACCCGTTTTTGGCCATTTGGGGGTTTCGCACCCGACCTTGGGCTCTAATTTTGGGCGCGGCTGTGCCGTGGCCTATTTTTGGCACCACGGAGGCCACCGCAAAGTCTCGGGCCATTCCGAGTCCAGGCGGACGAACCGCCCACACCCCCACCAAGGCTATAGTCACCCGATTTTTGGCCATTTTCCGCTGGGGGTTTTGGCACCCGACCTTGGTGCTAATTTTTGGCGCGGCTATGCTCGTGGCCTATTTTTGGCAGGCCGCCCCAAAGTCTCGGGCCATTCGAGTCCGGCGGACGAACTTCACCCACGCCCCCACCAAGGCTATAGCCCACCCGATTTTTAGCCATTTTTCTTGGGGTTTTGGCACCCGACCTTGGGCGCTAATTTTTGGCAGACTATGCCCATGGCCAATTTTTGGCACACGGAGGCCGCCCCCAAAGTCTCGGGCCATTCCGAGAGGCGGACGAACTTCGCCGACGCCCCCCACCAAGGCTATAGCCCACCCGTTTTTTGGCCAATTGGGGGGTTTTGGCACCCCGACCTTCGGGCGCTAAGTTTTGGGCGCGGCTATGCCCATGGCCAATTTTTGGCACACGGAGGCCACCCCCAAAGTCTCGGGCCATTCCGAGTGGCGGACGAACTTCGCCCACGCCCCCCACCAAGGCTATAGCCCACCCGTTTTTTGGCCATTTGGGGGGTTTTGGCACCCCGACATTCAGGTTGTAATTTTTGGGCGCGGCTGTGCCCGTGGCCTATTTTTGGCACACAGAGGCAGCCCGCAAAGTCTCGGGCCATTCCGAGTCCGGCGGACGAACTTCGCCCGCGCCCCCCCACCAAGGCTATAGCCCACCCGTTTTTTGGCCATTTGGGGGGTTTTGGCACCCCGACCTTCGGGCGCTAATTTTTTGCGCGGCCGTGCCCGTGGCCTATTTTTGGCACACGGAGGACGCCCGCAAAGTCTCGGGCCATTCCGAGTCCGGCGGACGAACTTCGCCGACGCCCCCCACAAAGGATATAGCCCACCCGTTTTTTGGCCATTTGGGGGGTTTTGGCACCCCGACCTTCGGGCGCTACTGATTTGCGCGGCCGTGCCCGTGGGGTATTTTTGGCACGCGGTGGCCGCCATAAAGTCTCGGGCCATTCCGAGCCCGAGCGGACGAACCGCCCATGCCCCCACCAAGGCTATAGCCCACCCGTTTTTGGCCATTTGGGGGTTTTGACACCCCGACCTTCGGGCGCTAATTTTTTGCGCGGCCGTACCCGTGGCCTATTTTTGGCACACGGAGGACGCCCGCAAAGTCTCGGGCCATTCCGAGTCCGGCGGACGAACTTCGCCGACGCCCCCCACAAAGGATATAGCCCACCCGTTTTTTGGCCATTTTGGGGGGTTTTGGCACCCCGAACTTCGGGTGCTAATTTTTTGGCGCGGCTGTGCCCGTGGCCGATTTTTGGCACACAGAGGCCGCCATAAGTCTCGTGCATTCCTAGTCCGGCGGACGAACTTTGCCACGCCCCCACCAAGGCTATAGCCCGCCCGATTTTTGGCCATTTTTCGCATGGGGTTTTGGCACCCGACCTTGGGCGCTAATTTTTGGCGCGGCTGTTCCCGTGGCCTATTTTTGGCACACCGAGGCCGCCCGCAAAGTCTCGGGCCATTCCGAGGCCAGGGACGAACTTCGCCCATGCCCCCACCAAGGCTATAGCCCACCCGTTTTTGGCCATTTGGGGGTTTTGGCACCCCCGACCTTCGGGCGCTAATTTTCTTGTGGCCGTTACCCGTGGCCTATTTTGGCACACGGAGGACGCCCGCAAAGTCTCGGGCCATTCCGAGTCCGGCGGACGAACTTCGCCGACGCCCCCCACAAAGGATATAGCCCACCCGTTTTTTGGCCATTTGGGGGGTTTTGGCACCCCGACCTTCGGGCGCTAATTTTTTGCGCGGCCGTGCCCGTGGCCTATTTTTGGCACACGGTGGCCGCCCGCAAAGTCTCGGGCCATTCCGAGCCCGGCGGACGAACTTCGCCCATGCCCCCCACCAAGGCTATAGCCCACCCGTTTTTTGGCCATTTGGGGGGGTTTGGCACCCGACCTTGGGCGCTAATTTTCGGCCGTACCATGGCCTATTTTGGCACACGGAGGACGCCATAAGTCTTGGGCCATTCGAGTCCGGCGGACGAACTTGCCCGGCGCCCCCACAAAGGATATAGCCCACCCGTTTTTGGCCATTTTGGGGGTTTGGCACCCGAACTTGGTGCTAATTTTTAGCGGCTGTGCCCGTGGCGATTTTGGCACACAGAGGCCGCCCGCAAAGTCTCGTGCATTCCTAGTCCAGTAGACGAACTTTGCCACGCCCCCACCAAGGCTATAGCCCGCCCGATTTTTAGCCATTTTCAGGGGTTTTGGCACCCGACCTTGGGCGCTAATTTTTGCGCGGCTGTGCCCGTGGCCTATTTTTGCACACCGGAGGCCGCCCGCAAAGTCTCGGGCCATTCCGAGCCGAGCGGACGAACCGCCCATGCCCCCACCAAGGCTATAGCCCACCCGTTTTTGGCCATTTGGGGTTTTGGCACCCGACCTTGGGCGCTAATTTTTCTTGGCCGTACCCGTGGCCTATTTTTGGCACACGGAGGACGCCCGCAAAGTCTCGGCCATTCGAGTCCGGCGGACGAACTTCGCGACGCCCCCACAAAGGATATAGCCCACCCGTTTTTGGCCATTTGGGGTTTTGGCACCCGACCTTGGGCGCTAATTTTTGCGGCCGTGCCCGTGGCCTGTTTTTTGGCACACGGTGGCCGCCCAAAGTCTCGGGCCATTCCGAGCCGAGGCGGACGAACCGCCCATGCCCCCACCAGGCTATAGCCCACCCGTTTTTGGCCATTTGGGGGGTTTTGGCACCCGACCTTCGGGCGCTAATTTTCTTGGCCGTACCATTTTGGCACCACGGAGGACGCCCGCAAAGTCTCGGGCCATTCCGAGTCCGGCGGACGAACCGCCACGCCCCCACAAAGGATATAGCCCACCGTTTTTGGCCATTTTGGGGGTTTGGCACCCGACCGGTGCTAATTTTTAGCGACTGTGCCCGTGGCGATTTTGGCACACAGAGGCCGCCCGCAAAGTCTCGTGCATTCCTAGTCCGGGACGAACTTTGCCGCCCCCACCAAGGCTATAGCCCGCCCGATTTTGGCCATTTTCCGCGGGGTTTTGGCACCCCGACCTTCGGGCGCTAATTTTTGCGCGGCTGTGCCCGTGGCCTATTTTTACACGAGGCCGCCCGCAAAGTCTCGGGCCATTCCGAGCCGGCGGACCAGAACTTCGCCCATGCCCCCACCAAGGCTATAGCCCACCCGTTTTTGGCCATTTGGGGTTTGGCACCCGACCTTCGGGCGCTAATTTTTGCGGCCGTGCCATTAGCATTTTGGCACACGGAGGCCGCCCGCAAAGTCTCAGGCCATTCCGAGTCCGGCGGACGAACCGCCCGCCCCCACAAAGGATATAGCCCACCCGTTTTTGGCCATTTGGGGGTTTTGGCACCCGAACTTGGGTGCTAATTTTTAAGCGGATGTGCCCGTGGCGATTTTGGCACACAGAGGCCGCCCGCAAAGTCTCGTGCATTCCTAGTCCGGCGGACCGAACTTTGCCACGCCCCCACCAAGGCTATAGCCCGCCCGATTTTGGCCATTTTTCCGCAGGGGTTTTGGCACCCGACCTTGGGCGCTAATTTTTGGCGCTGTGCCGTGGCCTATTTTTGCACCACGGAGGCCGCCCGCAAAGTCTGGGGCCATTCGAGTCCGAGGCGGACGAACCGCCACGCCCCCACCAAGGCTATAGCCCACCCGATTTTTGGCCATTTTCCGCTGGGGTTTTGGCACCCGACCTTCGGGCGCAAATTTTAGGGCACGGCTGTGCCCGTGGCCTATTTTGGCACACGGAGGCGCCCGCAAAGTCTCCAGGCCATTCCGAGTCCGGCAGACAAACTTCGCCACGCCCCCACAAAGGATATAGCCCACCCGTTTTTTGGCCATTTGGGGGGTTTTGGCACCCCGAACTTCGGGTGCTAATTTTTGGGTGCGGCTGTGCCCGTGGCCGATTTTTGGCACACAGAGGCCGACTACAATGTCTCATGCCATTCCTAGTCCGAGCGGACGAACTTCGCCCCCACCAAGGCTATAGCCCACCCGATTTTGGCCATTTTCCAGGGGTTTTGGCACCCGACCTTCGGGCGCTAATTTTTGGCGTGGCTGTGCCCGTGGCCTATTTTTGGCACGGAGGCTGTCCATAAAGTCTCGGGCCATTCGAGTCCGGACGAACCGCCGTCCCCCACCAGGGCTATAGCCCACCGATTTTTTAGCCATTTTCCGCTGGGGGTTTTGGCACCCGACCTTGGGCGCTAATTTTGGCGCGGCTGTGCCGTGGCCTATTTCGGCACCACGGAGGCCGCCCGCAAAGTCTCGGGCCATTCCGAGTCAGCGGACGAACCGCCACGCCCCCACCAAGGCTATAGCCCACCCGATTTTTGGCCATTTTTCCGCTGGGGGGTTTTGGCACCCCGACCTTCGGGAGCTAATTTTTCATCGTGGCTGTGCCCGTGGCCTATTTTTTGCACACGGAGGCCGCCCGCAAAGTCTCGGGCCATTCTGAGTCCGGCGGACGAACTTCGCCCACGCCCCCCACCAAGGCTATAGCCCACCCGATCTTTGGCCATTTTTCCGCTGGGGTTTTGGCACCCGACCTTGGCCCCTAATTTTTGGCGCGGCTATGCCCGTGGCCTATTTTTGGCACACAGAGGCCGCCCCAAAGTCTCGGGCCATTCAGAGTCAGGGACGAACCGCCATGCGCCCCCACCAAGGCTATAGGCCATACGTTATTTGGCCGTTTGGGGGGTTTTGGCACCCCGACCTACGGGCGCTAATTTTTGCGCGCGGCTGTGCCCGTGGCCTATTTTGGCACGGAGGCCGCCCGCAAGTCTCGGGCCATTCCGAGTCCGGCGGACGAACTTCGCCACGTCCCCACAGGGCTATAGCCCACCCGATTTTGGCCATTTTCCGCTGGGGGTTTTGGCACCCGACATTCAGGCGCTAATTTTTGGGCGGCTATGCCCGTGGCCTATTTTTGGCCGCCCGCAAAGTCCCGGGCCATTCCGAGTCCGGACGAACTTCGCCACGCCCCCACCAAGGCTATAGCCCACCGTTTTTGGCCATTTGGGGGGTTTTGGCACCCCGACCTTCGGGCGCTAATTTTTGGGCGCGGCTATGCCCGCGGCCTATTTTTGGCACACGGAGGCCGCCCGCAAAGTCTCGGGCCATTCCGAGTCCGGCGGACGAACTTCGCCCACGCCCCCCACCAAGGCTATAGCCCACCCGATTTTTGGCCATTTTTCCGCTGGGGGATTTTGGCACCCCGACCTTCGGGCGCTAATTTTTGGGCGCGGCTATGGCCGTAGCCTATTTTTGGCACACGGAGGCCACCCGCAAAATCTCGGGCCTTTCCGTGTCCGGCGGACGAACTTCGCCCATACCCCCCCCAAGGCTATAGCCCACCCGTTTTTTGGCCATTTGGGGGGTTTTGGCACGATGACCTTCGGGCGCTAATATTTGGGCGCGCATGTGCCCGTGGCCTATTTTTGGCACACGGAGGCCGCCCGCAAAGTCACGGGCCATTCCGAGCCCGGCGGACGAACTTCGCCCACGCCCCCCACAAAGGCTATAGCCCACCCGTTTTTTGGCCATTTGGGGGGTTTTGGCACCCCAGACAGGGTGCTAATTTCTGGCGCGGCAGCGTCCGTAGCCTATTTTGCACGGAGCCGCTTGCAAAGTCTCGGGCCATTCCGAGTCCGGCGGACGAACCGCCCGCCCCCACCAAAGCTATAGCCCACCGTTTTTGGCAATTTGGGTGGTTTTGGTACCCGACCTTGGGGCGCTAATTTTTAGGCGCGGCTGTGCCGCGGCCTATTTTGGCACACGGAGGCCGCCCGTAAAGTCTCGGGCCATTCCGAGTCAGCGGACGAACTTCGCCCGACCCTACCAAGGCTATAGCCCACCCGATTTTTGGCCATTTTTCCGCTGGGGGTTTTGGCACCCCGACCTTGGGTGCTAATTTTTGGCGGCTGTGCCGTGGCCTATTTTGCACGGAGGCCGCCCGTAAAGTCTCGGGCCATTCCGAGTCCGGCGGACGAACTTCGACCCCTACCAAGGCTATAGCCCACCCGATTTTTGGCCATTTTCCGCTGGGGTTTTGGCACCCGACCTTGGGTGCTAATTTTTGGGCGGCTATGCCCGTGGCCTATTTTGGCACCGGAGGCCGCCCGCAAAGTCTCGGGCCATTCGAGTCCGAGCGGACGAACCGCCACGCCCCACCAAGGCTATAGCCCACCCGTTTTTTGGCCATTTGGGAGGTTTTGGCACCCCGACTTTCGGGCGCTAATTTTTGGGCGCGGCTATGCCCGTGGCCTATTTTTGGCACACGGAGGCCACCCGCAAAGTCTCGGGCCTTTCCGAATCCGGCGGACGAACTTCGCCCACTCCCCCCACCAAGGCTATAGCCCAACCGTTTTTTGGCCATTTGGGGGGTTTTGGTACGACGACCTTCGGGCGCTAATTTTTCGGCGCGCATGTGCTCGTGGCCTATTTTTGGCACACGGAGGCCGCCCGCAAAGTCACGGGCCATTCCGAGTCCGGCGGACGAACTTCGCCCACGCCCCCCACAAAGGCTATAGCCCACCCGTTTTTTGGCCATTTGGGGGTTTGGCGACGCCCTTCGGGCGCTAATTTTTGTGCGCGCATGTGCCCGTGGCCTATTTTTAGCACACGGAGGCCACCCGCAAAGTCACGGGCCATTCCGAGTCCGGCGGACGAACTTCGCCCACGCCCCCCACAAAGGCTATAGCCCACCCGTTTATTGGCCATTTGGGGGGTTTTGGCACCCCGAACTTCAGGTGCTAATTTTTGGATGCGGCTGCGCCCGTGGCCTATTTTTCGTACACGGAGGCCGCTTGCAAAGTCTCGGGCCATTCCGAGTCCGGCGGACGAACTTAGCCGACGCCCCCCACCAAAGCTATAGCCTACCCGTTTTTTGGCCATTTGGGTGGTTTTGGCACCCCGAATTTCGGCGGCTAATTTTTTGGTGCGGCTGTACCCGTGGCCTACTTTTGGCACACGGAGGCCGCCCGCAAAGTCTCGGGCCATTCCGAGCCCGGCGGACGAACTTCGCCCACGCCCCCCCGTTTTTTGGCCATTTGGGGGGTTTTGGCACCCCGACCTTCGGGCGCTAATTTTAGGGCGCGGCTGTGCACGTGGCCAATTTTTGACACACGGAGGACGCCCGAAAAGTCTCGGGCCATTCCGAGTCCGGCGGACGAACTTCGCCCACGGCCCCCACCAAGGCTATAGCCCACCCGATTTTTGGCCATTTTTCCTCTGGGGGGTTTTGGCACCCCGACCTTCGGGCACTAATTTTTGGGCGCGGCTGTGCCAGTGGCTTATTTTTGACACACGGAGGCCGCCTGCCATGTCTCAGGCCATTCCGAGTCCGGCGGACGAACTTCGCCCACGCCCCCCACCAAGGCTATAGCCCACCTGTTTTTTGGCCATTTGGGGGGTTTTGGCACCCCGACCTTAGGGCGATAATTTTTGGGCGCGGCTGTGCCCGTGGCCTATTTTTGACAAACGGAGGCCGCCCGCAAAGTCTCGGGCCATTCCGAGGACCGGCGGATGAACCGCCCGCCCCAAAGGCTATAGCCCACCGTTTTTGGCCATTTGGGGGTTTTGGCACCCAGACTTGGGTGCTAATTTTTAGGCGCAGCTGTGCCGTGGCCTATTTTGGCACATAGAGGCCGCCCGCAAAGTCTCGGGCCATTCCGAGGTCCGGACGAACCGCCCGGCGCCCCCACCAAGGCTATAGCCCACCCGTTTTTTGGCCATTTGGGGGGTTTTGGCACCCCGACCTTCGGGCGCTAATATTTGGGCGCGGCTGTGCCTTTGGCCTATTTTTGACACACGGAGGCCGCCCGTAAAGTCTCGGGCCATTCCGAGTCCGGCGGACGAACTTCGCCCACGCCCCCCACAAAGGCTATAGCCCACCCGTTTTTTGGCCATTTGGGGTGTTTTGGCACCCTGAACTTCGGGTGCTGATTTTTTAGCGCGGCTGTGCCCGTGGCCTATTTTTGGCACACGGAGGCCGTCCGCAAAGTCTCGGGCCATTCCGAGTCCGGCGGACGAACTTCGCCCACGCCCCCCACCAAGGCTATAAACCACCCGTTTTTTGGCCATTTGGGGTGTTTTGGCACCCTGAACTTCGGGTGCTGATTTTTTAGCGCGGCTGTGCCCGTGGCCTATTTTTGGCACACGGAGGCCGTCCGCAAAGTCTCGGGCCATTCCGAGTCCGGCGGACAAACTTCGCCCACGCCCCCCACCAAGGCTATAGCCCACCCGATTTTTGGCCATTTTTCCACTGGGGGGTTTTGGCACCCCGACCTTCGGCCGCTAATTTTTGGGCGCGGCTGTGCCCGTGGCCTATTTTTGGCACACGGAGACCGCCCGTAAAGTCTCGGGCCATTCCGAGTCCGGCGGACGAACTTCGCCCACGCCCCCCACCAAGGCTATAGCCCACCCGATTTTTGGCCATTTTTCCGCTGGGGGGTTTTGGCACCCCGACCTTCAGGCGCTAATTTTTGGGCGCGGCTATGCCCGTAGCCTATTTTTGGCACACGGAGGCCACCCGCAAAATCTCAGGCCTTTCCGAGTCCGGCGGACGAACTTCGCCCATTCCCCCCCCAAGGCTATAGCCCACCCGTTTTTTGGCCATTTGGGGGGTTTTGGCACGACGACCTTCGGGCGCTAATATTTGGACGCGCATGTGCCCTTGGCCTATTTTTGACACACGGAGGCCGCCCGTAAAGTCTCGGGCCATTCCGAGAACGGCGGACCAACGTCGCCCGCCCCCACCAAGGCTATAGCCCACCCGATTTTTGGCCATTTTTCCGCTGGGGGGTTTTGGCACCCCGACCTTCGGGCACTAATTTTTGGGCGTGGCTGTGCCCGTGGCCTATTTTTGACACACGGAGGCCGCCCGCAATGTCTCAGGACATTCCGAGTCCGGCGGACGAACTTCGCCCACGCCCCCCACCAAGGCTATAGCCCACCCGTTTTTTGGCCATTTGAGGGGTTTTGGCACCCCGACCTTAGGGCGCTAATTTTTGGGCGCGGCTGTGCCCGTGGCCTATTTTTGACAAACGGAGGCCGCCCGCAAAGTCTCGGGCCAGTCCGAGTCCGGCGGATGAACTTCGCCCACGCCCCCCACAAAGGCTATAGCCCACCCGTTTTTTGGCCATTTGGGGGGTTTTGGCACCCCGAACTTTGGGTTCTAATTTTTGGGCGCAGCTGTGCCCGTGGCCTATTTTTGGCACACAGAGGCCGCCCGCAAAGTCTCGGGCCATTCCGAGTCCGGCGGACGAACTTCGCCGACGCCCCCCACCAAGGCTATAGCCCACCCGTTTTTTGGCCATTTGGTTTGGCACCCGACCTTGGGCGCTAATTTTTGGCGCGGCTGTGCCCGTGGCCTATTTTTGACACACGGAGGCCGCCCGTAAAGTCTCGGGCCATTCCGAGTCGGTGGGCGAACCGCCCGCCCCCACCAAGTCTATAGCCCACCCGATTTTTGGCCATTTTCCGCTGGGGGTTTTGGCACCCGACCTTGACCGCTAATTTTTGGGCGCGGCTGTGCCCGTGGCCTATTTTTGGCACACGGAGGCCGCCCGCAAAGTCTCGGGCCATTCCGAGACCGGCGGACGAACTTCGCCCACGCCCCCCACAAAGGCTATAGCCCACCCGTTTTTTGGCCATTTGGGGGGTTTTGGCACCCCGCCCTTCGGGCCCTAATTTTTGGGCGTGGCTGTGCCCGTGGCCTATGTTTTGTACACGGAGGCCGCCCGTAAAGTCCGGGCCATTCCGAGTCCGGCGGACGAACTTCGCCCACGACCCCTACCAAGGCTATAGCCCACTCGATTTTTGGCCATTTTTCCGCTGGGGGGTTTTGGCACCCCGACCTTCGGGTGCTAATTTTTGGGCGCGGCTATGCCCGTGGCCTATTTTTGGCACACAGAGTCCGCCCGCAAAGTCTCGGGCCATTCCGAGTCCGGCGGACGAACTTCGCCCACGCCCCCCACCAAGGCTATAGCCCACCCGTTTTTTGGCCATTTGGGGGGTTTTGGCACCCCGACCTTCGGGGGCTAATTTTTGGGCGCGGCTATGCCCGTGGCCTATTTTTGGCACACGTAGGACACCCGCAATGTCTCGGGCCTTTCCGAGTCCGGCGGACGAACTTCGCCCACTCCCCCCACCAAGGCTATAGCCCAACCGTTTTTTGGCCATTTGGGGGGTTTTGGCACGACGACCTTCGGGCGATAATTTTTGGGCGCGCATGTGCCCGTGGGCTATTTTTGGCACACGGAGGCCGCCCGCAAAGTCACGGGCCATTCCGAGTCCGGCGGACGAACTTAGCCCACGCCCCCCACAAAGGCTATAGCCCACCCGTTTTTTGGCCATTTGGGGGGTTTTGGCACGACGACCTTCGGGCGCTAATTTTTGTGCGCGCATGTGCCCGTGGCCTATTTTTGGCACACGGAGGCCACCCGCAAAGTCACGGGCCATTCCGAGTCCGGCGGACGAACTTCGCCCACGCCCCACCAAGGCTATAGCCCACCCGTTTTTGGCCATTTGGGGGTTTTGGCACCGAACCGGGTGTTAATTTTTGGCGCGGCTGCGCCCATTTTAGCACGGAGACGCTTGCAAACTCTCGGGCCATTCCGAGACCGGCGGACGAACTTCGCCCGCGCCCCCCACCAAAGCTATAGCCCACCCGTTTTTTGGCCATTTGGGTGGTTTGGGCACCCCGAATTTCGGCGGCTAATTTTTTGGTGCGGCTGTACCCGTGGCCTACTTTTGGCACATGGATGCCGCCCGCAAAGTCTCGGGCCATTCCGAGCCCGAGGACCGAACCGCCACGCCCCCACAAGGCTATAGCCCACCCGTTTTTTTGGCCTTTGGGGGGTATTGGAACCCGACCGGCGGGCGCTAATTTTAGGGCGCGGCTGTGCACGTGGCCAATTTTTGACACTGAGGGCGCCGAAAGTCTCGGGCCATTCCGAGTCCGGCGGACGAACTTCGCCACGCCCCCGGCTATAGCCACCCGATTTTTGGCCATTTTTAGGGGGTTTTGGCACCCCGACCTTCGGGCACTAATTTTCGGGCGGCTGTGCCCGTGGCTTATGACACACTGAGGCCGCCCGCAAAGTCTTGGGCCTTTCGAGGTCAGCGGATGAACCGCCACGCCCCCACCAAGGCTATAGCCCACCCATTTTTGGCCATTTGGGGGTTTTGGCACCCCCGACCTTCGGGCACTAATTTTTGGGTGCGGCTGTGCCCGTGGCCTATTTTTTGGCGGGGCCATTCCGGGCCATTCCGTCTTCGCCGCCCCCCACCAAGGCTATAGCCCACCCGATTTTTTGGCCATTTTTTCGCTGGGGTTTTTTTGGCACCCCGACCTTGAGCTAATTTTTTAGGAGCTATGCCATTGGCGTATTTTTGCACGGAGGCCGCCCGCAAAGTCTCGGGCCATTCGAGTCCGGACGAACTTGCGCCACGCCCCCACAAAGGCTATAGCCCACCCGTTTTTGGCCATTTGGGGGTTTTGGCACCCGACATCGGTGCTTTTTGGCTGTGCCCGTGGCCTATTTTTGGCACACAGGAGGCCGCCCGCAAAGTCTCGGCCATTCCGAGTCCGGCGACAACTTCGCCCCACCAAGGCTATAGCCCACCCGTTTTTGGCCATTTGGGGGTTTTGGCACCCGGGTGCTAATTTTTGGCGCGGCTGTGCCCGTGGCCTATTTTGGCACAAGGAGGCCGCCCGTAAAGTCTCGGGCCATTCCGAGTCAGGCGGACGAACTTCGCCCACGCCCCCAACAAGGCGATAGCCCACCCTGTTTTTTGCCATTGGGGGGGTTTGGCACCCGCACCTATTGGCGGCTGTGCCCGTGGCCTATTTGGCACAGGCCGCCCGCAAAGTCTCGGGCCATTCCAGTCCACGAACTTCGCCCACGCCCCCACCAAGGCTATAGCCCACCCGATTTTTGGCCATTTTCCGCTGGGGGTTTTGGCACCCCAACCTTGACTAATTTTTGGGCGCGGCTGTGCCCGTGGCCTATTTTTGGCACACGGAGGCCACCCGCAAAGTCTCGGCCCATTCCGAGTCCGGCGGACGAACTTCGCCCACGCCCCCCACAAAGGCTATAGCCCACCCGTTTTTTGGCCATTTGGGGGGTTTTGGCACCCCAAACTTCGGGTGCTTTTTTTTTAGCGCGGCTGTGCCCGTGGCCTATTTTTGGCACACGGAGGCCGCCCGCAAAGTCTCGGGCCATTCCGAGTCCGGCGGACGAACTTCGCCCACACCCCCCACCAAGGCTATAGCCCACCCGTTTTTTGGCCATTTTTCCACTGGGGGGTTTTGGCACCCCGACCTTCGGGCGCTAATTTTTGGGTGCGGCTGTGCCCGTGGCCTATTTTTGGCACACGGAGGCCGCCCGCAAAGTCTCGGGCCATTCCGAGTCCGGCGGACGAACTTCACCCACGCCCCCCACAAAGGCTATACCCCACCAAGGCTATAGCCCACCCGTTTTTTGGCCATTTTTCCACTGGGGGGTTTTGGCACCCCGACCTTCGGGCGCTAATTTTTGGGTGCGGCTGTGCCCGTGGCCTATTTTTGGCACACGGAGGCCGCCCGCAAAGTCTCGGGCCATTCCGAGTCAGGCGGACGTACTTCGCCCGCGCCCCCCACCAAGGCTATAGCCCACCCGTTTTTTGGCCATTTGGGGTGTTTTGGCACCCCGAACTTCAGGTGGTAATTTTTGGGCGCGGCTGTACCCGTGGCCTATTTTTGCAGGACGCCGTCCGCAAAGTCTTGGGCCTTTCAAGTCCAGCGGACGAACTTACGCCCCCACCAAGGCTATAGCCCACCCGTTTTTGGCCATTTGGGGTTTGGGCACCCCGACCTTCGGGGCGTAATTTTTGGACGCGGCTGTGCCGTGGCCTATTATGGCACCACGGAGGCCGCCCGCAAAGTCTCGGGCCATTCCGAGTCCGGCGGACGAACTTCGCCCACGCCCCCCACCAAGGCTATAGCCCACCCGATTTTTGGCCATTTTTCCGCTGGGGGGTTTTGGCACCCCAACCTTCGGGCGCTAATTTTTGGGCGCGGCTGTGCCCGTGGCCTATTTTTGGCACACAGAGGCCACCCGCAAAGTCTCGGCCCATTCCGAGTCCGGCGGACGAACTTCGCCCACGCCCCCCACAAAGGCTATAGCCCACCCGTTTTTTGGCCATTTGGGGGGTTTTGGCACCCCAAACTTCGGGTGCTTTTTTTTTAGCGCGGCTGTGCCCGTGGCCTATTTTTGGCACACGGAGGCCGCCCGCAAAGTCTCGAGCCATTCCGAGTCCGGCGGACGAACTTCGCCCACACCCCCCACCAAGGCTATAGCCCACCCGTTTTTTGGCCATTTTTCCACTGGGGGGTTTTGGCACCCCGACCTTCGGGCGCTAATTTTTGGGTGCGGCTGTGCCCGTGGCCTATTTTTGGCACACGGAGGCCACCCACAAAGTCTCGGGCCATTCCGAGTCCGGCGGACGAACTCAGCCCACGCCCCCCACCAAGGCTATAGCCCACCCGATTTTTGGCCATTTTTCCGCTGGGGGGTTTTGGCACCCCGACCATCGGGCGCTAATTTTTGGGCGCGGCTGTGGCCGTGGCTCATTTTTGCCACACGGAGGCCGCCCGCAAAGTCTCGGGCCATTCCGAGTCCGGCGGACGAACTTCACCCACGCCTCCCACAAAGGCTATAGCCCGCCCGTTTTTTGGCCATTTGGGGGGTTTTGGCACCCGAAACTTCAGGTGCTAAGTTTTAGGCGCGGCTGTGCCCGTGGCCTATTTATGGCACACGGAGGCCGCCCGCAAAGTCTCGGGCCATTACGAGTCCGGACGAACCGCCACGCCCCCACCAAGGCTATAGCCCACCCGATTTTTGGCCATTTTTCCGCTGGGGGGTTTTGGCACCCCAATCTTCGGGCGCTAATTTTTGGGCGCGGCTGTGCCCGTGGCCTATTTTTGGCACACAGAGGCCGCCCGCAAAGTCTCGGCCCATTCCGAGTCCGGCGGACGAACTTCGCCCACGCCCCCCACAAAGGCTATAGCCCACCCGTTTTTTGGCCATTTGGGGGGTTTTGGCACCCCGAACTTCGGGTGCTAATTTTTGGGCGCGGCTGTGCCCGTGGCTTATTTTTGGCACACGGAGGCCGCCCGCTAAGTCTCGGGCCTTTCCGAGTCCAGCGGACGAACTTCGCTCACGCCCCCCACCAAGGCTATAGCCCACCCGTTTTTTGGCCATTTGGGGGGTTTTGGCACCCCGACCTTCGGGCGCTAATTTTTGGGCGCGGCTGTGCCCGTGGTCTAATTTTTCCAAACGGAGGACGCCCGCAATGTCTCGGGCCATTCGGAGTCCGGCGGACGAACTTAGCCCACGCCCCCCACCAAGGCTATAGCCCACCCGATTTTTGGCCATTTTTACGCTGGGGGGTTTTGGCACCCCGACCTTCGGGCGCTAATTTTTGTGCGCGGCTATGACCGTGGCCTATTTTTGGCATATGGAGGCCGCCCGCAAAGTCTCGGGCCATTCCGAGTCAGGCGGACGAACTTCGCCCGCGCCCCCCACCAAGGCTATAGCCCACCCGTTTTTTGGCCATTTGGGGGGTTTTGGCACCCCGACCTTCGGGGGCTAATTTTTGGGCGCGGCTGTGTCCGTGGCCTATTTATGACACACGGAGGCCACCCACAAAGTCTCGGGCCATTCCGAGTCCGGCGGACGAACTTCGCCCACGCCCCCCACCAAGGCTATAGCCCACCCGATTTTTGGCCATTTTTCCGCTGGGGGGTTTTGGCACCCCAACCTTCGGGCGCTAATTTTTGGGCGTGGTTGTGCCCGTGGCCTATTTTTGGCACACAGAGGCCGCCCGCAAAGTCTCGGCACATTCCGAGTCCGGCGGACGAACATCGCCCACGCCCCCCACAAAGGCTATAGCCCACCCGTTTTTTGGCCATTTGGGGGGATTTGGCACCCCGAACTTCGGGTGCTAATTTTTGGGCGCGGCTGTGCCGTGGCTTATTTTTGGCACACGGAGGCCGCCCGCTAAGTCTCGGGCCTTTCCGAGTCCAGCGGACGAACTTCGCCCACGCCCCCCACCAAGGCTATAGCCCACCCATTTTTTGGCCATTTGGGGGGTTTTGGCACCCCGACCTTCGGGCACTAATTTTTGGGTGCGGCTGTGCCCGTGGCCTATTTTTGGCACACGGAGGCCGCCCACAAAGTCTCGGGCCATTCCGAGTCCGGCGGACGAACTTCGCCCACGCCCCCCACCAAGGCTATAGCCCACCCGATTTTTGGCCATTTTTCCGCTGGGGGGTTTTGGCACCCCGACCTTCGGGCGCTAATTTTTTGGAGCGGCTATGCCCGTGGCGTATTTTTGCCGCACGGAGGCCGCCCGCAAAGTCTCGGGCCATTCCGAGTCCGGCGGACGAACTTCGCCCACGCCCCCCACCAAGGCTATAGCCCACCCGATTTTTGGCCATTTGGGGGGTTTTGGCATGCCGACCATCGGGCGCTAATTTTTGGGCGCGGCTGTGGCCGTGGCTCATTTTTGGCACACGGAGACCGCCCGCAAAGTCTCGGGCCATTCCGAGTCCGGCGGACGAACTTCACCCACGCCTCCCACAAAGGCTATAGCCCGCCCGTTTTTTGGCCATTTGGGGGGTTTTGGCACCCCAAACTTCAGGTGCTAAGTTTTAGGCGCGGCTGTGCCCGTGGCCTATTTATGGCACACGGAGGCCGCCCGCAAAGTCTCGGGCCATTTCGAGTCCGGCGGACGAACTTCGCCCACGCCTCCCACCAAGGCTATAGCCCACCCGATTTTTGGCCATTTTTCCGCTGGGGGGTTTTGGCACCCCAATCTTCGGGCGCTAATTTTTGGGCGCGGCTGTGCCCGTGGCCTATTTTTGGCACACAGAGGCCGCCCGCAAAGTCTCGGCCCATTCCGAGTCCGGCGGACGAACTTCGCCCACGCCCCCCACAAAGGCTATAGCCCACCCGTTTTTGGGCCATTTGGGGGGTTTTGGCACCCCGAACTTCGGGTGCTAATTTTTGGGCGCGGCTGTGCCCGTGGCTTATTTTTGGCACACGGAGGCCGCCCGCTAAGTCTCGGGCCTTTCCGAGTCCAGCGGACGAACTTCGCGCCCCCACCAAGGCTATAGCCCACCCGTTTTTTGGCCATTTGGGGGGTTTTGGCACCCCGACCTTCGGGCGCTAATTTTTGGGCGCGGCTGTGCCCGTGGTCTAGTTTTTGCAAACGGAGGCCGCCAGCAATGTCTCGGGCCATTCGGAGTCCGGCGGACGAACTTAGCCCACGCCCCCCACCAAGGCTATAGCCCACCCGATTTTTGGCCATTTTTACGCTGGGGGGTTTTGGCACCCCGACCTTCGGGCGCTAATTTTTGTGCGCGGCTATGACCGTGGCCTATTTTTGGCATATGGAGGCCGCCCGCAAAGTCTCGGGCCATTCCGAGTCAGGCGGACGAACTTCGCCCGCGCCCCCCACCAAGGCTATAGCCCACCCGTTTTTTGGCCATTTGGGGGGTTTTGGCACCCCGACCTTCGGGGGCTAATTTTTGGGCGCGGCTGTGCCCGTGGCCTATTTATGACACACGGAGGCCACCCGCAAAGTCTCGGGTGATTCCGAGTCCGGCGGACGAACTTCGCCCACGCCCCCCACCAAGGCTATAGCCCACCCGATTTTTGGCCATTTTTCCGCTGGGGGGTTTTGGCACCCCAACCTTCGGGCGCTAATTTTTGGACGTGGTTGTGCCCGTGGCCTATTTTTGGCACACAGAGGCCGCCCACAAAGTCTCGGCCCATTCCGAGTCCGGCGGACGAACATCGCCCACGCCCCCCACAAAGGCTATAGCCCACCCGTTTTTTGGCCATTTGGGGGGATTTGGCACCCGAACTTCGGGTGTTAATTTTTGGGCGCGGCTGTGCCCGTGGCTTATTTTTGGCACACGGAGGCCGCCCGCTAAGTCTCGGGCCTTTCCGAGTCCAGCGGACGAACTTCGCCCACGCCCCCCACCAAGGCTATAGCCCACCCGTTTTATGGCCATTTGGGGGGTTTTGGCACCCCGACCTTCGGGCGCTAATTTTTGGGCGCGGCTGTGCCCGTGGCCTAGTTTTGGCACACGGAGGCCGCCCGCAATGTCTCGGGCCATTCCGAGTCCGGCGGACGAACTTAGCCCACGCCCCCCACCAAGGCTATAGCCCACCCGATTTTTGGCCATTTTACGGGGGTTTTGGCACCCGACCTTGGGTGCTAATTTTTGGCGGCTATGACCGTCGCCTATTTTTGGCATATGGAGCCGCCCGCAAAGTCTCGGGCCATTCCGAGTCAGGCGGACGAACCGCCAGCGCCCCACCAAGGCTATAGCCCACCCGTTTTTGGCCATTTGGGGGTTTTGACACCCGACCTTGGGCGCTAATTTTTGGAGTGCGGCTGTGCCCGTGGCCTATTTTGGCACACGGAGGCCGCCCACAATGACTCGGGCAATTCCGAGTCAGGCGGACGAACCCGCCCCCACCAAGGCTATAGCCCACCCGTTTTTGGCCATTTGGGGGTTTTGGCACCCGACCTTGGGCGCTAATTTTTGGGCGCGGCCGTGCCCGTGGTCTAGTTTTGGCACACGGAGGCCGCCGCAATGTCTCGGGCCATTCCGAGTCCGGCGGACGAACTTAGCCACGCCCCCACCAAGGCTATAGCCCACCCGATTTTGGCCATTTTCCGCTGGGGTTTTGGCACCCGACCTTGGGCGCTAATTTTTGGGCGCGGCCATGACTGTTGCCTATTTTTGGCATATGCAGGTCGCCCGCAAAGTCTCGGGCCATTCCGAGTCAGGCGGACGAACTTCGCCCGCGCCCCACACCAAGGCTATAGCCCACCCGTTTTTTGGCCCTTTGGGGGTTTTGACACCCGACCTTGGGCGCTAATTTTTGGGTGCGGCTGTGCCCGTGGCCTATTTTGGAACACGCAGGCCGCCCGCAAAGACTCGGGCAATTCCGAGTCCGGCGGACGAACTTCGCCCACGCCCCTCACCAAGGCTATAGCCCACCCGTTTTTTGGCCATTTGGGGGGTTTTGGCACCCCGACCTTCGGGTGCTAATTTTTGGGCGGCTGTGCCCATGGCCTATTGGCACCACGGAGGCCACCCGCAAAGTCTCGGGCTATTCAAGCCCGGCGGACTTTCGCCCAGCTATAGCCCACCCGTTTTTGGCCATTTGGGGGATTTGGCACGAACCGGGTGCTAATTTTTAGCGGCTGTGCCCGTGGCTTATTTTGGCACACGGAGGCCGCCCGCTAAGTCTCGGGCCTTTCCGAGTCCAGCGGACGAACTTCGCCCCCGCCCCCCGCAAAGGCGAAAGCCCACCCGATTTTTGGCAATTAGGGGGGGTATGGCACCCAGACCTTTGGGTGCTAATTTTTGGGTGCGGCTGTGCCCGTGGCCTATTTTGGCACCACGGACGCCGCCCGCAAAGTCTCGGGCAATTCCGAGTCCGTAGGCGGACGAACTTGCCACGCCCCCACCAAGGCTATAGCCCACCCGTTTTTTGGCCATTTGGGGGGTTTTGGCACCCCGACCTTTGGGTGCTAATTTTTGGGCGCGGCTGTATCAGTGGCCAATTTTTGGCACACGGAGGCCGCCCGCAAAGTCTCAGCCCATTCGGAGTCCAGCGGACGAACTTCGCCCACGCCCCCCACCAAGGCTATAGCCCACCCGATTTTTGGCCATTTTTCCGCTGGGGGGTTTTGGTACTCCGACCTTCGGGCGCTAATTTTTGGGCACGGCTATGACTGTTGCCTATTTTTGGCATATGCAGGTCGCCCGCAAAGTCTCGGGCCATTCCGAGTCAGGCGGACGAACTTCGCCCGCGCCCCCCACCAAGGCTATAGCCCACCCGTTTTTTGGCCATTTGGGGGGTTTTGGCACCCCGACCTTTGGGTGCTAATTTTTGGGTGCGGCTGTGCCCGTGGCCTATTTTTGTCACACGGAGGCCGCCCGCAAAGTCTCGGGCAATTCCGAGTCCGGCGGACGAACTTCGCCCACGCCCCCCACCAAGGCTATAGCCCACCCGTTTTTTGGCCATTTTTCCGCTGGGGGGTTTTGGCACCCCGACCTTCGGGCGCTAACTTTTGGGCGCGGCTATGACCGTGGCCTTTTTTTGGCATATGGAGGCCACCCGCAAAGTCTCGGGCCATTCCGAGTCAGGCGGACGAACTTCGCCCGCGCCTCCCACCGAGGCTATAGCCCACCAGTTTTTTGGCCATTTGGGGGGTTTTGGCACCCCGTCCTTCGGGTGCTAATTTTTTGGCGCGGCTCTGCCCGTGGCCTATTTTTGGCACCACGGAGCCGCCCGCAAAGTCTCAGGACTTTCCGAGAGCAGCGGACGAACTTCGCCCACGCCCCCCACCAAGGCTATAGCCCACCTGTTTTTTGGCCATTTGGGGGGTTTTGGCACCCCGACCTTTGGGTGCTAATTTTTGGGGGCGGCTGTGCCCGTGGTCTATTTTTGGCACACGGAGGCCCCACTCAATGTCTCGCCCCATTCCGAGTCAGGACGAACTTAGCCCACGCCCCCACCAAGGCTATAGCCCACCCGATTTTTAGCCATTTTCCGCTGGGGTTTTGGCACCCGACCTTCGGGCGCTAATTTTTTGGCGCGGCTATGACGGTGGCCTATTTTTTGCATATGGATGCCGCCCGCAAAGTCACGGGCCATTCCGATTCAGGCGGACGAACCGCCCGCGCCCCCACCGAGGTTATAGCCCACCGTTTTTGGCCATTTGGCGGGTTTTGGTACCCGACCTTCGGGTGCTAATTTTTAGGTGCGGCTGTGCCCGTGGCCTATTTTGGCACACGGAGGCCGTCCAAAGTCTCGGGCAATTCCGAGTCCGGCGGACGAACTTAGCCACGCCCCCACCAAGGTTATACCCCACCCGTTTTTGGCCCTTTGGGGTTTTGGCACCCCAACCTTGGGCGCTAATTTTTGGGCGCTATGACCGTGGCCTATTTTTGGCATATGGAGCCGCCCGCAAAGTCTCGGGCCATTCAGTCAGGCGGACGAACTTCGCCGCGCCCCACCAAGGCTATAGCCCACCCGTTTTTGGTCATTTGGGGGTTTTGGCACCCGACCTTCGGGTGCTAATTTTTAAGCGGCTGTGCGCGTGGCCTATTTTGGCACACGGAGGCCGCCCGCAAAGTCTCGGGCCTTTCCGAGGTCAGCGGACGAACCGCCCACGCCCCCCAAGGCTATAGCCCTTTTTTTGGCCATTTGGGGGGTTTTGGCACCCCGACCTTTGGGTGCTAATTTTTGGGCGCGGCTGTGCCCGTGGCCTATTTTTGGCACACGGAGGCCGCCCGCAAAGTCTCGGGCAATTCCGAGTCCGGCGGACGAACTTCGCCCACGCCCCCCACCAAGGCTATAGCCCACCCGTTTTTTGGCCATTTGGGGGGTTTTGGCACCCCGACCTTTGGGTGCTAATTTTTGGGCGCGGCTGTATCAGTGGCCAATTTTTGGCACACGGAGGCCGCCCGCAAAGTCTCAGCCCATTCGGAGTCCAGCGGACGAACTTCGCCCACGCCCCCCACCAAGGCTATAGCCCACCCGATTTTTGGCCATTTTTCCGCTGGGGGGTTTTGGTACTCCGACCTTCGGGCGCTAATTTTTGGGCGCGGCTATGACTGTTGCCTATTTTTGGCATATGCAGGTCGCCCGCAAAGTCTCGGGCCATTCCGAGTCAGGCGGACGAACTTCGCCCGCGCCCCCCACCAAGGCTATAGCCCACCCGTTTTTTGGCCATTTGGGGGGTTTTGGCACCCCGACCTTTGGGTGCTAATTTTTGGGTGCGGCTGTGCCCGTGGCCTATTTTTGGCACACGGAGGCCGCCCGCAAAGTCTCGGGCAATTCCGAGTCCGGCGGACGAACTTAGGCCAGTCCCCGGACCAAGGCTATAGCCCACCCGTTTTTTGGCCATTTGGCGGGTTTTGGTACCCCGACCTTCGGGTGCTAATTTTTGGGTGCGGCTGTGCCCGTGGCCTATTTTTGGAACACGGAGGCCGCCCGCAAAGACTCGGGCAATTCCGAGTCCGGCGGACGAACCATGCCCCCACCAAGGCTATAGCCCACCGTTTTTGGCCATTTGGGGGTTTTGGCACCCCCGACCTTCGGTGCTAATTTTTGGCGCGGCTGTGCCCATGGCCTATTTTTGGCACCACGGAGGCCACCCGCAAAGTCTCGGGCTATTCAAGCCGTAGCGGAGCCACGCCCCCACAAGGCTATAGCCCACCCGTTTTTGGCCATTTGGGGGATTTGGCCCCAGACAGTGCTAATTTTTGGCGCGGCTGTGCCCGTGGCTTATTTTGGCACACGGAGGCCGCCCGCTAAGTCTCGGGCATTTCCGAGTCCAGCGGACGAACTTCGCCCGCGCCCCCCGCCAAGGCTACAGCCCACCCGATTTTTGGCCATTTGGGGGGTTTTGGCACCCGACCTTTGGGTGCTAATTTTTGGGTGCGGGTGGGCCCGTGGCCTTTTTTTGGCACACGGACGCCGCCCGCAAAGTCTCGGGCAATTCCGAGTCCGGCGGACGAACTTCGCCCACGCCCCCCACCAAGGCTATAGCCCACCCGTTTTTTGGCCATTTGGGGGGTTTTGGCACCCGACCTTGGTGCTAATTTTTAGTGGCTGTGCCCATGGCCTATTTTGGCACACGGAGGCCACCAAAGTCTCGGGCTATTCAAGCCGAGGCGGACCGCCCCCCCCCAAGGCTATAGCCCACCCGTTTTTTGGTCATTTCTGGGGATTTGGCACCCAGACGGTGCTAATTTTTAGGCGGCTGTGCCCGTGGCTTATTTTGGCACACGGAGGCCGCCCGCTAAGTCTCGGGCCTTTCCGAGGTCCAGCGGACGAACCGCCCGCGCCCCCACCAAGGCTATAGCCCACCCGTTTTTTGGCCATTTGGGGGGTTTTGGCACCCCGACCTTTGGGTGCTAATTTTTGGGTGCGGCTGTGCCCGTGGCCTATTTTTGGCACACGGACGCCGCCCGCAAAGTCTCGGGCAATTCCGAGTCCGGCGGACGACCCGCCACGCCCCCACCAGGCTATAGCCCACCCGTTTTTGGCCATTTGGGGTTTTGGCACCCCTACATTTGGGTGCTAATTTTTGGGCGCGGCTGTATCAGTGGCCAATTTTTGGCACACGGAGGCCGCCCGCAAAGTCTCAGCCCATTCGGAGTCCAGCGGACGAACTTCGCCCACGCCCCCCACCAAGGCTATAGCCCACCCGATTTTTGGCCATTTTTCCGCTGGGGGGTTTTGGTACTCCGACCTTCGGGCGCTAATTTTTGGGCACGGCTATGACTGTTGCCTATTTTTGGCATATGCAGGTCGCCCGCAAAGTCTCGGGCCATTCCGAGTCAGGCGGACGAACTTCGCCCGCGCCCCCCACCAAGGCTATAGCCCACCCGATTTTTGGCCATTTGGGGGGTTTTGGCACCCCGACCTTTGGGTGCTAATTTTTGGGTGCGGCTGTGCCCGTGGCCTATTTTTGTCACACGGAGGCCGCCCGCAAAGTCTCGGGCAATTCCGAGTCCGGCGGACGAACTTCGCCCACGCCCCCCACCAAGGCTATAGCCCACCCGTTTTTTGGCCATTTGGGGGGTTTTGGCACCCCGACCTTTGGGTGCTAATTTTTGGGCGCGGCTGTATCAGTGGCCAATTTTTGGCACACGGAGGCCGCCCGCAAAGTCTCAGCCCATTCGGAGTCCGGCGGACGAACTTCGCCCACGCCCCCCACCAAGGCTATAGCCCACCCGATTTTTGGCCATTTTTCCGCTGGGGGGTTTTGGCACTCCGACCTTCGGGTACTAATTTTTGGGCGCGGCTGTGCCCGTTGCCTATTTTTGGCACACGGAGGCCGCCCGCAAAGTCTCGGGCCATTCCGAGTCCGGCGGACGAACTTCGCCCACGCCCCCCACCAAGGCTATAGCCCACCCGATTTTTGGCCATTTTTCCGCTGGGGGGTTTTGGCACTCCGACCTTCGGGTACTAATTTTTGGGCGCGGCTATGCCCGTTGCCTATTTTTGGCACACGGAGGCCGCCCGCAAAGTCTCGGGCCATTCCGAGTCCGGCGGACGAACTTCGCCCACGCCCCCCACCAAGGCTGTAGCCCACCCGTTTTTTGGCCATTTGGGGGATTTTGGCACCCCGACCTTCGGGTGCTAATTTTTGGGCACGGCTGTGCCCGTGGCCTATTTTTGGCACACGGAGGCCGCCCGCAAAGTCTCGGGCCATTCCTAGTCCGGCGGACGAACTTCGCCCACACCCCCAACAAGGCTATAGCCCACCCGATTTTTGGCCATTTTTCCGCTGGGGGGTTTTGGCACCCCGACCTTCGGGCACTAAATTTTGGGAGCGGCTGTGCCCGTGGCCTATTTTTGGCGCACGGAGACCACCCGCAAAGTCTCGGGCCATTCCGAGCCCGGCGGACGAACTTCGCCCACGCCCCCCACCAAGGCTATAGCGCACCCGTTTTTTGGCCATTTGGGGGGTTTTGGCACCCCGACCTTCGGGTGCTAATTTTTGGGCGCGGCTGTGCCCATGGCCTATTTTTGGCACACGGAGGCCACCCACAAAGTCTCGGGCCATTCCAAGCCCGGCGGACGAACTTCGCCCACGCCCCCCACCAAGGCTATAGCCCACCCGATTTTTGGCCATTTTTCCGCTGGGGGGTTTTGGCACCCCGACCTTCGGGCGCTAATTTTTGGGCGCGGCTATGACTGTTGCCTATTTTTGGCATATGCAGGTCGCCCGCAAAGTCTCGGGCCATTCCGAGTCAGGCGGACGAACTTCGCCCGCGCCCCCCACCAAGGCTATAGCCCACCCGTTTTTTGGCCATTTGGGGGGTTTTGACACCCCGACCTTCGGGCGCTAATTTTTGGGTGCGGCTGTGCCCGTGGCCTATTTTTGGAACACCGAGGCCGCCCGCAAAGACTCGGGCAATTCCGAGTCCGGCGGACGAACTTCGCCCACGCCCCCCACCAAGGCTATAGCCCACCCGTTTTTTGGCCATTTGGGGGGTTTTGGCACCTCGACCTTCGGGTGCTAATTTTTGGGCGCGGCCGTGCCCATGGCCTATTTTTGGCACACGGAGGCCACCCGCAAAGTCTCGGGCTATTCCAAGCCCGGCGGACGAACCGCCCCCACCAAGGCTATAGCCCACCGTTTTTGGCCATTTGGGGGTTTGGCACCCGACCTTGGGCGCTAATTTTCGCGGCTGTGCCCGTGGTCTGGGCACACGGAGGCCGGCCGCAATGTCTCGGGCCATTCCGAGTCCCGGACGAACTTAGCCACGCCCCCACCAAGGCTATAGCCCACCCGATTTTTGGCCATTTTCCGCTGGGGTTTTGGCACCCGACCTTGGGCGCTAATTTTTGACTATGACTGTTGCCTATTTTTGGCATATGCAGGTCGCCCGCAATGTCTCGGGCCATTCCGAATCAGGCGGACGAACTTCGCCCGCGCCCCCCGCCAAGGCTATAGCCCACCCGTTTTTTGGCCATTTGGGGGGTTTTGGCACCCCGACCTTAGGGGGCTAATTTTAGGGAGCGGCTATGCCCGTTGCCTATTTGCACGGAGGCCGCCAAAGTCTCGGGCAATTCCGAGTCCAGCGGACGAACTTCGCCCGCCCCCACCAAGGCTATAGCCCACCCGTTTTTGGCCATTTGGGGGTTTTGGCACCCGACCTTTGGGTGCTAATTTTTGGCGCGGCTGTTTTGGCACACGGAGGCCGCCGCAAAGTCTCAGGGCCATTCAGTCCGGCGGACGAACTTAGCCCACGCCCCCCACCAAGGCTATAGCCCACCCGATTTTTGGCCATTTTTCCGCTGGGGGGTTTTGGCACCCCGACCTTCGGGCGCTAATTTTTGGGCGCGGCTATGACTGTTGCCTATTTTTGGCATATGCAGGTCGCCCGCAAAGTCTCGGGCCATTCCGAGTCAGGCGGACGAACTTCGCCCGCGCCCCCCACCAAGGCTATAGCCCACCCGTTTTTTGGCCATTTGGGGGGTTTTGGCACCCCGACCTTCGGGGGCTAATTTTTGGGCGCGGCTGTGCCCGTGGCCTATTTTTGGCACACGGAGGCCGCCCGCAAAGTCTCGGGCCATTCCGAGTCCGGCGGACGAACTTCGCCCACGCCCCCCACCAAGGCTATAGCCCACCCGTTTTTTGGCCATTTGGGGGGTTTTGGCACCCCGACCTTCGGGTGCTAATTTTTGGGCGCGGCTGTGCCCGTGGCCTATTTTTGGCACACGGGCCCCATTTAACACTCGGGCCATTCAAGCCCGGCGGACGCCACGCCCCGCACGACCGCTATAGCCCACCCGATTTTTGGCCATTTTTCCGCTGGGGGGTTTTGGCACCCCGACCTTCGGGCGCTAATTTTTGGGCGCGGCTATGACTGTTGCCTATTTTTGGCATATGCAGGTCGCCCGCAAAGTCTCGGGCCATTCCGAGTCAGGCGGACGAACTTCGCCCGCGCCCCCCACCAAGGCTATAGCCCACCCGTTTTTTGGCCATTTGGGGGGTTTTGACACCCCGACCTTCGGGCGCTAATTTTTGGGTGCGGCTGTGCCCGTGGCCTATTTTTGGAACACCGAGGCCGCCCGCAAAGTCTCGGGCAATTCCGAGTCCGGCGGACGAACTTCGCCCACGCCCCCCACCAAGGCTATAGCCCACCCGTTTTTTGGCCATTTGGGGGGTTTTGGCACCCCGACCGTTCGGTGCTAATTTTTAGGCGCGGCTGTAACAGTGGACAATTTTTGGCACACGGAGGCCGCCCGCAAAGTCTAGGGCCATTCCGAGTCCGGCGGACGAACTTCGCCCACGCCCCCCACCAAGGCTATAGCCCACCCGATTTTTGGCCATTTTTCCGCTGGGGGGTTTTGGCACCCCGACCTTCGGGTGCTAATTTTTGGGCGCGGCTGTGCCCGTGGCCTATTTTTGCCACACGGAGGCCGCCCGCAAATTCTCGGGCCATTCCGAGTCCGGCGGACGAAATTCGCCCACGCCCCCCACCAAGGCTATAGCCCACCCGTTTTTTGGCCATTTGGGGGGTTTTGGCACCCCGACCTTCGGGCGCTAATTTTTGGGCGCGGCTGTGCCCGTGGCCTATTTTTGGCACACGGAGGCCGCCCGCAAAGTCTCGGGCCATTCTCAGTTCGGCGGACGAACTTCAACCACGCCCCCTACAAAGGCTATAGCCCACCCGTTTTTTGGCCATTTGGGGGGTTTTGGCACCCCGAACTTCGGGTGCTAATTTTTTTGCGCGGCTACGCCCGTGTCCGATTTTAAGCACACGGAGGCCGCCCGCAAAGTCTCGGGCCATTCCGAGTCCGGCGGACGAACTTCGCCCACGCCCCCCACCAAGGCTATAGCCCACCCGTTTTTTGGCCATTTGGGGGGTTTTGGCACCCCGACCTTCGGGCGCTAATTTTTGGGCGCGGCTGTGCCCGTGGCCTATTTTTGGCACACGGAGGCCGCCCGCAAAGTCTAGGGCCATTCCGAGTCCGGCGGACGAACTTCGCCCACGCCCCCCACCAAGGCTATAGCCCACCCGTTTTTTGGCCATTTGGGGGGTTTTGGCACCCCGACCTTCGGGTAATAATTATTGGGCGCGGCTGTGCCCGTGGCCTATTTTTGGCACACGGAGGCCGCCCGCAGAGTCTCATGCCATTCCTAGTCCGGCGGACGAACTTCGCCCACGCCCCCCACCAAGGCTATTGCCCACCCGATTTTTGGCCATTTTTCCACTGGGGGGTTTTGGCACCCCGACCTTCGGGTGCTAATTTTTGGGCGCGGCTATGCCCGTGGCCTATTTTTGGCACACGGAGGCCGCCCGCCAAGTCTAGGGCCATTCCGAGACCGGCGGACGAACTTCGCCCACGCCCCCCACCAAGGCTATAGCCCACCCGTTTTTTGCCCATTTGTGGGGTTTTGGCACCCCGACCTTTGGGTGCTAATTTTTGGGTGCGGCTGTGCCCGTGGCCTATTTTTGGCACACGGAGGCCGCCCGCAAAGTCTCGGGCCATTCCTAGTCCGGCGGACGAACTTCGCCCACACCCCCAACAAGGCTATAGCCCACCCGATTTTTGGCCATTTTTCCGCTGGGGGGTTTTGGCACCCCGACCTTCGGGCACTAAGTTTTGGGCGCGGCTGTGCCCGTGGCCCTTTTTTGGCGCACGGAGACCACCCGCAAAGTCTCGGGCCATTCCGAGTCCGGCGGACGAACTTCGCCCACTCCCCACACCAAGGCTATAGCCCACCCGTTTTTTGGCCATTTGGGGGGTTTTGGCACCCCGACCTTCGGGTGCTAATTTTTGGGCGCGGCTGTGCCCATGGCCTATTTTTGGCACACGGAGACCACCTGCAAAGTCTCGGGCCATTCCAAGCCTGGCGGACGAACTTCGCCCACGCCCCCCACCAAGGCTATAGCCCACCCGATTTTTGGCCATTTTTCCGCTGGGGGGTTTTGGCACCCCGACCTTCGGGCACTAAATTTTGGGCGCGGCTGTGCCCGTGGCCTATTTTTGGCGCACGGAGACCACCCGCAAAGTTTCGGGCCATTCCGAGTCGGGCAGACGAACTTCGCCCACGCTCCCCACCAAGGCTATAGCCCACCCGTTTTTTGGCCATTTGGGGGGTTTTGGCACCCCGACCTTCGGGCGCTAATTTTTGGGCGCGGCTGTGCCCGTGGCCTGTTTTTGGCACACGGAGGCCGCCCGCAAAGTCTCGGGTAATTCCAAGTCCGGCGGACGAACATCGCCCACGCCTCCCACCAAGGCTATAGCCCACCCGATTTTTGGCCATTTTTCCGCTGGGGGGTTTTGGCAGCCCGACCTTCGGGGGCTAATTTTTGGGTGCGGCTATGCCCGTGGCCTATTTTTGGCGCACGGAGGCTGCCCGCAAAGTCTAGGGCCATTCCGAGTCCGGCGGACGAACTTCGCCCACGCCTCCCACCAAGGCTATAGCCCACCCGTTTTTTGGCCATTTGGGGGGTTTTGGCACCCCGACCTTCGGGGGCTAATTTTTGGGCGCGGCCGTGCCCGTGGCCTATTTTTGGCACACGGAGGCCGCACGCAAAGTCTCGTGCCATTCCTAGTCCGGCGGAAAAACTTAGCCCACGCCCCCCAACAAGGCTATAGCCCACCCGATTTTTGGCCATTTTTCCGCTGGGGGGTTTTGGCACCCCGACCTTTGGGCACTAAATTTTGGGCGCGGCTGTGCCCGTGGCCTATTTTTGGCGCACGGAGGCCACCCGCAATGTCTCGGGCCATTCCGAGTCCGGCGGACGAACTTCGCCCAAGCCCCCCACCAAGGCTATAGCCCATCCGTTTTTTGGCCATTTGGGGGGTTTTGGCACCCCGACCTTCGGGCGCTAATTTTTGGGCGCGGCTGTGCCCGTTGCCTATTTTTGGCACACGGAGGCCGCCCGCAAAGTCCCGGCCATTCCGAGTTCAGCGGACGAACTTCAACCACGCCCCCTACAAAGGCTATAGCCCACCCGTTTTTTGGCCATTTGGGGGGTTTTGGCTCCCCGAACTTCGGGTGCTAATTTTTGTCTTGTGATTCGTCCGTGGCCGATTTTTGGCACACGGAGGCCGCCCGCAAAGTCTCGGGCCATTCCGAGTCCGGCAGACGAACTTCGCCCACGCCCCCCACCAAGGCTATAGCCCACCCGATTTTTGGCCATTTTTCCGCTGGGGGGTTTTGGCAGCCCGACCTTCGGGGGCTAATTTTTGGGTGCGGCTATGCCCGTGGCCTATTTTTGGCACACGGAGGCTGCCCGCAAAGTCTAGGGCCATTCCGAGTCCGGCGGACGAACTTCGCCCACGCCTCCCACCAAGGCTATAGCCCACCCGTTTTTTGGCCATTTGGGGGGTTTTGGAACCCCGACCTTCGGGGGCTAATTTTTGGCGCGGCAATGCCCGTGGCCTATTTTGGCACCACAGGCCGCGCAAAGTCTCGTGCCATTCCTAGTCCGAGCGGAAAAACTTCGCCCGCCCCCAACAAGGCTATAGCCCACCCGATTTTTGGCCATTTTCCGCTGGGGGTTTTGGCCCCCCGACCTTTGGGCACTAAATTTTGGGCGCGGCTGCGCCGTGCCTATTTTGGCGCCACGGAGGCCACCCGCAATGTCTCGGGCCATTCCGAGTCCGGCGGACGAACTTCGCCCAAGCCCCCCACCAAGGCTATAGCCCATCCGTTTTTTGGCCATTTGGGGGGTTTTGGCACCCCGACCTTCGGGCGCTAATTTTTGGGCGCGGCTGTGCCCGTTGCCTATTTTTGGCACACGGAGGCCGCCCGCAAAGTCCCGGCCATTCCGAGTTCAGCGGACGAACTTCAACCACGCCCCCTACAAAGGCTATAGCCCACCCGTTTTTTGGCCATTTGGGGGGTTTTGGCTCCCCGAACTTCGGGTGCTAATTTTTGTGCGCGGCTACGCCCGTGGCCGATTTTTGGCACACGGAGGCCGCCCGCAAAGTCTCGGGCCATTCCGAGTCCGGCAGACGAACTTCGCCCACGCCCCCCACCAAGGCTATAGCCCACCCGTTTTTTGGCCATTTAGGGGGTTTTGGCACCCCGACCTTCGGGCAATAATTTTTGGGCGCGGTTCTGCCCGTGGCCTATTTTTGGCACAAGAGGGCCGCCCGCAAATTCTAGGGCCATTCCGAGTCCAGCGGACGAACTTCGCCCACGCCCCCAACCAAGGCTTTAGCCCACCCGTTTTTTGGCCATTTGGGGGGTTTTGGCACCCCGACCATCGGGGGCTAATTTTTGGGCGCGGCTGTGCCCGTGGGCTATTTTTGGCACACGGAGGCCACCCGCACAGCTTCGGGCCATTCCAAGTCCGGCGGACGAACTTCGCCCACGCCCCCCACCAATCTATAGCCCACCCAATTTTTGGCCATTTTTCCGCTGGGGGGTTTTGGCACCCCGACCATCGGGGATTAATTTTTGGGAGCGGCTATGGCCGTGGCCTATTTTTGGCACACGGAGGCCGCCCGCAAAGTCTCGGGCCATTCCGAGTCCGGCGGACGAACTTCGCCCACGCCCCCCACCAAGCCTATAGCCCACCCGTTTTTTGGCCATTTGGGGGGTTTTGGCACCCCGACCTTCGGGTACTAATTTTTGGCCGCGGCTGTGCCCGTGGCCTATTTTCGCCACATGGAGGCCGCCCGCAAAGTATCGTGCCATTCCTAGCCCGGCGGACAAACTTCGCCCACGCCCCCCACCAAAGCTATAGCCCACCCGATTTTTGGCCATTTCTCCGCTGGGGGGTTTTGGCACCCCGACCTTCGGGCACTAAATTTTGGGCGCGGCTGTGCCCGTGGCCTATTTTTGGCGCACGGAGGCCACACGCAAAGTCTCGGGCCATTCCGAGTCCGGCGGACGAACTTCGCCCACGCCCCCCACCAAGGCTATAGACCACCCGTTTTTTGGCCATTAGGGGGGTTTTGGCTCCCCGACCTTCGGGTGCTAATTTTTGGGCGCGGCTGTGCCCGTGGCCTATTTTTGGCACACGGAGACCACCCGCAAAGTCTCGGGCCATTCCTAGTCCGGCGGACGAACTTCGCCCACGCCCCCCACCAAGGCTATTGCCCACCCGATTTTTGGCCATTTTTCCACTGGGGGGTTTTGGCACCCCGACCTTCGGGTGCTAATTTTTGGGCGCGGCTATGCCCGTGGCCTATTTTTTGCACCAGGCCGCCCGCAAAGTCTAGGGCCATTCCGAGTCCGAGGACGAACTTCGCCACGCCCCCACCAAGGCTATAGCCCACCCGTTTTTGCCCATTTGTGGGGTTTTGGCACCCGACCTTGGGTGCTAATTTTAGGTGCGGCTGTGCCCGTGGCCTATTTTGGCACACACGGAGGCCGGCCGCAATGTCTCGTGCCATTCCTAGTCCGGCGGACGAACTTCGCCCACACCCCCATCAAGCCTATAGCCCACCCGATTTTTGGCCATTTTTCCGCTGGGGGGTTTTGGCACCCCGACCTTCGGGCACTAAATTTTGGGCGCGGCTGTGCCCGTGGCCTATTTTTGGTGCACGGAGACCACCCGCAAAGTCTCGGGCCATTCCGAGTCCGGCGGACGAACTTCGCCCACGCCCCCCACCAAGGCTATAGCCCACCCGATTTTTGGCCATTTTTCCGCTGGGGGGTTTTGGCACCCCGACCTTCGGGCGCTAATTTTTGGACGCGGCTTTACCCGTGGCCTAGTTTTGGCAGACGGAGGCCGCCCGCTAAGTCTCGGGCCATTCCGAGTCCGGCGGACGAACTTCGCCCACGCCCCCCACCAAGGCTATAGCCCACCCGTTTTTTGGACATTTGGGGGGTTTTGGCACCCCGACCTTCGGGCGCTAATTTTTCGGCGCGGTTATGCCCGTGGCCTATTTTGGCACCACGGAGTCCGCCCGCAAAGTCTAGGGCCATTCCAAGTCCAGCGGACGAACTTCGCCACGCCCCCACCAAGGCTATAGCCCACCCGATTTTGGCCATTTTCCGCTGGGGGTTTGGCACCCGACCTTGGGCGCTAATTTTTAGGCGTGGCTGTGCCCGTGGCCTATTTTGGCACCACGGAGGCCACCACGCAAAGTCTCGGGCCATTCGAATCCGGCGGACGAACTTCGCCACGCCCCCCAGGGCAATAGCCCACCCGTTTTTTGGCCATTTTCCGCTGGGGTTTTGGCACCCGACCTTCGGGCACTAAATTTTGGCGCGGCTGTGCCCGTGGCCTATTTTGGCACCGGAGGCCGCCCGCAAAGTCTCGGGCCATTCCGAGTCCGGCGGACGAACTTCGCCCACGCCCCCACCAAGGCTATAGCCTACCCGATTTTTGGCCATTTTTCCGCTGGGGGGTTTTGGCACCCCGACCTTCGGGTGCTAATTTTTGGGCGCGGCTGTGCCCGTGGCCTATTTTTGCCACACGGAGGCTGCCCGCAAATTCTCGGGCCATTCCGAGTCCGGCGGACGAAATTCGCCCACGCCCCCCACCAAGGCTATAGCCCACCCGGTTTTTGGCCATTTGGGGGGTTTTGGCACCACGACCTTCGGGCGCTAATTTTAGGCGTGGCTGTGCCCGTGGGCTATTTTGGCACACGGAGGACACCCGCAAAAGTCTCGGGCCATTCAAGTCCAGGCGGACGAACTTCGCCACGCCCCCACCAAGGCTATAGCCCACCCGATTTTTGGCCATTTTCCGCTGGGGTTTTGGCACCCCGACCTTCGGGTGCTAATTTTTGGGCGCGGCTATGGCCGTGGCCTATTTTTGGCACACGGATGCCGCCCGCAAAGTCTCGGGCCATTCCGAGTCCGGCGGACGAACTTCGCCCACGCCCCCCACCAAGGCTATAGCCCACCCGTTTTTTGGCCATTTGGGGGGTTTTGGCACCCCGACCTTCGGGTGCTAATTTTTGGGGGCGGCTGTGCCCGTGGCCTATTTTTGGCACACGGAGGCCGACCGCAAAGTCTCGGGCCATTCCGAGTCCGGGGGACGAACTTCGCCCACGCCCCCCACCAAGGCTGTAGCCCACCCGATTTTTGGCCATTTTTCTGCTGGGGGGTTTTGGCACCCCAACCTTCGGGCGCTAATTATTGGGCGTGGCTGTGCCCGTGGCCTATTTTTGGCACACGGAGGCTGCCCGCAAAGTCTCGGGCCATTCCGAGTCTGGCGGACGAACTTCGCCCACGGCCCCCACAAAGGCTATAGCCCACCCTTTTTTTGGCCATTTGGGGGGTTTTGGCACTCCGACCTTCGGTTGCTAATTTTTGGGCGCGGCTGTGCCCGTGGCCTATTTTTGGCACTCGTAGGCCCCCCGCAAATTCTCGGGCCATTCCGAGTCCGGCGGACGAAATTCGCCCACGCCCCCCACCAAGGCTATAGCCCACCCGGTTTTTGGCCATTTCGGGGGTTTTGGCACCCCGACCTTCGGGCGCTAATTTTTGGGCGCGGCTGTGCCCGTGGGCTATTTTTGGCACACGGAGGACACCCGCAAAGTCTCGGGCCATTCCAAGTCCGGCGGACGAACTTCGCCCACGCCCCCCACCAAGGCTATAGCCCACCCGATTTTTGGCCATTTTTCCGCTGGGGGGTTTTGGCACCCCGACCTTCGGGTGCTAATTTTTGGGCGCGGCTATGGCCGTGGCCTATTTTTTGCACACGGAGGCCGCCCGCAAAGTCTCGGGCCATTCCGAGTCCGGCGGACGAACATCGCCCACGCCCCCCACCAAGGCTGTAGCCCACCCGATTTTTGGCCATTTTTCTGCTGGGGGGTTTTGGCACCCCAACCTTCGGGCGCTAATTATTGGGCGCGGCTGTGCCCGTGGCCTATTTTTGGCACACGGAGGCCGCCCGCAAAGTCTCGGGCCATTCCGAGTCCGGAGGACGAACTTCGCCCACGCCCCCCACCAAGGCTGTAGCCCACCCGATTTTTGGCCATTTTTCTGCTGGGGGGTTTTGGCACCCCAACCTTCGGGCGCTAATTATTGGGCGCGGCTGTGCCCGTGGCCTATTTTTGGCACACGGAGGCCGCCCGCAAAGTCTCGGGCCATTCCGAGTCTTGCGGACGAACTTCGCCCACGGCCCCCACAAAGGCTATAGCCCACCCTTTTTTTGGCCATTTGGGGGGTTTTGGCACTCCGACCTTCGGTTGCTAATTTTTGGGCGCGGCTGTGCCCGTGGCCTATTTTTGGCACTCGTAGGCCCCCCGCAAAGTCTCGGGTCATTCCGAGTCCGGCGGACGAACTTCGCCCACGCCCCCCACCAAGGCTATAGCCCACCCGATTTTTGGCCATTTTTCCGCTGGGGGGTTTTGGCACCCCGACCTTCGGGCGCTAATTTTTGGACGCGGCTTTACCCGTGGCCTAGTTTTGGCAGACGGAGGCCGCCCGCAAAGTCTCGGGCCATTCCGAGTCCGGCGGACGAACTTCGCCCACGCCCCCCACCAAGGCTATAGCCCACCCGTTTTTAGGCCATTTGGGGGGTTTTGGCACCCCGACCTTCGGGCTCTAATTTTTGGACGCGGCTGTGCCCGTGGCCTATTTTTGGCACACGGAGGCCGCCCGCAAAGTCTCGGGCCATTCCGAGTCCGGCGGACGAAGTTCGCCCACGTCCCCCACCAAGGCTATAGCACACCCGTTTTTTGGCCATTTGGGGGGTTTTGGCACCCCGACCTTCGGGCGCTATTTTTTGGGCGCGGCTGTGCCCGTGGCCTATTTTTGGCACATGGAGGCCGCCCGCAAAGTCTCGTGCCATTCCTAGTCCGGCGGACGAACTTCGCCCGCGCCCCCCACCAAGGCTATAGCGCACCCGATTTTTGGCCATTTTTCCACTGGGGGGTTTTGGCACCCCGACCTTCGGGTGCTAATTTTTGGGCGCGGCTATGCCCGTAGCCTATTTTTGGCACACGGAAGCCGCCCGCAAAGTCTCGGGCCATTCCGAGTCCGGCGGACGAACTTCGCCCACGCCCCCCACCAAGGTGTTAGCCCACCCGATTTTTGGCCATTTTTCTGCTGGGGTGTTTTGGCACCCCAACCTTCGGGTGCTAATTTTTTGGCGCGGCTGTGCCCGTATCCTATTTTTGGCACACGGCATAAAGTCTCGTGCCATTCCTAGTCCGGCGGACGAACTTCGCCCACGCCCCCCACCAAGGCTATAGCGCACCCGATTTTTGGTCATTTTTCCGCAGGGGGTTTTGGCAACCCAACCTTCGGGCGATAATTTTTGGGCGCGGCTGTGCCCGTATCCTATTTTGGCACCACGGCCGCCCGCAAAGTCTCGGGCCATTACCGAGTCCGAGCGGACGAACTTCGCCACGCCCCCCACCAAGGCTATAGCCCACACTGATTTTTGGCCATTTGGGGGTTTTGGCACCCGACCTTCGGGCGCTAATTTTTGGCGCGGCTGTGCCCGTGGCCTATTTTTGCACACGGAGGCCGCCCGCAAAGTCTCGGGCCATTCCGAGTCCGGCGGACAAACTTCGCCCACGCCCCCCACCAAGGCTATAGCCCACCCGTTTTTTGGCCATTTGGGGGGTTTTGGCACCCCGACCTTCGGGCGCTAATTTTTGGGCGCGGCAGTGCCCGTGGCCTATTTTTGGCACACGGAGGCCGCCCGCAAAGTCTCGGGCCATTCCGAGTCCGGCGGACGAACTTCGCCCACGCCCCCCACCAAGGCTATAGCCCACCCGTTTTTTGGCCATTTGGGGGTTTTGGCACCCCGACCTTCGGGCGCAAATTTTTGGCGCGGCTGTACCCGTGGCCTTTTTTGGCACCGCCGCCCGCAAAGTCTCGGGCCATTCCGGAGTCCGAGGCACGAACTTCGCCCCCCCCACTGTAGCCCACCCGATTTTGGCCATTTTTCTGCTGGGGGTTTTGGCACCCCAACCTTGGCGCTAATTATTTGTGCGGCTGTGCCCGTGGCCTATTTTTCGCTGGTGGCTGCCCACAAAGTCTCGGGCCATTCCGAGTCTGGCGGACGAACTTCGCCCACGCCCCCCACAAAGGCTATAGCCCACCCGTTTTTTGGCCATTTGGGGGGTTTTGGCACCCCGACCTTCGGGCGCTAATTTTTGGGCGCGGCTGTGCCCGTGGCCTATTTTGGCACACGGAGGCCGCCCGCAAAGTCTCGGGCCATTCCGAGTCCGGCGGACGAACTTCGACACCCCCCCCACCAAGGCGATAGCCCACCCGTTTTTGGCCATTTGGGGGGTTTTGGCACCCCGACCTTGGGCGCTAATTTTTGGGCGCGGCTGGGCCCGTGGGCTAATTTTGGCACACGGAGGTCGCCCGCAAAGTCTCGGGCCATTCCGAGTCCGGCGGACGAACTTCGCCCGCTCCCCCCACCAAGGCTATAGCCCACCCGTTTTTTGGCCATTTGGGGGGTTTTGGCACCCCGACCTTCGGGTGCTAATTTTTGGGCGCGGCTGTGCCCGTGGCCTATTTTTTGCACATGGAGGCCGCCCGTAAAGTCTCGGGCCATTCCGAGGTCAGGCGGACGAACCGCCACGCCCCCCACAAGGCTATAGCCCACCCGATTTTGGCCATTTTTCTGCTGGGGGTTTGGCACCCCAACCTTGGGCGCTAATTTTTGGGCTGTGCCCGTGGCCTATTTTTTTCTCGGGCCATTCCGAGTCTGGCGGACGAACTTCGCCACGCCCCCACAAGGCTATAGCCCACCTTTTTGGCCATTTTTGGGGGTTTTGGCACCCCGACCTTCGGGCGCTAATTTTTGGGCGCGGCTGTGCCCGTGGCCTATTTTTTGAGTCAGCCACGCGGGCCCCATTCCGGCTATCGCCCACCCGTTTTTGGCCATTTTGGGGTTTGGCACCCGACCTTCGGGTGCTAATTTTTGGGCGCGGCTGTGCCGTGGCCTATTTTTGGCACGGAGGCCGCCCGCAAAGTCTCGTGCCATTCCGAGTCCGGCGGGCGAACTTCGCCACGCCCCCGGCTATAGCCCACCCGATTTTTGGCCATTTTTCCGGGGGTTTTGGCACCCGACCTTGGGCGCTAATTTTTAGGCGCGGCTGTGCCACTACTAGGCCGGCCCCGTGGCCGTCTCGTGCCATTCCTAGCCGGCGGACGAACTTCGCCACGCCCCCGGCTATAGCCCACCCGTTTTTTGGCCATTGTCGGCTGGGGTTTTGGCACCCGACCTTGGTCGCTACTTATTTTTGGCGCGGCTGTGTCCTTGGCCTATTTTTGGCCACGGAGGCTGCCCAAAGTCTCGGCCATTCTGAGTCCGGCGGACGAACTTCGCCACACCACCAAGGCTATAGCCCACCCGTTTTTGGCCATTTGGGGGTTTTGGCATACCGACCTTGGGTGCTAATTTTTGGCGCGGCTGTGCCCGTGGCCCTAATTACCTGGAGGCCGCCCGCAGAGTCTCATGCCATTCCGAGTCCGGCGGACGAACCGCCCACCCCCCCCACCAAGGCCACACCCCACCCGATTTTTGGTCATTTGGGGGGTTTTGGCACCCCGACCTTCGGGCGCTAATTTTTGGGCACGGCTGTGCCCATGTCCTAATATAGTCACAAGGAGGCCGCCCGCAAAGTCACGTGCCATTCAGAGTCGGGCGGACGAACTTCGCCACGCCCCGGCTATAGCCCACCCGATTTTGGCCATTTTCCGGCTGGGGGTTTTGGCACCCGACCTTGGTCACTTATTTTAGGCGCGGCTGTGTCCTTGGCCTATTTTTGCGCACGGAGGCTGCCCGCAAAGTCTCGGCCATTCTGAGTCCGAGTACGAACCGCCACGCCCACCACCAAGGCTATAGCCCACCCGTTTTTTGGCCATTTGGGGGTTTTGGCATACCGACCTTCGGGCGCTAATTTTTGGGCGCGGCTGTGCCCGTGCCCTATTTTTGGTACACGGAGGCCGCCCGCAAAGTCTCATGCCATTCCGAGTCCGGCGGACGAACTTCGCCCACGCCCCCCACCAAGGCTATAGCCCACCCGTTTTTTGGCCATTTGGGGGGTTTTGGCACACCGACCTTCGGGCGCTAATTTTTGGGCGCGGCTGTGCCCGTGGCCTATTTTTTGCACACGGAGGCCGCCCGCAAAGTCTCGTGCCTTTCCGAGTCCGGCGGACGAACTTCGCCCACGCCCCCCACCAAGGCTATAGCCCACCCGATTTTTGGCCATTTTTCCGCTGGGGGGTTTTGGCACCCCGACCTTCGGGCGCTAATTTTTTTGTAATTTTTGTGCCGTGGCCTATTTTGGCACACGGAGGCCGCGCAAAGTCTCGGGCCATTCAGTCTATAGCCCACCGTTTTTATTTTTTTGGCACCCGACCAATTTTTTGGCTGTTCCGTGGCCTATTTTTTTTTTTTTTGCCATTTTCTGCTGGGGGTTTTGGCACTTAATTGTTGGTGCGGCTGTGCCCGTGGCTATTTTTGGCACGGTGGCTGCCCACAAAGTCTCGGGCCATTCCGAGTCTGGCGGACGAACTTCGCCACGCCCCCACAAGGCTATAGCCCACCCGTTTTTTGGCCATTTGGGGGGTTTTGGCACACCGACCTTCGGGCGCTAATTTTTGGGCGCGGCTGTGCCCGTGGCCTATTTTTTGCACACGGAGGCCGCCCGCAAAGTCTCGTGCCTTTCCGAGTCCGGCGGACGAACTTCGCCCACGCCCCCCACCAAGGCTATAGCCCACCCGTTTTTTGGCCATTTGGGGGGTTTTGGCACCTCGAACTTCGGGTGCTAATTTTTGGGCGCGGCTGTTCATGTGGCCTATTTTTGGCACACGTAGGCCGCCCGCAAAGTCTCGGGCCATTCCGAGTCCGGCGGACGAACTTCGCCCACGCCCCCCACCAAGGCTGTAGCCCACCCGATTTTTGCCATTTTTCTGCTGGGGGGTTTTGGCACCCCAACCTTCGGGCGCTAATTATTGGGTGCGGCTGTGCCCGTGGCCTATTTTTCGCACACGGTGGCTGCCCACAAAGTCTCGGGCCATTCCGAGTCTGGCGGACGAACTTCGCCCACGCCCCCCACAAAGGCTATAGCCCACCCGTTTTTTGGCCATTTGGGGAGTTTTGGCACCCCGACCTTCGGGTGCTAATTTTTGGGCGCGGCTGTGCCCGTGGCCTATTTTTGGCACACGGAGGCCGCCCGCAAAGTCTCGGGCCATTCCGAGTCCGGCGGACGAACTTCGCCCGCTCCCCCCACCAAGGCTATAGCCCACCCGTTTTTTTGGCCATTTGGGGGGTTTTGGCACCCCGACCTTCGGGCGCTAATTTTTGGGCGCGGCTGTTCATGTGGCCTATTTTTGGCACACGTAGGCCGCCCGCAAAGTCTCGGGCCATTCCGAGTCCGGCGGCGGCCACCCCCGATTTTAGCCATTTTTCTGCTGGGGGGTTTTGGCACCCCAACCTTCGGGCGCTAATTATTGGGTGCGGCTGTGCCCGTGGCCTATTTTTCGCACACGGTGGCTGCCCACAAAGTCTCGGGCCATTCCGAGTCTGGCGGACGAACTTCGCCCACGCCCCCCACAAAGGCTATAGCCCACCCGTTTTTTGGCCATTTGGGGAGTTTTGGCACCCCGACCTTCGGGTGCTAATTTTTGGGCGCGGCTGTGCCCGTGGCCTATTTTTGGCACACGGAGGCCGCCCGCAAAGTCTCGGGCCATTCCGAGTCCGGCGGACGAACTTCGCCCGCTCCCCCCACCCGTTTTTTTGGCCATTTGGGGGGTTTTGGCACCCCGACCTTCGGGCGCTAATTTTTGGGCGCGGCTGTTCATGTGGCCTATTTTTGGCACACGTAGGCCGCCCGCAAAGTCTGGGGCCATTCCGAGTCCGGCGGACGAACTTCGCCCACGCCCCCCACCAAGGCTGTAGCCCACCCGATTTTAGCCATTTTTCTGCTGGGGGGTTTTGGCACCCCAACCTTCGGGCGCTAATTATTGGGTGCGGCTGTGCCCGTGGCCTATTTTTCGCACACGGTGGCTGCCCACAAAGTCTCGGGCCATTCCGAGTCTGGCGGACGAACTTCGCCCACGCCCCCCACAAAGGCTATAGCCCACCCGTTTTTTGGCCATTTGGGGAGTTTTGGCACCCGACCTTGGGTGCTAATTTTCGCGGCTGTGCCGTGGCCTATTTTTGGCACCACGGAGGCCGCCCGCAAAGTCTCGGGCCATTCAGTCCGGAGACGAACCGCCCGCTCCCCACCAAGGCTATAGCCCACCCGTTTTTTTGGCCATTTGGGGGTTTTGGCACCCCGACCTTCGGGCGCTAATTTTTGGGCGCGGCTGTTCATGTGGCCTATTTTTGGCACACGTAGGCCGCCCGCAAAGTCTCGGGCCATTCCGAGTCCGGACGAACCGCCCACGCCCCCACAAGGCTATAGCCCACCCGATTTTGGCCATTTTTCTGCTGGGGTTTTGGCACCCGACCTTCGGGCGCTAATTTTAGATTTTTCTGCCCACAAAGGGCCATTCCGAGTCCAGGACGAACTTCGCCACGCCCCCACAAGGCTATAGCCCACCCGTTTTTAGCCATTTGGGGTTTTGGCACCCCGACCTTTGCTAATTTTTGGCGCGGCTGTGCCGTGGCCTATTTGGGGAGGCCGCCCGCAAAGTCTCGGGCCATTCCGAGTCCGAGCGGACGAACTTCGCCCGCCCCCACCAAGGCTATAGCCCACCCGTTTTTGGCCATTTGGGGGTTTTGGCACCCCGACCTTCGGGCGCTAATTTTTGGCGCGGCTGTGCCGTGGCCTATTTTTACACGGAGGCCGCCCAAAGTCTCGGGCCATTCGAGTCCGGCGGACGAACTTCGCCACGCCCCCAAAGGCTATAGCCCACCCGTTTTTGGCCATTTGCTGGGGTTTGGCACCCGACCTTGGGTAATTTTTGGTGTGCCCGTGGCCTATTTTTGGCACCACGGAGGCCGCCCGCAAAGTCTCGGGCCATTCCGAGTCCGGCGGACGAACTTCGCCGCCCCCCACCAAGGCTATAGCCCACCCGTTTTTGGCCATTTGGGGGTTTTGGCACCCGACCTTCGGGTGCTAATTTTTGGCGGCTGTGCCCGTGGCCTTTGGCACACGGGAGGCCGCCCGCAAAGTCTCGGGCCATTCCGAGTCCGGCGGACGAACTTTGCCCCCCACCAAGGCTATAGCCCACCCGTTTTTGGCCATTTGGGGGTTTTGGCACCCGACCTTCGGGCGCTAATTTTTGTGGGCGGCTGTGCCCGTGGCGGGTCTCGGGCCATTCTCTATAGCCCACCCGTTTTTGGCCATTTGGGGGGTTTTGGCACCCCGACCTTTAATTTTTGTGCGTGGCTGCCCGTGGCCTATTTTGGCACACGGAGGCCGCCCGCAAAGTCTCGGGCCATTTAGTCCGGCGGACGAACTTCGCCACGCCCCCACCAAGGCTATAGCCCACCCGTTTTTGGCCATTTTTCCGGGGGTTTTGGCACCCGACCTTGGGTGCTAATTTTTACGTGGCTGTGCCCGTGGCCTATTTTTGGCACACGGAGGCCGCCCGCAAAGTCTCGGGCCATTCCGAGTCCGGCGGACGAACTTCGACCACGCCCCCACCCAGGCTATAGCCAACCCATTTTTTGGCCATTTGGGGGGTTTTGGCACCCCGACCTTCGGTGCTAATTTTTGGCGCGGCTGTGCCGTGGCCTATTTTAGCACCACGGAGGCCGCCCGCAAAGTCTCGGGCCATTCCGAGTCCGTCGGACGAACTTCGCCCCGCCCCACCAAGGCTATAGCCCACCCGTTTTTGGCCATTTGGGGGTTTTGGCACCCGACCTTCGCCCCTAATTTTTGGCGCGGCTGTGCCGTGGCCTATTTTTGGCACGGAGGCCGCCCGCAAAGTCTCGGGCCATTCCGAGTCCGGCGGACGAACTTCGCCACGCCCCCACCAGGCTATAGCCCACCCGTTTTTGGCCATTTGGGGGTTTTGGCACCCGACCTTCGGGTGCTAATTTTTAGGCGCGGCTGTGCCCGTGGCCTATTTTGCTCGGGCCATTCCGAGTCCGGGTCGGACGAACTTCGCCACGCCCCCACCAAGGCTATAGCCCACCACGTTTTTGGCCATTTGGGGGTTTTGGCACCCGACCTTGGTGCTAATTTTTGGCAGCTGTGCCCGTGGCCTATTTTGGCACACGGAGGCCGCCCGCAAAGTCTCGGGCCATTCCGAGTCCAGGCGGAACTTCGCCACGCCCCCACCAAGGCTATAGCCCACCGTTTTTGGCCATTTGGGGGTTTTGGCACCCCGACCTTGGTGCTAATTTTTGTAGCGGGGCTGTGCCCGTGGCCTATTTTTGGCACGGAGGCCGCCCGCAAAATCTTGGGCCATTCCGAGTCCGGCGGACCGACTTCGCCCACGCCCCCCACCAAGGCTATAGCCCACCGTTTTTGGCCATTTGGGGGTTTTGGCACCCCGACCTTGGGCGCTAATTTTTGGCGGCTGTGCCGTGGCCTATTTTGGCACCACGGAGGCCGCCCGCATAAGTCTCGGGCCATTCCGAGTCCGAGCGGACGAACTTAGCGCCACGCCCCCACCAAGGCTATAGCCACCCGTTTTTGGCCATTTGGGGTTTTGGCACCCGACCTTCGAGCGCTAATTTTTGGCGGCTGTGCCCGTGGCCTATTTTTGGCACCACGGAGGCCGCCCGCAAAGTCTCGGGCCATTCCGAGTCCGAGGCGGACGAACTTCGCCACGCCCCCACCAAGGCTATAGCCGACCGTTTTTATTTTCCATTTGGGGGTTTTGGCACCCCGACCTTCGGGTGCTAATTTTTGGCGTGGCTGTGCCCGTGGCCTATTTTTGGCACACGGAGGCCGCCCGCACAGTCACGGCCCATTCCGAGTCCGGCGGATGAACTTCGCCCACGGCCCCCACCAAGGCTATAGCCCACCGTTTTTGGCCATTTTCCGGGGGTTTTGGCACCCGACCTTGGGTGCTAATTTTTAGGCGGCTGTGCCCGTGGCCTATTTTGGCACCACGGAGGCCGCCCGCAAAGTCTCGGGCCATTCCGAGTCCGGCGGACGAACTTCGCCACGCCCCCACAAGGCTATAGCCCACCCGTTTTTGGCCATTTGGGGGTTTTGGCACCCCGACCTTCGGGCTAATTTTTGGGGCGGCTGTGCCCGTGGCCTATTTTGGCACACGGAGGCCGCCCGCAAAAGTCTCGGGCCATTCAAGGTCGAGTCAGTCGAAGGCTATAGCCCCCCACCCGTTTTTGGCCATTTGGGGTTTTGGCACCGACCTTCGGGTGCTAATTTTTGGGCGTGGCTGTGCCCGTGGCCTATTTTGGCACCACGGAGGCCGCCCGCAAAGTCTCGGGCCATTCGAGTCCGGCGGACGAACTTTGCCACGCCCCACAAGGCTATAGCCCACCCGTTTTTGGCCATTTGCTGGGGGTTTTGGCACCCGACCTTGGTGCTAATTTTTGGGCGCGGCTGTGCCCGTGGCCTATTTTGTGAGGCCGCCCGCAAAGTCTCGGGCCATTCCGAGTCCGACGGACGAACCGCCCACGCCCCAAGGCTATAGCCCACCCGTTTTTTGGCTATTTGGGGGGATTTGGCACCCCGACCTTCGGGCGCTAATTTTTTGGCGGGTCTGTGCCCGTGGCCTATTTTTGGCACACGGAGGCCGCCCGCAAAGTCTCGGGCCATTCAGAGTCCGGAGACATCGCCGCCCCCCCACCAAGGCTATAGCCACCCGTTTTTGGCCATTTGGGGGTTTTGGCACCCCGACCTTGGGCTAATTTTTGGGCGGCTGTGCCCGTGGCCTATTTTACCACGGAGGCCGCCCGCAAAGTCTCGGGCCATTCCGAGTCCGGCGGGCGAGCAGCTCCCACGCCCCCCGCCAAGGCTATAGCCAGCCGTTTTTGGCCATTTGGGGGTTTTGGCACCCGACCTTCGGGTGCTAATTTTTGGCGCGGCTGTGCCCGTGGCCTTCTCGGGCCATTCCGAGAGGTTTTTTTTGGCCATTTGGGGGTTTACTTTTTTGATTTTGGCACCACGTCTCGGGCCATTCCGAGTCCGGCGGACGAACCGCCCATGCCCCCACCAAGGCTATAGCCCACCCGTGTTTTGGCCATTTGGGGGGTTTTGGCACCCCGACCTTCGGGCGCTAATTTTTGGCGTGGCTGTGCCCGTGGCCTATTTTTGGCACACGGAGGCCGCCCGCAAAGTCTCGGGCCATTCCGAGTCCGGCGGACGAACTTCGCCCACGCCCCCCACCAAGGCTATAGCCCACCCGTTTTTTGGCCATTTTGGGGGTTTTGGCACCCCGACCTTCGGGCGCTAATTTTTGGGCGCGGCTGTGCCCGTGGCCTATTTTTGGCACACGGAGGCCGCCCGCAAAGTCTCGGGCCATTCCGAGTCCGGCGGACGAACTTCGCCCACGCCCCCCACCAAGGCTATAGCCCACCCGTTTTTTGGCCATTTTCGGGGGTTTTGGCACCCGACCTTGGGCGCTAATTTTTGGGCGGCTGTGCCCGTGGCCTATTTTTGGCACGGAGGCCGCCCGCAAAGTCTCGGGCCATTCCGAGTCCGGCGGACGAACTTCGCCGCGCCCCCACCCAGGCTATAGCCCACCCGTTTTCTGGCCATTTGGGGGGTTTTGGCACCCCAACCCTTGGGCGCAAATTTTTGGGCGCGGCTGTGCCCATGGCCTATTTTTGGCACACGGAGGCCGCCCGCAAAGTCTCGGGCCATTCCGAGTCCGGCGGACGAACCGCCCGCCCCCACCAAGGCTATAGCCCACCCGTTTTTGGCCATTTGGGGTTTTGGCACCCGACCTTGGTGCTAATTTTTGGGCGGCTGTGCCCGTGGCTATTTTGGCACACGGAGGCCGCCCGCAAAGTCTCGGGCCATTCCGAGTCCGGCGGACGAACTTCGCCACGCCCCCACCAGGCTATAGCCCACCGTTTTTGGCCATTTGGGGGTTTTGGCACCCCGACCTTCGGGAGCTAATTTTTGGGCGACGCTGTGCCCGTGGCCTCTTTTTGGCACACGGAGGCCGCCCAAAGTCTCGGGCCATTCCGAGTCCGAGCGGACGAACCGCCCGCCCCCACCAAGGCTATAGCCCACCCGTTTTTGGCCATTTTCCGCTGGGGTTTTGGCACCCGACCTTGGGCGCTAATTTTTGGCGGCTGTGCCCGTGGCCTATTTTACCACGGAGGCCACCCGCAAAGTCTCGGGCCATTCCGAGTCCGGCGGACGAACTTCGCCCACGCCCCCCACCAAGGCTATAGCCCACCCGTTTTTTGGCCATTTGGGGGGTTTTGGCACCCGAACTTCGGGGGCTAATTTTTGGGCGCGGCTGTGCCCGTGGCCTATTTTTGGCACACGGAGGCCGCCCGCAAAGTCTCGGGCCATTCCAAGTCCGGCGGATGAACTTCGCCCGCCCCACCAAGGCTATAGCCCAGATTTTTGGCCATTTGGGGGTTTTGGCACCCCGACCTTGGGCGCTAATTTTTAGGCGCGGCTGTGCCGTGGCCTATTTTTTGGCACACGGAGGCCGCCCGCAAAGTCTCGGGCCATTCCGAGTCCGAGGCGGACGAACTTCGCCACGCCCCCACCAAGGCTATAGCCCACCCGTTTTTGGCCATTTGGGGGTTTTGGCACCCGAATATTTTCCCCATTCCGAGTTTATTTTTTGGCCATTTGGGTTTTGGCATAATTTTTAGGCGCGGCTGTGCCGTGGCCTATTTTGGCACACGGAGGCCGCCTCTCGGGCCATTCCGAGTCCGGACGGAACTTCCGCCCCCACAAGGCTATAGCCCACCCGTTTTTGGCCATTTGGGGGTTTTGGCACCCGACCTTCGGGTGCTAATTTTTGGCAGCTGTGCCCGTGGCCTATTTTGCACACGGAGGCCGCCCGCAAAGTCTCGGGCCATTCCGAGTCCGGCGGACGAACTTCGCCACGCCCCACCAAGGCTATAGCCCACCCGTTTTTGGCCATTTGGGGGTTTTGGCACCCCCTTCGGGTGCTAATTTTTGGGCGGCTGTGCCCGTGGCCTATTTTTGGCACACGGAGGCCGCCCGCAAAGTCTCGGGCCATTCCGAGTCCGGACGAACTTCGCCACGCCCCCACCAAGGCTATAGCCCACCCGTTTTTGGCCATTTGGGGGTTTTGGCACCCGACCTTGGGCTAATTTTGGGCGGCTGTGCCCGTGGCCTATTTTGGCACGGAGGCCCCCGCAAAGTCTCGGGCCATTCCGAGTCCGGCGGACGAACTTCGCCACCCCCACCAAGGCTATAGCCCACCCGTTTTTGGCCATTTGGGGGTTTTGGCACCCGACCTTCGGGCGCTAATTTTTGGGCTGTGCCCGTGGCCTATTTTACACCCGCCCGCAAAGTCTCGGGCCATTCCGAGTCCGGCGGACGAACTTCGCCCCCACCAAGGCTATAGCCCACCCGTTTTTGGCCATTTGGGGTTTTGGCACCCCGACCTAATTTTAGCGCCCGCTGTGCCCGTGGCGTTTTTACCACGGAGGCCGCCCGCAAAGTCTCGGGCCATTCCGAGTCCCGCGGACGAACTTCGCCCAACCAAGGCTATAGCCCACCCGTTTTTGGCCATTTGGGGGTTTTGGCACCCCGACCTTGGGCCGGCTGTGCATTTTTGGCACACGGAGGCCGCCCGCAAAGTCTCGGGCCATTCCGAGTCCGGCGGACGAACCGCCCACGCCCCCACCATGGCTATAGCCCACCCGTTTTTCGCCATTTGGGGGGTTATGCACCCCGACATTCGGGCGATAATTTTATGGCGCGGCTGTGCCCGAATACTATTTTTTGCACAAGGAGCCCGCCAACAACGTCTCAGTCCATTCCGAGTCCGGCGGACGAACTTCGCCCCCCCACCAAGGCTATAGCCCACCCGTTTTTGGCCATTTGGGGGTTTTGGCACCCGACCTTCGGGCGCTAATTTTTGGGCGGCTGTGCCCGTGGCCTATTTTGGCACCACGGAGGCCACCGCCAAAGTCTCGGGCCATTCCGAGTCCGGCGGACGAACTTCGCCCACGCCCCCACCAAGGCTATAGCCCACCCGTTTTTTGGCCATTTGGGGGGTTTTGGCACCCGACCTTCGGGCGCTAATTTTTGGGTGCGGCTATGCCCGTGGCCTATTTTTGGCACACGGAGGCCGCCCGCAAAGTCTCGGGCCATTCCTAGTCAGGATGACGAACTTCTCCCACGCCCCCCACCAAGGCTATATCCCACCCGTTTTTTGGCATTTGGGGGGTTTTGGCACCCCGACCTTCGGGCGCTAATTTTGGGCGCGGCGGTGCCCGTGGCCTATTTTGGCACGGAGGCCGCCCGCAAAGTCTCGGGCCATTCCGAGTCCGGCGGACGAACTTCGCCCACGCCCCCACAAGGCTATAGCCCACCCGTTTTTGGCCATTTGGGGGTTTTGGCACCCCGACCGGGCTAATTTTTGGGCGGCTGTGCCATGGCCTATTTTTGGCCACGGAGGCCGCCCGCAAAGTCTCGGGCCATTCGAGTCCGGCGGAAACCGCCGCCCCCACCAAGGCTATAGCCCACCCGTTTTTGGCCATTTGGGGGTTTTGGCACCGGGTGCTAATTTTGGCGCGGCTGTGCCGTGGCCTATTTTTGGCACACGGAGGCCGCCCGCAAAGTCTCGGGCCATTCGAGGTCAGGCGGACGAACTTCGCCCCCCCACCAAGGCTATAGCCCACCCGTTTTTGGCCATTTGGGGGTTTTGGCACCCGACCTTGGGCGCTAATTTTTGGCGCGGCTGTGCCCGTGGCCTATTTTGGCACCACGGAGGCCGCCCGCAAAGTCTCGGGCCATTCGAGTCAGCGGACGAACTTCGCCACGCCCCCACCACGGCTATAGCCCACCCGTTTTTTGGCCATTGGGGGGGTTTTGGCACCCCGACCTTCGGGCGCTAATTTTTTGGCGCGGCTGTTCCCGTGGCCTATTTTTGGCAAACGGAGACCGCCTACAAAGTCTCGGGCCATTCCGAGTCCGGCGGACGAACTTCGCCACACCCCCCACCAAGGCTATAGCCCACCCGATTTTTGGCCATTTGGGGGGTTTTGGAACCCCGACCTTGGGTGCTAATTTTTGGCGGCTGTGCCGTGGCCTATTTTTGGAAAACGGAGGCCGCCCGCAAAGTCTCGGGCCATTCCGAGTCCGGCGGACGAACTTCGCCGCCCCCCACCAAGGCTATAGCCCACCCGTTTTTGGCCATTTGGGGGGTTTTGGCACCCGAACTTCGGGTGCTAATTTTTTGGCGCGGCTGTGCCCGGGGCCTATTTCTGGGACAAGCAGGCCGCCCGCAAAGTCTCGGGCCATTCCGAGTCCGGCGGACGAACTTCGCCCACGCCCCCCACCAAGGCTATAGCCCACCCGTTTTTTGGCCATTTGGGGGGTTTTGGCACCCCGACCTTCGGGCGCTAATTTTTGGGCGCGGCTGTGCCCGTGGCCTATTTTTGGCACACGGAGGCCGCCCAAATAGTCTCGGGCCATTCCGAGTCCGGCGGACTAACTTCGCCACGCCCCCCACCAAGGCTATAGCCCAACCGATTTTTGGCCATTTGGGGGTTTTTGCACCCGACCTTGGGCGCTAATTTTTGGGCGCGGCTGTGTCTGTGGCCTATTTTCGGCACACGGAGGCCACCCGCAAAGTCTCGGGCCATTCCGAGTCCGGCGGACGAACTTCGCCCACGCCCCCACCAAGGCTATAGCCCACCCGTTTTTTGGCCATTTGGGGGGTTTTGGCACCCCGACCTTCGGGCGCTAATTTTTGGGCGCGGCTGTGCCCGTGGCCTATTTTGGGCACACGGAGGCCGCCCGCAAAGTCTCGGGCCATTCCGAGTCCGGCGGACGAACCGCCACGCCCCCACCAAGGCTATAGCCCACCCGTTTTTGGCCATTTGGGGGTTTTGGCACCCGACCTTCGGGCGCTAATTTTTGACGGCTGTGCCCGTGGCCTATTTTGGCACGGAGGCCGCCCGCAAAGTCTCGGGCCATTCCGAGTCAGGACGAACGCCCACCCCCACAAGGCTATAGCCCACCCGTTTTTGGCCATTTGGGGGTTTGGCACCCCGACCTTGGGCGCTAATTTTTGGGCGCTGTGCCCGTGGCCTATTTTTGGCACACGGAGGCCGCCAAAGTCTCGGGCCATTCCGAGTCCGGCGGACGAACTTCGCCACGCCCCCACCAAGGCTATAGCCCACCCGTTTTTGGCCATTTGGGGGTTTTGGCACCCGACCTTCGGGTGCTAATTTTTAGGGCGGCTGTGCCGTGGCTATTTTTGGCACACGGAGGCCGCAAAGTCTCGGGCCATTCCGAGTCCAGCGGACGAACTTCGCCACGCCCCACCAAGGCTATAGCCCACCCGTTTTTGGCCATTTGGGGGTTTTGGCACCTTCGGGCGCTAATTTTTTGGGCGGCTGTGCCCGTGGCCTATTTTTGGCAACGGCCGCCAAAGTCTCGGGCCATTCCGAGTCCGCGGGACGAACTTACGCCCCCACAAGGCTATAGCCCACCGTTTTTGGCCATTTGGGGGTTTTGGCACCCCGACCTTGGGCTAATTTTTGGCGCGGCTGTGCCCGTGGCCTATTTTGGCACTCGGAGGCCGCCAAAGTCTCGGGCCATTCCGAGTACGGCGGACGAACTTCCCCACCGCCCCCACCAAGTCTATAGCCCACCGTTTTTGGCCATTTGGGGGTTTTGGCACCCGACCTTCGGGCGCTAATTTTTGGGCGCGGCTGTGCCCGTGGCCTATTTTTTTGGAGGCCGCCCGCAAAGTCTCGGGCCATTCCGAGTCCAGGCGGACGAACCGCCCACGCCCCCACCAAGGCTATAGCCCACCCGTTTTTGGCCATTTGGGGTTTTGGCACCCGACCTTGGGCGCTAATTTTGGGCGGCTGTGCCCGTGGCCTATTTTTGGCACAGGAGGCCGCCCGCAGTCTCGGGCCATTCCGAGTCCGGCGGACGAACCGCCCACGCCCCCACCAAGGCTATAGCCCACCCGTTTTTGGCCATTTGGGGGTTTTGGCACCCGACCTTGGGCGCTAATTTTTGGGCGCGGCTGTGCCCGTGGCCTATTTTTGGCACACGGAGGCCGCCCGCAAAGTCTCGGGCCATTCCGAGTCCGAGGGACGAACTTCGCCCACGCCCCCCACCAAGGCTCCCACCCGATTTTTGGCCATTTGGGGAGTTTTGGCACCCCGACCTTCGGGTGCTAATTTTTGGGCGCTTGTGCCGTGGCTATTTTTGGCACGGAGGCCGCCCGCAAAGTCTCGGGCCATTCCGAGTCCGAGCGGACGAACTTCGCCGCCCCCACCAAGGCTATAGCCCACCCGTTTTTGGCCATTTGGGGGTTTTGGCACCCCGACCTTCGGGCGCTAATTTTTGGGCCTGTGCCCGTGGCCTATTTTTTACACACGGAGGCCGCCAAAGTCTCGGGCCATTCCGAGACCGGCGGACGAACTTCGCCCACTACACCCACCAAGGCTCTAGCCCAGCCGTTGTTTGGCCATTTGTGGGGTTTTGGCACCCCGACCTTCGGGTGCTAATTTTTGGACGTGGCTGTGCCGTGGCCTATTTTGGCACACGGAGGCCGCCCGCAAAGTCTCGGGCCATTCCGAGTCCAGGACGAACTTCGCCACGCCCCCACCAAGGCTATAGCCCACCCGTTTTTGGCCATTTGGGGGTTTTGGCACCCGACCTTCGGGCTAATTTTTGGGCGCGGCTGTGCCCGTGGCCTATTTTGGCACACGGAGGCCGCCAAAGTCTCGGGCCACTCCGAGTCCGGCGGACGAACTTCGCCCACGCCCCCCACCAAGGCTATAGCCCACCCGTTTTTTGGCCAGTTGGGGGGTTTTGGCAACCCGACCTCCGGGGGCTAATTTTTGGGCGTCTGTGCCCGTGGCCTACTTTGGGCACTCGGAGGCCGCCCGCAAAGTCTCGGGCCATTCCGAGTCAGCGGACGAACTTCGCCCACGCCCCCACCAAGGCTATTGCCCACCCGTTTTTTGGCCATTTGGGGGTTTTGGCACCCCGAACCTTCGGGCTAATTTTTGGCGCGGCTGTGCCCGTGGCCTATTTTGGCACGGAGGCCGCCCGCAAAATCTCGGGCCATTCCGAGTCCGGCGGACAAACTTCGCCCACGCCCCCCACAAAGGCTATAGCCCACCCGTTTTTTGGCCATTTGGGGGGTTTTGGCACCCGACCTTCGGGTGCTAATTTTTGGGCGCGGCTGTGCCCGTGGCCTATTTTTGGCACACGGAGGCCGCCCGCAAAGTCTCGGGCCATTCCGAGTCCGGCGGACGAACTTCGCCCACGCCCCCCACCAAGGCTATAGCCCACCCGTTTTTTGGCCATTTGGGGGGTTTTGGCACCCCGACCTTCGGGCGCTAATTTTTGGGCGCGGCTGTGCCCGTGGCCTATTTTTTTCACACGGAGGCCGCCCGCAAAGTCTCGGGCCATTCCGAGTCCGGCGGACGAACTTCGCCCACGCCCCCCACCAAGGCTATAGCCCACCCGTTTTTTGGCCATTTGGGGGGTTTTGGCACCCGACCTTGGGTGCTAATTTTTGGGCGGCTGTGCCCGTGGCCTATTTTTTCTCGGGCCATTCCAAGTCCCGCGGACGAACTTCGCCCACGCCCCCCACAAAGGCTATAGCCCACCCGTTTTTTGCCATTTGGGGGGTTTTGGCACCCGAACTTCGGGTGCTAATTTTTTGGCCGCGGCTGTGCCCGTGGCCTATTTTGGCAGGCCGCGCAAAGTCTCGGGGCTTTCCGAGTCCTGAGGTCGTACTTCGCCAACGCCCCCCACCAATGCTATATCCCACCCGTTTTTTTGCCATTTGGGGGGTTTTGGCACCCGAACTTCGGGTTCTAATTTTTGGGCGCAGCTGTGCCCGTGGCCTATTTTTGGCACACGCAGGCCGCCCGCAAAGTCTCGGGCCATTCCGAGTCTATAGCCCACCCGTTTTTGGCCATTTGGGGGTTTTGGCACCCGGGCGCTAATTTTAGGGCTGTTTGGAATTTTGGCACGGAGGCCGCCAAAGTCTCGGGCCATTCCGAGTACGGCGGACGAAAACGACCGCGCCCCCAGCCAAGGCGAAAGCCCAGCCGTTTTATTGGCGTTTGGGGGGTATTGGCACCCCGACCTTCGGGCGCTAATTTTTGGGCGCGGCTGTGCCGTGGCCTATTTTGGCACACGCAGGCCGCCCGCAAAGTCTCGGGCCATTCCGAGTCCGGCGGACGAACTTCTCCCACGCCCCACCAAGGCTATAGCCCACCCGTTTTTGGCCATTTTCCGGGGGTTTTGGCACCCGACCTTGGGCGCTAATTTTTGGGCTGTGCCCGTGGCCTATTTTGGCACACGGAGGCCGCCCGCAAAGTCTCGGGCCATTCCGAGTCCAGGACGAACTTCGCCCACCCCCCACCAAGGCTATAGCCCACCCGTTTTTGGCCATTTGGGGGTTTTGGCACCCGACCTTCGGGTGCTAATTTTTGGCGCTGTGCCCTTGGCCTATTTTTGGCACACGGAGGCCGCCCGCAAAGTCTCGGGCCATTCCGAGTCTGGCGGACGAACTTCGCCGAAGCCCCCCACCAAGGCTATACCCATCCGTTTTTTGGCCATTTGGGGGGTTTTGGCACCCCGACCTTCGGGCGGTAATTTTTGGACGCGGCTGTGCCCGTGCCCTATTTTTGGCACGCGGAAGCCGCCCGCAAAGTCTCGGGCCATTCCGAGTCCGGCGGACGAACTTCGCCCACGCCCCCCACCAAGGCTATAGCCCACCCGTTTTTTGGCCATTTGGGGGGTTTTGGCACCCGACCTTCGGGCGCTAATTTTTGCGGCTGTGCCCGTGGCCTAATTTTGGCACACGGAGGCCGCCCGCAAAGTCTCGGGCCATTCCGAGTCCGGCGGACGAACTTCGCCCACGCCCCCCACCAAGGCTATAGCCCACCCGTTTTTTGGCCATTTGGGGGGTTTTGGCACCCCGACCTTCGGGTGCTAATTTTTGGGCGCGGCTGTGCCCGTGGCCTATTTTTGGCACACGGAGGCCGCCCGCAAAGTCTCGGGCCATTCCGAGTCCGGCGGACGAACTTCGCCCACGGCCCCCACCAAGGCTATAGCCCACCCGTTTTTTGGCCATTTGGGGGGTTTTGGCACCCCGACCTTCGGGCGCTAATTTTTGGGCGCGGCTGTGCCCGTGGCCTATTTTTGGCACACGGAGGCCGCCCGCAAAGTCTCGGGCCATTCCGAGTCCGGCGGACGAACTTCGCCCACGCCCCCCACCAAGGCTATAGCCCACCCGTTTTTTGGCCATTTGGGGGGTTTTGGCACCCCGACCTTCGGGCGCTAATTTTTGGGCGCGGCTGTGCCCGTGGCCTATTTTTGGCACACGGAGGCCGCCCGAAAAGTCTCGGGCCATTCCGAGTCCAGACGAACTTCGCCAACGCCCCCACCAAGGGTATATGCCAACCGGTTTTTTGGCCATTTGGGGGGTTTTGGCACCCCGACCTTCGGGTGCTAATTTTTGGGCGCGGCTGTGCCCGTGGCCTATTTTGGCACACGGAAAGTCTCGGGCCATTCCGAGTCTTCGGGCTATAGCCCACCCGTTTTTGGCCATTTGGGGTTTTGGCACCCGGGGCGCTAATTTTTTCTCGGGCCATTCCGAGTCGGCGGACAACTTCCCCACGCCACCCACCAAGGCTATAGCCCACCCGTTTTTTGTCCATTTGGGGGGTTTTGGCACCCGGACCTTCGGGCGCTAATTTTTGGGTACGGCTGTGCCCGTGGCCTATTTTTGGCACACGGAGGCCGCCCGCAAAGTCTCGGGCCATTCCGAGTCCGGCGGACGAACTTCGCCCACGCCCCCCACCAAGGCTATAGCCCACCCGTTTTTTGGCCATTTGGGGGGTTTTGGCACCCCGACCTTCGGGCGCTAATTTTTGGGAGCGGCTGTGCCCGTGGCCTATTTTTGGCACACGGAGGCCGCCCGCAAAGTCTCGGGCCATTCCGAGTCCGGCGGACGAACTTCGCCCATGCCCCCCACCAAGGCTATAGCCCACCCGTTTTTTGGCCATTTTTCCGCTGGGGGGTTTTGGCACCCCGACCTTCGGGCGCTAATTTTTGGGCGCGGCTGTGCCCGTGGCCTATTTTTGGCACACGGAGGCCGCCCCCTAAGTCTCGGGCCATTCCGAGTCCGGCGGACGAACTTCGCCCACGCCCCCCACCAAGGCTATAGCCCACCCGTTTTTTGGCCATTTGGGGGGTTTTGGCACCCCGACCTTCGGGCGCTAATTTTTGGGCGCGGCTGTGCCCGTGGCCTATTTTGGGACACGGAGGCCGCCCGCAAAGTCTCGGGCCATTCCGAGTCCGGCGGACGAACTTCGCCCACGCCCCCACCCTATAGCCCACCCGTTTTTTGGCCATTGGGGGGGTTTTGGCACCTTTAATTTTTAGAATCTTTCCTAGGTTTTTGGCTAATTTTTGGGCGCGGCTGTGCCCGTGGCCTATTTTTGGCACACGGAGGCCGCCCGCAAAGTCTCGGGCCATTCCGAGTCCGGCGGACGAACTTCGCCCACGCCCCCCACCAAGGCTATAGCCCACCCGTTTTTTGGCCATTTGGGGGGTTTTGGCACCCCGACCTTCGGGCGCTAATTTGTATTCGCGGCTGTGCCCGTGGCCTATTTTTGGCACACGGAGGCCGCCCACAAAGTCTCGGGCCATTCCGAGTCCGGCGGACGAACTTCGCCCACGCCCCCATCAAGGCTATAGCCCACCCGATTTTTGGCCATTTTTCCGCGGGGGGGTTTTGGCATCCCCGACCTTCGGGCGCTAGTTTTTGGGCGCGGCTGTGCCCGTGGCCTATTTTTGGGACACGGTGGCCGCACGCAAAGTCTCGGGCCATTCCGAGTCCGGCGGACGAACATCGCCCACGCCCCCCACCAAGGCTATAGCCCACCCGTTTTTTGGCCATTTGGGGGGTTTTGGCACCCGACCTTCGGGTGCTAATTTTTGGGCGCGGCTGTGCCCGTGGCCTATTTTTGGCACACGGAGGCCGCCCGCAAAGTCTCGGGCCATTCCGAGTCCGGCGGACGAACCGCCACGCCCCCACCAAGGCTATAGCCCACCCGATTTTGGCCATTTTTGGGGGGTTTTGGCACCCGACCTTAACTAATTTTTGGGCGCGCTGTGCCGTGGCCTATTTTTGTCACCACGGAGGCCGCCCGCAAAGTCTCGGGCCATTCCGAGTCCGTGGACGAACTTCGCCCGCCCCACCAAGGCTATAGCCCACCGTTTTTGGCCATTTTTTCAGGGGCTAATTTAGACGGCCATTTGGGGGTTTTGACCCGACCTTCGGGCGCTAATTTTTAGTGTGCCGTGGCCTATTTTTGAAGCCGCCCGCAAAGTCTCGGGCCATTCCGAGTCCGAGCGGAGACGAACTACGCCCCCACCAAGGCTATAGCCCACCCGTTTTTGGCCATTTGGGGGTTTTGGCACCCGACCAGGCGCTAATTTTTGGGCGCGGCTGTGCCCGTGGTCTATTTTTGGCACACGGAGGCCGCCCGCTAAGTCTCGGGCCTTTCCGAGTCCAGCGGACGAATTTCGCCCACGCCCCCCACCAAGGCTATAGCCCACCCGTTTTTTGGCCATTTGGGGGGTTTTGGCACCCCGACCTTCGGGCGCTAATTTTTGGGAGCGGCTGTGCCCGTGGCCTATTTTTGGCACACGGAGGCCGCCCGCAAAGTCTCGGGCCATTCCGAGTCCGGCGGACGAACTTCGCCCACGCCCCCCACCAAGGCTATAGCCCACCCGTTTTTTGGCCATTTGGGGGGTTTTGGCACCCCGACCTTCGGGCGCTAATTTTTGGGCGCGGCTGTGCCCGTGGCCTATTTTTGGCACGGAGGCAAAGTCTCGGGCCATTCCGAGTCCGGCGGACGAACTTCGCCCACGCCCCCCACCAAGGCTATAGCCCACCCGTTTTTTGGCCATTTGGGGGGTTTTGGCACCCCGACCTTCGGGCGCTAATTTTTGGGCGCGGCTGTGCCCGTGGCCTATTTTTGGCACACGGAGGCCGCCCGCAAAGTCTCGGGCCATTCCGAGTCCGGCGGACGAACTTCGCCCACGCCCCCCACCAAGGCTATAGCCCACCCGTTTTTGGCCATTTGGGGGTTTGGCACCCCCCTTCGGGCTAATTTTTGGGCGGCTGTGCCGTGGCCTATACGGAGGCCGCCCGCAAAGTCTCGGGCCATTCCGAGTCCGTAACCTTTTTGGCCATTTGGGGGTTTTGGCACCCGACCTTCTAATTTTTGGGCGGCTGTGCCCGTGGCCTATTTTGGCACCACGGAGGCCGCAAAGTCTCGGGCCATTCCGAGTCCGGACGAACTTCGCCGGCTATAGCCCACCATTTTTGGCCATTTGGGGGTTTTGGCACGACCGGCGCTAATTTTTGATTTTTGGCGCTATAGCCCACCGTTTTTGGCCATTTGGGGGTTTTGGCCTAATTTTTGGGCGCGGCTGTGCCCGTGGCCTATTCGGAGGCCGCCAAAGTCTCGGGCCATTCCGAGTCCGGCGGACGAACTTCGCCCACGCCCCCACCAAGGCTATAGCCCACCGATTTTTGGCCATTTTCCACTGGGGTTTTGGCACCCCGACCTTCGGGCGCTAATTTTTGGGCGGCTGTGCCCGTGGCCTATTTTTGGCACAGGAGGCCGCCCGCAAAGTCTCGGGCCATTCCGAGTCCGGCGGACGAACCGCCACGCCCCCACCAAGGCTATAGCCCACCCGTTTTTTGGCCATTTGGGGGGTTTTGGCACCCCGACCTTCGGGCGCTAATTTTTGGGCGCGGCTGTGCCCGTGGCCTATTTTTGGCACACGGAGGCCGCCAGCAAAGTCTCCGGCCCTTCCGAGTCCGGCGGACGAACTTCGCCCGCGCCCCCCACCAAGGCTATAGGCCACCCGTTTATTGGCCATTTGGGGGTTTTGGCACCCCGACCTTCAGCTAATTTTGGGCGGCTGTGCCCGTGGCCTATTTTTGCACACGGAGGCCGCCCGCAAAGTCTCGGGCCATTCCGAGTCCGAGGCGGACGAACCGCCCACCCCCACCAAGGCTATAGCCCACCCGTTTTTGGCCATTTGGGGGTTTTGGCACCCGAGCTAATTTTGCGGCTGTGCCCGTGGCCTATTTTGGCACGGAGGCCGCCCGCAAAGTCTCGGGCCATTCCGAGTCCGGACGGACGAACCGCCACGCCCCCACCAAGGCTATAGCCCACCCGTTTTTGGCCATTTGGGGGTTTGGCACCCCGACCTAATTTTGGCGGCTGTGCCCGTGGCCTATTTTACCACGGAGGCCGCCCGCAAAGTCTCGGGCCATTCCGAGTCCGACGGACGACTTGGCTATAGCCCACCCGTTTTTGGCCATTTGGGGGTTTTGGCACCCGACCTTCGGGCGCTAATTTTTGGCGGCTGTGCCCGTGGCCTATTTTGGCACCGGAGGCCGCCCGCAAAGTCTCGGGCCATTCCGAGTCCAGCGGACGAACCGCCCACGCCCCCACCAAGGCTATAGCCCACCCGTTTTTGGCCATTTGGGGGTTTTGGCACCCGACCTTGGTCACTAATTTTTGGGCGCGGCTGTGCCCGTGGCCTATTTTGGCACACGGAGGCCGCCCGCAAAGTCTCGGGCCATTCCGAGTCCGGACGAACTTCGCCCCACCCCCACCAAGGCTATAGCCCACCCGTTTTTGGCCATTTGGGGGTTTGGCACCCGACCTTCAGGCGCTAATTTTTGGGCGCGGCTGTGCCCGTGGCCTATTTTGGCACCACGGAGGCCGCCCGCAAAGTCTCGGGCCATTCCGAGTCAGCGGACGAACCGCCCACGCCCCCACCAAGGCTATAGCCCACCCGTTTTTGGCCATTTGGGGGTTTTGGCACCCCGACCTTGGGTGCTAATTTTTGGAGTGCGGCTGCCTATTTGACGGAGGCCGCCCGCAAAGTCTCGGGCCATTCCGAGTCCGGCGGACGAACTTCGCCCACGCCCCCCACCAAGGCTATAGCCCACCCGTTTTTTGGCCATTTGGGGGGTTTTGGCACCCGACCTTGGGGTGCTAAGTTTTGGGCGGCTGTGCCCGTGGCCTATTTCACACGGAGGCCGCCCGCAAAGTCTCGGGCCATTCCGAGTCCGGACGAACTTCGCCCCCACCAAGGCTATAGCCCACCCGTTTTTGGCCATTTGGGGGTTTTGGCACCCGACCTTCGGGCGCTAATTTTTGCGCGGCTGTGCCCGTGGCCTATTTTGGCAGGAGGCCGCCAAAGTCTCGGGCCATTCCGAGTCCAGCGGACGAACTTCGCCCGCAAGGCTATAGCCACCCGTTTTTGGCCATTTAGGCCACACCCGACCTTTAATTTTTGGGCGGCTGTGCCCGTGGCCTATTTTTGCACCACGGAGGCCGCCAAAGTCTCGGGCCATTCCGAGTCAGCGGACGAACTTCGCCACGCCCCCACCAAGGCTATAGCCCACCCGTTTTTGGCCATTTGGGGGTTTGGCACCCGACAGCTAATTTTTGGCGGCTGTGCCCGTGGCCTATTTTGACGGAGGCCGCCCGCAAAGTCTCGGGCCATTCCGAGTCCGGCGGACGAACTACGCCCACGCCCCCCACCAAGGCTATAGCCCACCCGTTTTTTGGCCATTTGGGGGGTTTTGGCACCCCGACCTTCGGGCGCTAATTTTTGGGCGCGGCTGTGACCGTGGCCTATTTTGACACACGGAGGCTGCCCGCAAAGTCTCGGGCCATTCCGAGTCCGGGACGAACTTCACCCACGGCCCCCACCAAGGCTATAGCCCACCCGTTTTGGCCATTTGCTGGGGGTTTTGGCACCCCGACCTTGGGCGCTAATTTTTGGGCGCGGCTGTAACCGTGGCCTATTTTTGGCACGGAGGCCGCCCGCAAAGTCTCGGGCCATTCCGAGTCCGAGCGGACGAACTTCGCCACGCCCCCACCAAGGCTATAGCCCACCCGTTTTTGGCCATTTGGGGGTTTTGGCACCCCGACCTAATTTTTGGCGCGGCTGTGCCCGTGGCCTATTTTGGCACACGGAGGCCGCCCGCAAAGTCTCGGGCCATTCCGAGTCCGAGGCGGACGAACTTCGCCACGCCCCCACCAAGGCTATAGCCCACCCGTTTTTGGCCATTTGGGGGTTTTGGCACCCGACCTTGGGCGCTAATTTTTGGGCGGCTGTGCCGTGGCCTATTTTGGCACCACGGAGGCCGCCCGCAAAGTCTCGGGCCATTCCGAGTCCGGCGGACGAACCGCCACGCCCCCACCAAGGCTATAGCCCACCCGTTTTTGGCCATTTGGGGGTTTTGGCACCCCGACCTTGGGCGCTAATTTTTGGGTGCGGCTGTGCCCGTGGCCTATTTTGGCACCACGGAGGCCGCCCGCAAAGTCTCGGGCCATTCCGAGTCCAGGCGGACGAACTTCGCCCACCCCCACCAAGGCTATAGCCCACCCGTTTTTGGCCATTTGGGGGTTTTGGCACCCGACCTTGGGTGCTAATTTTTGGGCGCGGCTGTGCCCGTGGCCTATTTTACACGGAGGCCGCCAAAGTCTCGGGCCATTCCGAGTCAGCGGACGAACTTCGCCCGCCCCCCAAGGCTATAGCCCACCCGTTTTTGGCCATTTGGGGGTTTTGGCACCCCCGACCTTCGGGCTAATTTTTGGCGGCTGTGCCCGTGGCCTATTTTGGCACACGGAGGCCGCCCGCAAAGTCTCGGGCCATTCCGAGTCCGGCGGACGAACTTCGCCACGCCCCCACCAAGGCTATAGCCCACCCGTTTTTGGCCATTTGGGGGTTTTGGCACCCGACCTTCGGCGCTAATTTTTGGGCGCGGCTGTGCCTATTTTTGGCACACGGAGGCCGCCAAAGTCTCGGGCCATTCCGAGTCAGCGGACGAACTTCGCCCCCCCCCACCAAGGCTATAGCCCACCGTTTTTGGCCATTTGGGGGTTTTGGCACCCGACCTTGGGTGCTAATTTTTGGCGGCTGTGCCGTGGCCTGGAGGCCGCCAAAGTCTCGGGCCATTCCGAGTCCAGCGGGAACCGCCCACGCCCCGGCTATAGCCCACCGTTTTTGGCCATTTGGGGGTTTTGGCACCCGACCTTGGGTGCTAATTTTTGGGCGGCTGTGCCCGTGGCCTATTTTGGCACGGAGGCCGCCGCAAAGTCTCGGGCCATTCCGAGTCCGGCGGACGAACCGCCACGCCCCACCAAGGCTATAGCCCACCCGTTTTTGGCCATTTGGGGGTTTTGGCACCCCGACCGGGTGCTAATTTTTAGGCGGCTGTGCCCGTGGCCTATTTGGAGGCCGCCCGCAAAGTCTCGGGCCATTCCGAGTCCGTGGACGAACCGCCGCCCCCACCAAGGCTATAGCCCACCGTTTTTGGCCATTTGGGGGTTTTGGCACCCGACCTTGGTGCTAATTTTTGGGTGCGGCTGTGCCCGTGGCCTATTTTGGCACACGGAGGCCGCCAAAGTCTCGGGCCATTCCTAGTCCGGGCGAACACGCCCCCACCAAGGCTATAGCCCACCCGTTTTTGGCCATTTGGGGGTTTTGGCACCCCGACCTTCGGGCTAATTTTTAGGCTGTGCCCGTGGCCTATTTTAACCCCGCAAAGTCTCGGGCCATTCCGAGTCAGCGGACGAACTTCGCCCCCCCCACCAAGGCTATAGCCCACCGTTTTTGGCCATTTGGGGTTTTGGCACCCGACCTTGGGCTAATTTTGGCGGCTGTGCCGTGGCCTATTTTGGCACCACGGAGGCCGCCCGCAAAGTCTCGGGCCATTCCGAGTCCATATAGCCCACCCGATTTTTGGCCATTTGGGGGTTTTGGCACCCGACCTTCGGGCGCTAATTTTTGGCGCGGCTGTGCCCGTGGCCTATTTTGGCACGGAGGCCGCCAAAGTCTCGGGCCATTCCGAGTCACGCCCCCACCAAGGCTATAGCCCACCCGTTTTTGGCCATTTGGGGGTTTTGGCTAATTTTGGGCGCGGCTATGCCCGTGGCCTATTTTTGGCACGGAGGCCGCCCGCAAAGTCTCGGGCCATTCCGAGTCAGGCGGACGAACTTCGCCACGCCCCCACCAAGGCTATAGCCCACCCGTTTTTGGCCATTTGGGGGTTTTGGCACCCCGACCTTCGGGCTAATTTTTGGGCGCGGCTGTGCCCGTGGCCTATTTTGGCACACGGAGGCCGCCCGCAAAGTCTCGGGCCATTCCGAGTCCGGCGGACGAACTTCGCCCACGCCCCCCACCAAGGCTATAGCCCACCCGTTTTTTGGCCATTTGGGGGGTTTTGGCACCCGAACTTCGGGTGCTAATTTTTGGGCGCGGCTGTGCCCGTGGCCTATTTTTGGCACACGGAGGCCGCCCGCAAAGTCTCGGGCCATTCCAAGTCCCGCGGACAAACTTCGCCCACGCCCCCCACAAAGGCTATAGCCCACCCGTTTTTTGGCCATTTGGGGGGTTTTGGCACCCGACCGGGTGCTAATTTTTGGCGCGGCTGTGCCCGTGGCCTATTTTGGCACCGCGAGGCCGCCCGCAAAGTCTCGGGCCATTCGAGTCCGGCCCCCCCAAGGCTTCCGATAGCCCACCCGTTTTTGGCCATTTGGGGGTTTTGGCACCCGACCTTCGGGCGCTAATTTTTGGTGTGCCGTGGCCTATTTTGGCACACGGAGGCCCAAAGTCTCGGGCCATTCCGAGTCCGGCGGACGAACTTCGCCCACGCCCCCCACCAAGGCTGTAGCCCACCCGATTTTTGGAAATTTTTCCGCTGGGGGGTTGTGGCACCCCGGCCTGAAATAGCTAATTTTTGGGCGCGGCTATGCCCGTGGCCTATTTGGGAGGCTGCCCCCTAAGTCTCGGGCCATTCCGAGTCCGGCGGATGAACTTCGCCGACGCCCCCCACCAAGGCTGTAGCCCACCCGATTTTTGGCCATTTTTCCGCTGGGGGGATCAGGCACCCCGACGTTTGGGATATAATTTTAGGGCTCGACTGTGCCCGTGGCCTATTTTGGCACACGGAGGCCGCCCGCAAATCTCGGGCCATTCGAGTCCGGCGGACGAACCGCCACGCCCCCACCAAGGTTGTAGCCCACCCGATTTTTGGCCATTTTCCGCTGGGGTTTTGGCACCCGACCATCGGGCACTAATTTTTGGCGCGGCTGTGCCCGTGGCCTATTTTGCACACGGAGGCGCCCGCAAAGTCTCGGGCCATTCCGAGTCAGCGGATGAACTTCGCCCACCCCCATCAAGGCTATAGCCCACCCGATTTTTGGCCATTTTCCGCTGGGGTTTTGCACCCGACCTTGGGCGCTAATTTTTAGGCGCGGCTGTCCCCATGGCCTATTTTGGCACACGGAGGCCGCCCGCAAAGTCTCGGGCCATTCCGAGTCCCGGACGAACCGCCGCCCCCAAGGCTATAGCCCACCCGTTTTTCGCCATTTGGGGGCTTTTGGCACCCAACTTGGTGCTAATTTTTGGAGTCGGCTTTGTCCGTGGCCTATTTATTAGCGCCGGAGGCCGCCAAAGTCTCGGGCCATTCCGAGTCCGAGGACGAACCGCCCGCCCCACCAAGGCTATAGCCCACCCGTTTTTGGCCATTTGGGGGTTTTGGCACCCGACCTTCGGGCGCTAATTTTTGGGCGTGGCTGTGCCTGTGGCCTATTTTGGCAGGCTGCCCCCAAAGACTCGGGCCATTCCGAGTACGGCGGATGAACTTCGCCCACGCCCCCACAGGCTATAGCCGTTTTTGACCATTTGGGGGGTTTTGGCACCCCGACCTTCGGGTGCTAATTTTTGGGTGCGGCTGTGTCCGTGGCCTATTTTTGGCAGATGGAGGACGCCCGCAAAGTCTCGTGCCATTCCTAGTCCGGCGGACGAACTTCGCCCACGCCCCCCACCAAGGCTATAGCCCACCCGATTTTTTGCCATTTTTCCGCTGGGGGGTTTTGGCACCCCGACCTTCGGGCGCTAATTTTTGGGCGCGGCTGTCCCCGTGGCCTATTTTTGGCACACGGAGGCCGCCCGCAAAGTCTCGGGCCATTCCGAGTCCGGCGGACGAACTTCGCCCACGCCCCCCACCAAGGCTATAGCCCACCCGATTTTTGGCCATTTTTCCGCTGGGGGGTTTTGGCACCCCGAACTTCGGGCGCTAATTTTTGGGCGCGGCTACGCCCGTGGCCTATTTGTGGCACACGGAGGCTGCCCCCAATGTCTCGGGCCATTCCGAGTCCGGCGGATGAACTTCCCCCACGCCCCCCACCAAGGCTATAGCCCACCCGTTTTTTGGCCATTTGGGGGGTTTTGGCACTCCGACCTTCGGGCGCTAATTTTTGGGCGTGGCTGTGCCTGTGGCCTATTTTTGGCACACGCAGGCTGCCTCCAAAGACTCGGGCCATTCCGAGTCCGGCGGATGAACTTCGCCCACGCCCCCCACCAAGGCTATAGCCCACACGTTTTTTGGCCATTTGGGGGGTTTTGGCACCCCGACCTTCGGGTGCTAATTTTTCGGTGCGGCTGTGTCCGTGGCCTATTTTTGGAAGACGGAGGCCGCCCGCAAAGTCTCGTGCCATTCCTAGTCCGGCGGACGAACTTCGCCCACGCCCCCCACCAAGGCTATAGCCCACCCGTTTTTTGTCCATTTGGGGGGTTTTGGCACCCCGACCTTCGGTCACTAAATTTTGGGTGCGGCTGTGCCCGTGGCCTATTTTTGGCACACGGAGGCCGCCTGTAAAGTCTCGGTCCATTCCGAGTCCGGCGGACGAACTTCGCCCACACCCCCCACCAAGGCTATTGCCCACCCATTTTTTGGCCATTTGGGGGGTTTTGGCACCCCGACCTTCGGGCGCTAATTTTTGGGCACGGATGTGTCCGTGGACTATTTTTGGGACACGGGGGCCACCCGCAAAGTCTCGGGCCATTCCGAGTCCGGCGGACAAACTTCGCCCACACCCCCCACCAAGGCTATAGCCCACCCGATTTTTGGCCATTTTTCCGCTGGGGGGTTTTGGCACCCCGACCTTGGGGTGCTAATTTTTGGGTGCGGCTGTGCCCGTGACCTATTTTTGGGACACGAAGACCGCCCGCAAAGTCTCGGGCCATTCCGAGTCCGGCGGACAAACTTCGCCCACGCCCCCCACCAAGGCTATAGCCCACCCGTTTTTTGGCCATTTGGGGGGTTTTGGCACTCCGACCTTCGGGCGCTAATTTTTGGCCGCGGCTGTGCCCGTGGCCTATTTTGGCAGGCCGCCCCCAAAGTTCGGGCCATTCCGAGTCAGCGGACGAACTTCGCCCCCCCACCAAGGCTATAGCCCACCCGATTTTTGGCCATTTTCCGCTGGGGGTTTTGGCACCCGACCTTGAGCGCTAATTTTTGGGCACGGCTATACCCATGGCCTATTTTTGGCACACGGAGGCTGCCCCCAAAGTCTCGGGCCATTCCGAGTCTGGCGGATGTATTTCGCCCCCACCAAGGCTATAGCCCACCGTTTTTGGCCATTTGGGGTTTTGGCACCCGACCTTGGGTGCTAATTTTTGGCTGTGCCGTGGCCTATTTTTGGCAGGAGGCCACCCGCAAAGTCTCGTGCCATTCCTAGTCCGAGGCGAACTTCGCCCTCCCCCACCAAGGCTATAGCCCACCCGATTTTTGGCCATTTTTCCGCTGGGGGGTTTTGGCACCCCAAACTTCGGGTGCTAATTTTTGGGCGCGGCTATGCCCATGGCCTATTTTTGGCACACGGAGGCTGCCCCCAAAGTCTCGGGTCATTCCGAGTCTGGCGGATGAACTTCGCCCACGCCCCCCACCAAGGCTATAGCCCACACGTTTTTTGGCCATTTGGGGGGTTTTGGCACCCCGACCTTCGGTGCTAATTTTTGGCTATGCCCGTGGCCTATTTTGGCACGGAGGCCGCCCCAAAGTCTCGGGCCATTCCGAGTCCGGGACGAACTTCGCCGCCCCCACCAAGGCTATAGCCCACCGTTTTTGTCCATTTTCGGGGTTTTGGCACCCGAACCTTGGTCTAATTTTTGGGCGCGCTGTTCCGTGGCCTAATTTTGGCACACGGAGGCCGCCCGCAAAGTCTCGGGCCATTCCGAGTCCGGCGGACGAACCGCCACGCCCCCACCAAGGCTATAGCCCACCCGTTTTTGGCCATTTGGGGGTTTTGGCACCCGTCCTTCGGGCACTAATTTTTGGCGGCTATGCCCGTGGCCTATTTTTGGCACCACGGAGGCCCCCGCAAAGTCTCGGGCCATTCGAGTCAGCGGACGAACTTCGCCCCCACCAAGGCTATAGCCCACCCGTTTTTTGTCCATTTGGGGGGTTTTGGCACCCCGACCTTCGGTCACTAAATTTTGGACGCGGCTGTGCCCGTGGCCTATTTTTGGCACACGGAGGCCGCCCGCAAAGTCTCGGTCCATTCCGAGTCCGGCGGACGAACTTCGCCCACACCCCCCACCAAGGCTATAGCCCACCCATTTTTTGGCCATTTGGGGGTTTTGGCACCCCGAACTTCGGGTGCTAATTTTTCGGCGCGGCTGTGCCCGTGGCCTATTTTTGGCACATGGAGGCCGCCCGCAAAGTCTCGTGCCATTCCTAGTCCGGCGGACGAACTTCGCCCACGCCCCCCACCAAGGCTATAGCCCACTCGTTTTTTGGCCATTTGGGGGTTTTGGCACCCCGTACTTCGGGAGCTAATTTTTGGGTGCGGCTTTGTCCGTGGCCTATTTGTGGCGCACGGAGGCCGCCCGCAAAGTCTCGGGCCATTCCGACTCCGGCGGACGAACTTCGCCCACGCCCCCACCAAGGCTATAGCCCACCCGTTTTTTGGCCATCTGGGGGGTTTTGGCACCCCCGACCTTCGGCCGCTAATTTTTGGGCGCGGCTGTGCCCGTGGCTTATTTTTGGGACACGGAGGCCGCCCGCAAAGTCTCGGGCCATTCCGAGTCCGGCGGACGAACCTCGCCCACAACCCTACAAAGGCTATAGCCCACCCGTTTTTTGGCCATTTTTCCGCTGGGGGGTTTTGGCACCTCGACCTTCGGGTGCTAATTTTTGGGCGCGGCAGTGCCCGTCGCCTATTTTCGGCACACGGAGGCCTCCCGCAAAGTCTCGGGCATTCCGAGTCCGGCGGACGAACTTTGCCCACACCCCCTACAAAGGCTATAGCCCACCCGTTTTTTGGCCTTTTGGGGGGTTTTGGCACCCGACTAATTTTTGGGTGCTAATTTATGGGCGCGGCTGTGCCCGAGGCTTAATTTTGGCACACGCAGGCTGCCCCCAAAGACTCGGGCCATTCCGAGTCCGGCGGATGAACTTCGCCCACGCCCCCCACCAAGGCTATAGCCCACACGTTTTTTGACCATTTGGGGGGTTTTGGCACCCCAACCTTCGGGTGCTAATTTTTGGACGCGGCTGTGCCTGTGGCTTATTTTTGGCACACGGAGGCCCCCGCAAATTCTCGGGCCATTCCGAGTCATAGCCCACCCGATTTTTGGCCCATTTTCCGCTGGTGGGTTTTGGCACCCGACCTTGGGCGCTAATTTTTAAGCGGCTGTGTCCGTGGCCTATTTTTGGCACGGAGGCCCCAAAGTCTCGGGCCATTCAGTCCGGCGGACAAACTTCGCACACCCCCACCAAGGCTATGGCCCACCCGATTTTTGGCCATTTTCCGCTGGGGTTTTGGCACCCGACCTTGGGCGCTAATTTTTGGGTGCGGCTGTGCCCGTGGCCTATTTTGGCACACGGAGGCCGCCCACAAAGTCTCGGGCCATTCCGAGTCCGAGGACGAACTTCGCCCGCCCCCAAGGCTATAGCCTGTTTTTGGCCATTTGGGGTTTTGGCACTCCGACCTTGGGCGCTAATTTTGGACGGCTGTGCCCGTGGCCTATTTTCACACGGAGGCTGCCCGCAAAGTCTCGGGCCATTCGAGTCCGGACGAACTTTGCCACGCCCCCACCAAGGCTATAGCCCACCCGTTTTTGGCCATTTTCCGCTGGGGTTTTGGCACCCGACCTTCGGGCACTAATTTTTGGCGCGGCTATGCCCGTGGCCTATTTTGCCACCCCCAAAGTCTCGGGCCATTCAGTGCACCGGACGAACTTCGCCCCCCACCAAGGCTATAGCCCACCCGATTTTTGGCCATTTTTCCGCTGGGGGGTTTTGGCACCCCGACCTTCGGGCACTAATTTTTGGGCGTGGCTGTGCCGGTGGCCTATTTTTGGCACACGGAGGCTGCCCGCAAAGTCTCGGGCCATTCCGAGTCCGGCGGACGAACTTTGCCCACGCCCCCCACCAAGGCTATAACCCACCCGTTTTTTGGCCATTTTTCCGCTGGGGGGTTTTGGCACCCCGACCTTCGGGCACTAATTTTTGGGCGCGGCTTTCCCGTTGCCTATTTTTGGCACACGGAGTCCGCCCGCAAAGTCTCGGGCCATTCCGAGTCCGGCGGACGAACTTCGCCCACGCCCCCCACCAAGGCTATAGCCCACCACATTTTTGGCCATTTGGGGGGTTTTGGCACCCCGACCTTCGGGCGCTAATTTTTGGGCGCGGCTGTGCCCGTGGCCTATTTTTGGTACACGGAGGCCGCCCGCAAAGTCTCGGGCCATTCCGAGTCCGGACGAACCGCCACGCCCCCACCAAGGCTATAGCCCACCCGTTTTTGGCCATTTGTGGGGTTTTGGCACCCGACCTTGGGCGCTAATTTTTGGCGCGGCTGTGCCGTGGCCTATTTTGGCACGGAGGCTGCCACAAGTCTCGGGCCATTCCGAGTCCGGACGAACTTTGCCCGCCCACACCAAGGCTATAGCCCACCCGTTTTTGGCCATTTTCCGCTGGGGTTTTGGCACCCCGACCTTCGGGTGCTAATTTTTGGACGCGGCTGTGCCTGTGGCTTATTTTTGGCACACGGTGGCCCCCGCAAATTCTCGGGCCATTCCGAGTCCCGCGGACGAACTTCGCAGACGCCCCCCACCAAGGCTATAGCCCACCCGATTTTTGGCCCATTTTCCGCTGGTGGGTTTTGGCACCCCGACCTTCGGGCGCTAATTTTTGGGCGCGGCTGTGTCCGTGGCCTATTTTGGCCTCCATAAGTCTCGGGCCATTCCGAGTCCGGCGGACGAACTTCGCCCACACCCCCTACAAAGGCTATAGCCCACCCGTTTTTTGGCCTTTTGGGGGGTTTTTGCACCCCGAACTTCGGGTGCTAATTTTTGGGTGCGGCTGTGGCCGTGGCCGATTTTTAGCACACGGAGGCCGCCCGCAAGGTCTCGGGCCATTCCGAGTCCGGCGGACGAACTTCGCCCACGCCCCCCACCAAGGCTATAGCCCACCCGATTTTTGGCCATTTTTCCGCAGGGGGTTTTGGCACCCCGACCTTCGGGCGCTAATTTTTGGGCGCGGCTATGCCCGTGGCCTATTTTTAGCACACAGAGGCCGCCCCCAAAGTCTCGGGCAATTCCGAGTCCGGCGGACGAACTTCGCCCGCGCCCCCCACCAAGGCTATAGCCCACCCGTTTTTTGGCAATTTGGGGGGTTTTGGCACCCCGACCTTCGGTCACTAATTTTTGGGCGCGGCTGTGCCCGTGGCCTATTTTTGGCACACGGAGGCCGCCCGCAAAGTCTCGGGCCATTCAGAGTCCGGCGGACGAACTTCGCCCACGCCCCCCACCAAGGCTATAGCCCACCCGTTTTTTGGCCATTTGGGGGGTTTTGGCACCCCGACCTTCGGCTAATTATTATTGTGCCCGTGGCCTGTTTTTACCACGGAGGCCGCCCGCAAAGTCTCGGGCCATTCCGAGTCCGAGCGGACGAACTTCGCCCACGCCCCCAAGGCTATAGCCCACCGTTTTTGGCCATTTGGGGTTTTGGCACCCGACCTTCGGTCACTAATTTTTGGGCGCGGCTGTGCCGTGGCCTATTTTGGCACACGGAGGCCGCCCGCAAAGTCTCGGGCCATTCCGAGTCCGGACGAACTTCGCCCCCCCACCAAGGCTATCGCCCACCCGATTTTTGGCCATTTTTCCGCCGGGGGGTTTTGGCACCCCGACCTTCGGACACTAATTTTTGGCCGCGGCTGTGCCCGTGGCCTAGTTTTGGCACTCGAAGGCCGCCCGCAAAGTCTCGGGCCATTCCGAGTCCGGCGGACGAACTTCGCCCACGCCCCCCACCAAGGCTATAGCCCACCCGTTTTTTGGCCATTTGGGGGGTTTTGGCACCCCGACCTTCGGTCACTAATTTTTGGCCGCGGCTGTGCCCGTGGCCTATTTTTGGCACACGGAGGCCGCCCGCAAAGTCTCGGGCCATTCCGAGTCCGGCGGACGAACTTCGCCCACGCCCCCCACCAAGGCTATAGCCCACCCGAGTTTTGGCCATGTTGAGGCTTTTGGCACCCCGACCTTCGGTCACTAATTTTTGGCGCGGCTGTGCCCGTGGCCTATTTTGGCACACGGAGGCCGCCCCAAAGTCTCGGGCCATTCCGAGTCAGGCGGACGAACCGCCACCCAGGCTATAGCCCACGTTTTTGGCCATTTGGGGGTTTTGGCACCCCGACCTTGGGCGCTAATTTTTGTGTGCCCGTGGCCTATTTTGTCTCGGGCCATTCTGAGTCTTTTATAGCCCACCCGTTTTTGGCCATTTTCGCTGGGGTTTGGCACCCCGACACTAATTTTTGGGGAAGCCACCCCAAAGTCTCGGGCCATTCCGAGTGCACCGGACGAACTTCGCCGCGCCCCACAAGGCTATAGCCCACCCGATTTTTGGCCATTTTCCGCTGGGGGTTTTGGCACCCGACCTTGAGCACTAATTTTTGGGCGTGGCTGTGCGGTGGCTATTTTGGCACACGGAGGGACCCGCAAAGTCTTGGGCCATTCAGTCAGGACGAACTTTGCCACGCCCCCACCAAGGCTATAGCCCACCGTTTTTGGCCATTTTCCGCTGGGGTTTTGGCACCCGACCTTGGGCACTAATTTTTGGGCGGGCTTTGCCCGTTGCCTATTTTGGCACAGAGTCCGCCCGCAAAGTCTCGGGCCATTCCGAGTCCGGCGGACGAACTTCGCCACGCCCCCACCAAGGCTATAGCCCACCATTTTTGGCCATTTGGGGGTTTTGGCACCCGACCTTGGGCGCTAATTTTTGGCGCGGCTGTGCCCGTGGCCTATTTTGGTACACGGAGGCCGCCCGCAAAGTCTCGGGCCATTCGAGTCCGGGACGAACCGCCCACCAAGGCTATAGCCCACCTGATTTTTGGCCATTTGTGGGGTTTTGGCACCCCGACCTTCGGGCGCTAATTTTTGGGCGCGGCTGTGCCCGTGGCCTATTTTTGGCACACGGAGGCTGCCCGCAAAGACTCGGGCCATTCCGAGTCCGGCGGACGAACTTTGCCCACGCCCACACCAAGGCTATAGCCCACCCGTTTTTTGGCCATTTTTCCGCTGGGGGGTTTTGGCACCCCAACCTTCGGGTGCTAATTTTTGGACGCGGCTGTGCCTGTGGCTTATTTTTGGCACACGGTGGCCCCCGCAAATTCTCGGGCCATTCCGAGTCCCACGGACGAACTTCGCAGACGCCCCCCACCAAGGCTATAGCCCACCCGATTTTTGGCCCATTTTCCGCTGGTGGGTTTTGGCACCCCGACCTTCGGGCGCTAATTTTTGGGCGCGGCTGTGTCCGTGGCCTATTTTCGGCACACGGAGGCCTCCCGCAAAGTCTCGGGCCATTCCGAGTCCGGCGGACGAACTTCGCCCACACCCCCTACAAAGGCTATGGCCCGATTTTTGGCCATTTTCCGCTGGGGGTTTTAGCACCAACCTTGGGTGCTAATTTTTGGGCGGCTGTGTCCGTGGCCTAGGAGGCCTCCCGCCTCGGGCCATTCCGAGCACAGGGTGCTAATTTTGGTGCGGCTGTGGCCGTGGCGATTTTTGGAGGCCGCCAAGGTCTCGGGCCATTCCGAGTCTGGCGGACGAACTTCGCCCGCCCCCACCAAGGCTATAGCCCACCGATTTTTGGCCATTTTCCGGGGTTTTGGCACCCGACCTTGGGCGCTAATTTTTAGGCGTATGCCATGGCCTATTTTTAGCACACAGAGGCCGCCCCCAAAGTCTCGGGCAATTCCGAGTCCGGACGAACCGCCCGCCCCCACCAAGGCTATAGCCCACCGTTTTTGGCAATTTGGGGGTTTTGGCACCCGACCTTCGGTCACTAATTTTTGGCGCGGCTGTGCCCGTGGCCTATTTTGGCACACGGAGGCCGCCCGCAAAGTCTCGGGCCATTCAGAGTCCGGCGGACGAACTTCGCACACGCCCCCCACCAAGGCTATAGCCCACCCGTTTTTGGCCATTTGGGGTTTTGGCACCCGACCTTCGGTGCTAATTGTTAAGTCGTGATTGTGCCCGTGGCCTGTTTTAGCACGGAGGCCGCCCGCAAAGTCTCGGGCCATTCCGAGTGCGGCGGACGAACTTACGCCGCCCACAAGGCTATAGCCCACCCGTTTTTGGCCATTTGGGGTTTTGGCACCCCGACCTTCGGTCACTAATTTTTGGCCGCGGCTGTGCCCGTGGCCTATTTTTGCACCACGGAGGCCGCCCGCAAAGTCTCGGGCCATTCCGAGTCAGGCGGACAAACTTCGCCCGCCCCCACCAAGGCTATAGCCCACCCGTTTTTGGCCATTTGGGGTTTTGGCACCCCGACCTTCGGTCACTAATTTTTGGCGCGGCTGTGTCCGTGGCCTATTTTTAACACGGAGGCCGCCCGCAAAGTCTCGGGCCATTCCGAGTCCGAGCGGACGAACTTCGCCCACGCCCCACCAAGGCTATAGCCCACCCGTTTTTGGCCATTTGGGGCTTTTGCTACCCGACCTTCGGTCACTAATTTTTGGGCGCGGCTGTGCCCGTGGCCTATTTTGGCACACAGAGGCCGCCCCAAAGTCTCGGGCCATTCCGAGTCCGAGCGGACGAACCGCCAGCCCCCACTAAGGCTATAGCCCACCCGTTTTGTGGCCATTTGGGGGTTTGGCACCCGACCTTCGGTCACTAATTTTTGGCGCGGCTGTGCCGTGGCGTATTTTGGCACACAGGCCGCCCCAAAGTCTCGGGCCATTCCGAGTCCGGACGAACTTCGCCCGCCCCCCAGGCTATATCCCACCCGTTTTTGGCCATTTGGGGGTTTTGGCACCCCCGACCTTGGCGTGCTAATTTTTGTCGTGATTGTGCCGTGGCCTGTTTTTGGCACCACGGAGCCGCCCGCAAAGTCTCGTGCCATTCCTAGTCCGGGCCATTTTTCGCTGGGGTTTTGGCACCCGACCTTCGGTCACTAATTTTTAGGCGCGGCTGTGCCGTGGCCTATTTTTCACACAGAGGCCGCCCCCAAAGTCTCGGGCCATTCCGAGTCCGAGCGGACGAACTTCGCGCCCCACCAGGCTATAGCCCACCCGTTTTTGGCCATTTGGGGTTTTGGCACCCCGACCTTCGCGTGCTAATTTTTCGTGATTGTGCCCGTGGCCTGTTTTTGGCACGGAGGCCACCCGCAAAGTCTCGTGCCATTCCTAGTCCGGAAGAACTTCGCCCGCCCAAGGCTATAGGCCACCCGATTTTTGGCCATTTTCATGGGGTTTTGGCACCCGACCTTCGGTCACTAATTTTTAGGCGCGGCTGTGCCCGTGGCCTATTTTTGGCACACAGAGGCCGCCCCCAAAGTCTCGGGCCATTCCGAGTCCAGGCGGACGAACCGCCAGCGCCCCACCAAGGCTATAGCCCACCCGTTTTTGGCCATTTGGGGGTTTTGGCACCCCGACCTTGGCGTGCTAATTTTTCGTGATTGTGCCCGTGGCCTGTTTTTGGCACACGAGGCCGCCCCAAAGTCTCGGGCCATTCCGAGTCCGAGCGGACGAACCGCCCGCCCCATTTTTTTGGCCATTTGGGGTTTGGCACCCGACCTTGGGCGTAATTTTTGGTCGCGGCTATGCCGTGGCCTATTTTTGGCACACATAGGCCGCCCCCAAAGTCTCGGGCAATTCCGAGTCCGGACGAACTTCGCCCGCCCCCCACAAGGCTATAGCCCACCCGTTTTTGGCAATTTGGGGGTTTTGGCACCCGACCTTGGTCACTAATTTTTGGGCGCGGCTGTGCCCTTGGCCTATTTTGGCACACAGGCCGCCCCAAAGTCTCGGGCCATGCTTTTTTTGGCACCCGACCCGTGCTAATTTTTCATCTTGATTGTGCCCGTGGCCTGTTTTTGGCAAAGTCTCGTGCCATTCCTAGTCCGGCGGAAGAACTTCGCCCACGCCCCCCACCAAGGCTATAGGCCACCCGATTTTTGGCCATTTTTCCGCTGGGGGGTTTTGGCACCCCGACCTTCGGTCACTAATTTTTGGGCGCGGCTGTGCCCGTGGCCTATTTTTGGCACACAGAGGCCGCCCCCAAAGTCTCGGGCCATTCCGAGTCCGGCGGACGAACTACGCCCGCGCCCCCCACTAAGGCTATAGCCCACCCGTTTTTTGGCCATTTGGGGGGTTTTGGCACCCCGACCTTCGGTCTCTAATTTTTGGGCGCGGCTGTGCCCGTGGCCTATTTTTGGCAACGGAGTCCGCCCGCAAAGTCTCGGGCCATTCCGAGTCCGGCGGACGAACTTTGCCCACTCCCCCCACCAAGGCTATAGCCCATCCGTTTTTTGGCCATTTTTCCGCTGGGGGGTTTTGGCACCCCGACCTTCAGGTGCTAATTTTTGGGCGCGGCTGTGCCCGTGGCCTATTTTTGGTAAACGGAGACCGCCCCCAAAGTCTCGGGCCATTCCGAGTCCGGCGGACAAACTTCGCCCTCGTCCCCCACCGAGGCTATAGCCCACCCGATTTTTGGCCATTTGTCCGCTGGGGGGTTTTGGCACCCCTACCTTCGGGCGCTAGTTTTTGGGCACGGCTTTGCCCGTGGCCTATTTTTGGTAAACGGAGACCGCCCCCAAAGTCTCGGGCCATTCCGAGTCCGGCGGACGAACTTCGCCCACGCCCCCCACCAAGGCTATAACCCACCCGTTTTTTGGCCATTTCGGGGGTTTTGGCACCCCGACCTTCGGGCGCTAATTTTTGGGCGCGGCTATGCCCGTGGCTTATTTTTACGGACCGCCCGCAAAGTCTCGGGCCATTCCGAGTCCGTCGGACGTGCCACGCCCCCACCAAGCCTATAGCCCACCCGGTTTTTGCCATTTGGGGGTTTTGGCACCCGACCTTCGGGCGCTAATTTTGCGGCTGTGCCCGTGGCCTATTTTGGCACACGGAGGCCGCACCCAACGTCTCTGGCCATTCCGAGTCCGGCGGACGAACTTCACCACCCCACCAAGGCTATAGCCCACCCGATTTTTGGCCATTTTCGCTGGGGGTTTTGGCACCCGACCTTCGGGCGCTAATTTTTGGGTGCGGCTATGCCCGTGGCCTATTTTGGAGGCCGCCGCAAATTCTCGGGCCATTCCGAGTCCGGCGGACGAACTGCCCTCCCCCACCAAGGCTATAGCCCACCCGTTTTTGGCCATTTTCCGCTGGGGGTTTTGGCACCCGACCTTCAGGTGCTAATTTTTGGGCGCGGCTGTGCCGTGGCCTAAAAGTCTCGGGCCATTCCGAGTCCGGCGGACGAACTTCGCCACGTCCCCACCAAGGCTATAGACCCGATTTTTGGCCATTTAGGGTTTTGGCACCCCGAAAAATTTTTTTGGCCAATAATTTTTGGGCGCGGCTGTGCCCCGTGGCCTATTACCACGCAGGCCGCCCGCAATGTCTCGGGCCATTCGAGTCCGGCGGCCCGCCGCCCCCCACCAAGGCTATTGCCCACCCGTTTTTTGGCCATTTGGGGGGTTTTGGCACCCCGACCTACAGGCGCTAATTTTTGGGCGCAGCTTTTCCCGTGGCCTATTTTTGGCACACGGAGGCCGCCCGCAAATTCTCGGGCCATTCCGAGTCCGGCGGACGAACTTCGCCCACGCCCCCCACCAAGGCTATAGCCCACCCGTTTTTTGGCCATTCGGGGGGTTTTGGCACCCCGACCTTCGGGTTCTAATTTTTGGGCGCGGTTGCGGCCGTGGCCTATTTTTGGCACATGGAGGCCGCCCGCAAAGTCTCGTGCCATTCCGAGTCCGGCGGACGAACTTCGCCCACGCCCCCCACCAAGGCTATAGCCCACCCGATTTTTGGCCATTTTTCCGCTGGGGGGTTTTGGCACCCCGACCTTCGGGCGCTAATTTTTGGGTGCGGCTATGCCCGTGGCCTATTTTTGGGACCGCCCGCAAATTCTCGGGCCATTCCTAGTCCGAGGCGGACGAACTTGACCCCCCCCACGAAGGCTATAGCCCACCCGTTTTTGCCATTTGGGGGTTTTGGCACCCCGGGTGCTAATTTTTCGGCTGTGCCGTGGCCTATTTTTGTCACACGGAGGCCGCCCGCAAAGTCTCGGGCCATTCCGAGTCCAGCGCACGAACTTCGCCCACGCCAACTCACCAAGGCTATAGCCCACCCGTTTTTTGGCCATTTGGGGGGTTTTGGCACCCCAACCTTCGGGAGCTATTTTTTGGCCGCGGCTATGCCCGTGGCCTATTTTTACAGGGCCGCCCCAAAGTCTCGGGCCATTCCGAGTCCGGCGGACGAACTTCGCCCCCCCCACCAGGCTATAGCCCACCGGATTTTTGGCCATTTGATTTGGGGACCCCGACCTTGGGCGCTAATTTTTAGGCACGGCTTTGCCCGTGGCCTATTTTTAGGAGACCGCCCCCAAAGTCTCGGTCCATTCCGAGTCCGGCGGAACTTCGCCACGCCCCCACCAAGGCTATAGCCCACCCATTTTTTGGCCATTTGGGGGGTTTTGGCACCCCGACCTTCGGGCGCTAATTTTTGGGCGCGGCTATGCCCGTGGCTTATTTTTAGCACACGGAGACCGCCCACAAAGTCTCGGGCCATTCCGAGTCCGTCGGACGTACTTTGCCCACGCCCCCCACCAAGCCTATAGCCCACCCGGTTTTTGGCCATTTGGGGGGTTTTGGTACCCCGACCTTCGGGCACTAATTTTTTAGCGCGGCTGTGCCCATGGCCTATTTTTGGCACACGGAGGCCGCCCGCAAAGTCTCTGACCATTCCGAGTCCGGCGGACGAACTTCGCCCACGCCCCCCACCAAGGCTATAGCCCACACGATTTTTGGCCATTTTTCCGCTGGGGGGTTTTGGCACCCCGACCTTCGGGCGCTAATTTTTGGGTGCGGCTATGCCTGTGGCCTATTTTTGGCACACGGAGGCCGCCCGCAAATTCTCGGGCCATTCCTAGTCCGGCGGACGAACTTCGGCCACGCCCCCCACGAAGGCTATAGCCCAGCCGATTTTTCGCCATTTTCCGCTGGGGTTTTGGCACCCGACCTTCGGGCGCTAATTTTTAGGTGCGGCTATGCCCGTGGCCTATTTTAGGCCGCCCGCAAATTCTCGGACCATTCCTAGTCCGAGACGAACCACGCCCACGAAGGCTATAGCCCAGCCGTTTTTTCGCCATTTGGGGGATTTTGGCACCCCGAAATTCGGGTGCTAATTTTTTGGCGCGGCTGTGCCCGTGGCCTATTTTTGTCACACGGAGGCCGCCCGCAAAGTCTCGGGCCATTCCGAGTCCAGCGGACGAACTTCGCCCACGCCAACTCACCAAGGCTATAGCCCACCCGTTTTTTGGCCATTTGGGGGGTTTTGGAACCCCGACCTTCGGGCGCTAATTTTTGGGCGCGGCTGCGTCCGTGGCCTATTTTTGGCACAAGGAGGCCGCCCGCAAAGTCTCGTGTCATTCCTAGTCCGGCGGACGAACTTCGCCCACGCCCCCCACCAAGGCTATAGCCCACCCGATTTTTGGCCATTTTTCCGCTGGGGGGTTTTGGCACCCCGACCTTTGGGCGCTAATTTTTGGGCGCGGCTGTGCCCGTGGCCATCGCCCGCAGAAGTATCGGGCCATTCCGAGTCCGAGGCGGACGAACTTCGCCCACCCCCTCACAAGGCTATTGCCCACACGTTTTTGGCCATTTGGGGGTTTTGGTACCCCGACCTTGGTGCTAATTTTTGGCGGCTGTGCCGTGGCCTATTTTAACGGAGGCCGCCAAAGTCTCGTGCCATTCCTAGTCCGGACGAACTTCGCCCCCACAAGGCTATAGCCCACCCGATTTTTGGCCATTTTTCCGCTGGGGGGTTTTGGTACCCCGAACTTTGGATGCTAATTTTTGGGCGCGGCTATGCCCGTGGCCTATTTTTGGCGCACGGAGGCCGCACCCAAAGTCTCGGGCCATTCCGAGTCCGGCGGACGAACTTCGCCCACGCCCCCCACCAAGCCTATAGCCCACCCGTTTTTTGGCCATTTGGGGGGTTTTGTTACCCCGACCTTCGGGCGCTAATTTTTGGGCGCGGCTGTGGCCGTGGCCTATTTTTGGCACACGGAGGCCGCCCGCAAAGTCTCTGACCAGTCCGAGTCCGGCGGACGAACTTCGCCCACGCCCCCCACCAAGGCTATAGCCCACCCGATTTTTGGCCATTTTTCCGCTGGGGGGTTTTGGCACCCCGACCTTCGGGCGCTAATTTTTGGGTGCGGCTATGCCTATTTTTGGCTTCTCGGGCCATTCGAGTCCTTTTTTTCGCCATTTGGGGTTTGGCACGGGTGCTAATTTTTTGGCGCGGCTGTGCCCGTGGCCTATTTTTGTCACACGGAGGCCGCCCGCAAAGTCTCGGGCCATTCCGAGTCCAGCGGACGAACTTCGCCCACGCCCCCTCACCAAGGCTGTAGCCCACCCGTTTTTTGGCCATTTGGGGGGTTTTGGCACCCCGACCTTCGGGCGCTAATTTTTGGGCGCGGCTGTGCCCGTGGCCTATTTTTGGCACACGGAGGCCGTCCGCAAAGTCTCGTGTCATTCCTAGTCCGGCGGACGAACTTCGCCCACGCCCCCCACCAAGGCTATAGCCCACCCGATTTTTGGCCATTTTTCCGCTGGGGGGTTTTGGCAACCCGACCTTCGGGCGCTAATTTTTGGGTGCGGCTATGCCCGTGGCCTATTTTTTCCGGAGGCCCACCCGTTTTTTCGCCATTTGGGGGGTTTTGGCAACCCAAAATTCGGGTGCTAATTTTTGGGCACGGCTGTGCCCGTGGCCTATTTTTGTCACACGGAGGCCGCCCGCAAAGTCTCGGGCCATTCCGAGTCCAGCGGACGAACTTCGTCCACGCCCCCTCACGAAGGCTATAGCCCACCCGTTTTTTGGCCATTTGGGGGGTTTTGGCACCCCGACCTTCGGGCGCTAATTTTTGGGCGCGGCTGTGCCCGTGGCCTATTTTTGGCACACGGAGGCCGCCCGCAAAGTCTCGAGTCATTCCTAGTCCAGTGACGAACTTCGCCCCCACCAAGGCTATAGCCCACCCGATTTTTGGCCATTTGGGGTTTTGGCACCCGACCTTTGGGCTAATTTTTGGGCGGCTATGCCCGTGGCCAATTTTTGATCTTCGCCCACCCCCACCAAGGCTATAGCCCACCCGATTTTTGGCCATTTTTCCGCTGGCGGGTTTTGGTACCCCGACCTTCGGGCGCTAATTTTTGGGCGCGGCTGTGCCCGTGGCCTATTTTTGGAATACGGAGACCGCCTGCAAAGTCTCGTGTCATTCCTAGTCCGGCGGACGAACTTCGCCCACACCCCCCACCAAGGCTATAGCCCACCCGATGTTTGGCCATTTTCCAGGGTTTGGCACCCGACCTTTGGGCGATAATTTTTGGCGCGGCTGTGCCCGTGGCCACGGGCCATTCCGAGTCCGGACGAACCGCCCACACCCCCACCAAGGCTATAGCCCACCCGATTTTGGCCATTTTCCGCTGGCGGGTTTTGGCACCCGACCTTGGGCGCTAATTTTTGGCGCGGCTGTGCCCGTGGCCTATTTTGGCACACGGAGGCCGCCCGCAAAGTCTCGTGTCATTCCTAGTCCGGACGAACTTGCCACGCCCCCACCAAGGCTATAGCCCACCCGATTTTTGGCCATTTTTTCCATGGGGTTTGGCACCCGACCTTTGGCGCTAATTTTTGGGCGGCTGTGCCCGTGGCCAATTTTTGGCACACGGAGGTCGCCCGCAAAGTATCGGGCCATTCCGAGTCCGGCGGACGAACTTCGCCCACACCCCCCACCAAGGCTATAGCCCACCCGATTTTTGGCCATTTTTCCGCTGGCGGGTTTTGGTACCCCGACCTTCGGGCGCTAATTTTTGGGCGCGGCTGTGCCCGTGGCCTATTTTTGGAACACGGAGACCGCCTGCAAAGTCTCGGGCCATTCCGAGTCTGGCGGACGAACTTCGCCCACGCCCCCCACCAAGGCTATAGCCCACCCGTTTTTTGGCCGTTTGGGGGGCTTTGGCACTCCGACCTTCGGGTGCTAATTTTTGGGCGTGGCTGTCCCCGTGGCCTATTTTTGGCACATGTAGGCCGCCCGCAAAGTCTCGGGCCATTCCGAGTCCGGCGGACGAACTTCGCCCACACCCCCACCAAGGCTATAGCCCACCCGTTTTTGGCCATTTGGGGGCTTTTGGCACCCAGGAGTGCTAATTTTTGGGCTTTGTCCGTGGCCTATTTGTAGCGCAGGAGGCCGCCCGCAAAGTCTCGGGCCATTCGAGTCCGAGCGGACGAACTTCGCCCACACCCCACCAAGGCTATAGGCCACCCGATTTTTGCCATTTTTCAGCTGGGGTTTTGGCACCCGACCTTCGGGCGCTAATTTTTGGGCGGCTGTGCCCGTGACCTATTTTTGCACCACGGAGACCGCCCGCAAAGTCTCGGGCCATTCCGAGTCACGAACTTCGCCACGCCCCCACCAAGGCTTTAGCCCACCCGTTTTTTCGCCATTTGGGGGTTTTGGCAACCTTGGGTGCTAATTTTTGGCGCGGCTGTGGCCGTGGCCTATTTTGGGAGGCCGCCCGCAAAGTCTCGGGCCATTCCGAGTCAGCGGACGAACCGCCCACGCCCCCACCAAGGCTATAGCCCACCCGTTTTTGGCCATTTGGGGGTTTTGGCACCCGACCTTGGGCGGTAATTTTTGGCGCGGCTGTGTCCGTGGCCTATTTTCAACACGGAGGCCACCCGCAAAGTCTCGGGCCATTCCGAGTCCGGCGGACGAACTTCGCCCACCCCCACCAAGGCTATAGGCCACCCGATTTTTGCCATTTTCAGCTGGGGTTTTGGCACCCGACCTTGGGCGCTAATTTTTAGGCGGCTGTGCCCGTGACCTATTTTGCACACGGAGACCGCCCGCAAAGTCTCGGGCCATTCCGAGTCCGGCGGACGAACCGCCACGCCCCCACCAAGGCTATAGCCCACCCGTTTTCGCCATTTGGGGGTTTTGGCAACCTTCGGGTGCTAATTTTTGGCGCGGCTGTGGCCGTGGCCTATTTTTATCACACGGAGGCCGCCCGCAAAGTCTCGGGCCATTCCGAGTCAGCGGACGAACCGCCACGCCCCCACCAAGGCTATAGCCCACCGTTTTTGGCCATTTGGGGGTTTTGGCACCCGACCTTCGGGCGGTAATTTTGGCGCGGCTGTGTCCGTGGCCTATTTTCAGCACGGAGGCCACCCGCAAAGTCTCGGGCCATTCCGAGTCCGGACGAACTTCGCCACGCCCCCACCAAGGCTATAGCCCACCCGATTTTTGGCCATTTTCCGCTGGGGTTTTGGCACCCGACCTTCGCTAATTTTTGGGCGCGGCTATGCCCGTGGCCTATTTTGCACCATGAGCTGCCCCGACTCGGGCCATTCCGAGTCCGGCGGATGAACTTACGCCCCCACCAAGGCTATAGCCCACCGTTTTTGGCCATTTGGGGGTTTTGGCACCCCGACCTTGGGTGCTAATTTTTCGGCTGTGCCCGTGGCCTATTTTGGCAGACGGAGGCCGCCCGAAAAGTCTCGTGCCATTCCGAGTCCGGCGGACGAACCGCCACGCCCCCACCAAGGCTATAGCCCACCCGATTTTTGGCCATTTTCCGCTGGGGTTTTGGCTCCCGACCTTGGGCGCTAATTTTTAGTACGGCTGTGGCCGTGACCTATTGCACCCGGAGACCGCCCGCAAAGTCTCGGGCCATTCCGAGTCCGTGGACGAACTTCGCCACGCCCCACCAAGGCTATAGCCCACCCGTTTTTGGCCATTTGGGGGTTTTGGCACTCCGACCTTAGGGCACTAATTTTTGGCGCGGCTGTTCCGTGGCCTATTTTTAGGCCGCCCCCAAAGTCTCGGGCCATTCCGAGACCGGCGGACGAACCGCCCGCCCCCACAAGGCTATAGCCCACCCGATTTTGGCCATTTTCGCTGGGGTTTTGGCACCCGACCTTCGGCGCTAATTTTTGGGCGCTATGCCCGTGGCCTATTTTTGGCATGCCCCCAAAGACTCGGGCCATTCCGAGTCCGGCGGATGAACCGCCCGCCCACCAAGGCTATAGCCCACACGTTTTTTGGCCATTTGGGGGGTTTTGGCACCCCGACCTTCGGGTGCTAATTTTTGGGCGCGGCTGTGCCCGTGGCCTATTTTTGGCAGACGGAGGCCGCCCGAAAAGTCTCTTGCCATTTCTAGTCCGGCGGACGAACTTCGCCCATGCCCCCCACCAAGGCTATAGCCCACCCGATTTTTGGCCATTTTTCCGCTGGGGGGTTTTGGCACCCCGACCTTCGGGCGCTAATTTTTGAGCGCGGCTGTCCCCGTGGCCTATTTTTGGCGCACGGAGGCCGCCTCCAAAGTCTCGGGCCTTTCCGAGTCCGGCGGACGAACTTCGCCCACGCCCCCACGAAGGCTATAGCCCACCCGTTTTTTTGTCATTTGGGGGGTTTTGGCACCCCGACCTTCGGGCGCTAATTTTTGGGCGCAGCTGTGTCCGTGGCCTATTTTTGGCACACGGAGGCCACCCGCAAAGTCTCGGGCCATTCCGAGTCCGGCGGACGAACTTCGCCCACACCCCCCACCAAGGCTATAGCCCACCCGATTTTTGGCCATTTTTCCGCTGGGGGGTTTTGGCACCCCGACCTTCGGGCGCTACTTTTTGGGTGCGGCTGTGCCCGTGACCTATTTTTGGCACACGGAGACCGCCCGCAAAGTCTCGGGCCATTCCGAGTCCGGCGGACGAACTTCGCCCACGCCCCCCACCAAGGCTATAGCCCACCCGTTTTTTGGCCATTTGGGGGGTTTTGGCACCCGGACCTTCGGGCGCTAATTTTTGGGCCCGGCTGTGTCGGTGGCCTATTTTTGGCACACGGAGGCCACCCGCAAATTCTCGGGCCATTCCGAGTCCGGCGGACGAACTTCGCCCACACCCCCCACCAAGGCTATAGCCCACCCGATTTTTGGCCATTTTTCCCATGGGGGGTTTTGGCACCCCGACCTTCGGGCGCTAATTTTTGGGTGCGGCTGTGGTCGTGACCTATTTTTGGCACACGGAGACCGCCCGCAAAGTCTCGGGCCATTCCGAGTCCGGCGGACGAACTTCGCCCACGCCCCCCACCAAGGCTATAGCCCACCCGTTTTTTGGCCATTTGGGGGGTTTTGGAACTCCGACCTTAGGGCGCTAATTTTTGGCCGCGGCTGTGCCCGTGGCCTATTTTTGGCAGACGGATGCCGCCCGCAAAGTGTCGTGCCATTCCTAGTCCGGCGGACGAACTTCGCTCACGCCCCCCACCAAGGCTATAGCCCACCCGATTTTTGGCCATTTTTCCGCTGGGGGGTTTTGGCACCCCGAACTTCGGCGCTAATTTTTGGGCGCGGCTATGCCCGTGGCCTATTTTTGGCACACGGAGGCCGCCCCCAAAGTCTCGGGCCATTCCGAGTCCGGCGGACGAACTTCGCCCACGCCCCCCACCAAGGCTATAGCCCACCCGTTTTTTGGCCATTTGGGGGGTTTTGGCACCCCGAACTTCGGGTGCTAATTTTTGGGCGCGGCTTTGCCCGTGGCCTAATTTTGGCACACGGAGGCTGCCCGCAAAGTCTCGGGCCATTCCGAGTCCGGCGGACGAACTTCGCCCACGCCCCCCACCAAGGCTATATAGCCCACCCGTTTTTTGGCCATTTGGGGGGTTTTGGTACCCCAACCTTCGGGAACTAATTTTTGGGCGCGGCTATGCCCGTGGAATATTTTTGGCACACGGAGGCCGCCCGCAAAGTCTCGGGCCATTCCGAGTCCGGCGCACGAACTTTATCCACGCTCCCCACCAAGGCTATAGCCCACCCGTTTTTTGGCCATTTGGGGGGTTTTGGCACCCCGACCTTCGGGTGCTAATTTTTGGGCGCGGTTGTGGCCGTGGCCTATTTTTGGCACACGGAGGCCGCCCGCAAAGTCTCGTGCCATTCCTAGTCCGGCGGACGAACTTCGCCCACGCCCCCCACCAAGGCTATAGCCCACCCGTTTTTTGGCCATTTGGGGGGTTTTGGCACCCCGACCTTTGGGCGCTAATTTTTGGGCGCGGCTGTGCCCGTGGCCTATTTTGGGCACACGGAGGCCGCCCGCAAAGTCTCGGGCCATTCCGAGTCCGGCGGACGAACTTCGCCCACGCCCCCCAACAAGGCTATAGCCCACCCGATTTTTGGCCATTTTTCCGCTGGGGTTTTGGCACCCGACCTTGGGCGCTAATTTTTGGGTGCGGCTATGCCCGTGGCCTATTTTGCACCACGGAGGCCGCCCGCAAAGTCTCGGGCCATTCCGAGTCCGGCGGACGAACTTCATCCACGCTCCCCACCAAGGCTATAGCCCACCCGTTTTTTGGCCATTTGGGGGGATTTGGCACCCGACCTTGGGTGCTAATTTTTGATTGTGGCCGTGGCCTATTTTAAGTCTCGTGCCATTCCTAGTCCACGAACTTCGCCACGCCCCCCACCAAGGCTATAGCCCACCCGTTTTTGGCCATTTGGGGTTTTGGCACCCGACCTTTGGGCGCTAATTTTTGGGCGGCTGTGCCCGTGGCCTATTTTAGGCACACGGAGGCCGCCCGCAAAGTCTCGGGCCATTCCGAGTCCGGCGGACGAACTTCGCCACGCCCCAACAAGGCTATAGCCCACCCGATTTTTGGCCATTTTCCGCTGGGGGTTTTGGCACCCGACCTTCGGGCGCTAATTTTTGGGTGCGGCTATGCCCGTGGCCTATTTTTGGCAGGCCGCCCGCAAATTCTCGGGCCATTCGAGTCCGGACGAACTTCCCACGAAGGCTATAGCCCACCCGTTTTTCGCCATTTGGGGTTTTGGCACCCCACGACCTTCGGGTGCTAATTTTTGGCGCGGTTGTGGCCGTGGCCTATTTTAGCGCGGAGGCCGTCCAAAGTCTCGTGCCATTCCTAGTCCGGCGGACGAACCGCCACCAAGGCTATAGCCCACCCGTTTTTGGCCATTTGGGGGTTTGGCACCCGACCTTCGGGCGCTAATTTTTGGGCGCAGCTGTGCCCGTGGCCTATTTTTGGCACACGGAGGCCGCCCGCAAAGTCTCGGGCCATTCCGAGTCCGGCGGACGAACTTCGCCATCGCCCCCCACCGAGGCTATAGCCCACCCGATTTTTGGCCATTTTTCCGCTGGGGGGTTTTGGCACCCCGACCTTCGGGCGCTAATTTTTGGACTCGGCAGTGCCCGTGGCCTATTTTTGGCACACGGTGGCCGCCCGCAAAGTCTCGGGCCATTCCGAGTCCGGCGGACGAACTTCGCCCACGCCCCCCACCAAGGCTATAGCCCACCCGTTTTTTGGCCATTTGGGGGGTTTTGGTACCCCGACCTTCGGGAGCTAATTTTTGGGTGCGGCTGTGCCCGTGGCCTATTTTTGGAACACGGAAGCCGCCCGCAAATTCTCGGGACATTCTGAGTCCGGCGGACGAACTTTGCCCACTCCCCCCACCAAGGCTATAGCCCACCCGTATTTTGGCCATTTTTCCGCTGGGGGGTTTTGGCACCCCGACCTTCAGGTGCTAATTTTTGGGCGCGGCTGTGCCCGTGGCCTATTTTTGGCACACGCTGGCCGCCCGCAAAGTCTCGGGCCATTCCGAGTCCGGCGGACGAACTTCGCCCTCGCCCCCCACCGAGGCAATAGCCCACCCGATTTTTGGCCATTTTTCCGCTGGGGGGTTTTGCCACCCCGACCTTCGGGCGCTAATTTTTGGACGCGGCAGTGCCCGTGGCCTATTTTTGGCACATGGTGGCCGCCCGCAAAGTCTCGGGCCATTCCGAGTCCGGCGAACGAGCTTCGCCCACGCCCCCCACCAAGGCTATAGCCCACCCGTTTTTTGGTCATTTGGTGGGTTTTGGCACCCCGACCTTCGGGCGCTAATTTTTGGACGCGGCTGTGCCCGTGGCCTATTTTTGGCACACGGAGGCCGCCCGCAAAGTCTCGGGCCTTTCCGAGTCCGGCGGACAAACTCCTCCCACGCCCCCCACCAAGGCTATAGCCCTCCCGATTTTTGGCCATTTTTCCGCTGGGGGGTTTTGGCACCCCGACCTTCGGGCGCTAATTTTTGGGCGCGGCGGTGCCCGTGGCCTATTTTTGGCACACGGAGGCCGACCGCAAAGTCTCGGGCCATTCCGAGTCCGGCGGACGAACTTCGCCCACGCCCCCCACCAAGGCTATAGCCCACCCGTTTTTTCGCCATTATTCCGCTGGGGGGTTTTGGCACCCCGACCTTCGGGCGCTAATTTTTGGGCGCGGCAGTGCCCGTGGCCTATTTTTGGCACACGGAGGCCGCCCGCAAAGTCTCGGGCCATTCCGAGTCCGGCGGCGGAACTGAGGCCAGGCGCGTCACCTTGGGTACAGCCCTCCCGTTTTTTGGTCATTTGGGGGGTTTTGGCACCCCGACCTTCGGGCGCTAATTTTTGGGCGCGGCTGTGCCTGTGGCCTATTTTTGGCACACGGAGGTCGCCCGCAAAGTCTCGGGCCTTTCCGAGTCCGGCGGACTAACTTCTCCCACGCCCCCCACCAAGGCTATAGCCCTCCCGCTTTTTGGCCATTTTTCCGCTGGGGGGTTTTGGCACCCCGACCATCGGGCGCTAATTTTTGGGCGCGGCGGTGCCCGTGGCCTATTTTGGCACGGAGGCCGCCCGCAATGTCTCGGGCAATTCCGATTCCGGCGAACCGCCACGCCCCCACCAAGGCTATTGCCCACCCGATTTTGCCATTTTCCGCTGGGGGTTTGGCACCCGACCTTGGGCGCTAATTTTTGGGCGCGGCTGTGCCCGTGGCCTATTTTGGCACCACGGAGGCCGCCCGCAAAGTCTCGGGCCTTTCCGAGTCCGGCGGACTAACTTCTCCCCGCCCCCACCAAGGCTATAGCCCTCCCTTTTTGGCCATTTTCCGCTGGGGTTTTGGCACCCGACCTTCGGGCACTAATTTTTGGCGCGGCGGTGCCCGTGGCCTATATTTGGAACACGGAGGCCGCCCGCAAAGTCTCCGGCCATTCCGTGTCCGGCGGACGAACTTCGCCCACGCCCCCCACCAAGGCAATACCCCACCCGATTTATGGCCATTTGGGGGGTTTTGGCACCCCGACCTTCGGGCGGTAATTTTTAGCGGCTGTGCCCGTGGCATATTTTTCGCACACGGAGGCCGCCCGCAAAGTCTCCGGCCATTCCGAGTCGGGCGGACGAACTTCGCCCACACCCCCCTCCAAGGCTATAGCCCACCCGTTTTTTGGCCATTTGGGTGGTTTTGGCACCCCGACCTTCGGGGGCTAATTTTTTGGCACGGCTGTGCCTGTGGCCTATTTTGGCACGAAGGCCGCCCGCAAAGTCTCAGGCCATTCGGTGTTCGGCGGACGAACTTCGCCCACGCCCCCAAGGCTATAGCCCACCCGATTTTTGGCCATTTTCCGCTGGGGGTTTTGGCACCCGACCTTGGGCGCTAATTTTTAGGCGCGGCTATGCCCGTGGCCTATTGTTAGGAGGCCGCCCCCAAAGTCTCGGGCCTTTCCGAGTCAGACAGAACCGCCCACGCCCCCACCAAGGCTATAGCCCACCCGATTTTTGGCCATTTTCCGCTGGGGGTTTTGGCACCCGATCTTCGGGCACTAATTTTTGGCGCGGCTGAGCCCGTGGCCTATTTTGGCACACAGAGGCCGTCTGCAAAGTCTCGGGCCATTCCTAGTCCGAGCGGACGAACTTCGCCACGCCCCCACCAAGGCTATAGCCCACCCGTTTTTGGCCAATTGGGGTTTTGGCACCCGAGCTTCGGGGGCTAATTTTTGGCGCGGCTGTGTCCGTGGCTATTTTTGGCACACGGAGGCCGCCCGCATAGTATGGGGCCATTCCGAGTCCGAGCGGACGAACTTCGCCACGCCCCCACCAAGGCTATAGCCCACCCGTTTTTGGCCATTTTCCGCTGGGGGTTTTGGCACCCCGACCTTGGGCGCTAATTTTTGGACGGCTGTGCCCGTGGCCTATTTGTGGCACACGGAGGCCGCCCGCAAAGTCTCGGGCCTTTCCGAGTCCGGAGGACTAACTTCTCCCTCGCTCCCCACGAAGGCTATAGCCCACCCGTTTTTTGGCCAATTGGGGGGTTTTGGCACCCCGAACTTCGGTCGCTAATTTTTGGGCGCGGCTGTGCCCGTAGCCTATTTTGGCACCACGGAGGCCGCCCGCAAAGTCTGGGGCCATTCCGAGTCCGGCGGACGAACTTCGCCCACGCCCCCAACCAAGGCTATCGCCCACCGTTTTTGGCCATTTTCCGCTGGGGTTTTGGCACCCGACCTTCGGGATCTAATTTTTGGCGCGCTGTGCCGTGGCATATTTTGGCACACGGAGGCCGCCCGCAAAGTCTCGGGCCTTTCCGAGTCCGGCGGACAAACTTCTCCGCCCCCACAAGGCTATAGCCCTCCCGCTTTTTGGCCATTTTTCCGTTGGGGGTTTTGGCACCCCGACCTTGGGCGCTAATTTTTGGCGCGGCGGTGCCCGTGGCCTATTTTGGCACCACGAAGGCCGCCTGCAATGTCTCGGGCCATTCCGAGTCCGGCGGACGAACTTCGCCTGCGCCCCACCAAGGCTATAGCCCACCCGTTTTTGGCCAATTGGGGGTTTTGGCACCCGAACTTGAGCGCTAATTTTTGGGCGCGGCTATGCCCGTGGCCTATTTTTGGAGGCCGCCCCCAAAGTCTCGGGCCATTCCGAGTCCGGGGACGAACTTCGCCACGCCCCACCAAGGCTATAGCCCACCCGATTTTGGCCATTTTCCGCTGGGGGTTTTGGCACCCGATCTTCGGGCACTAATTTTTGGCGCGGCTGTGCCGTGGCCTATTTTGGCACACGGAGGCCGCCCGCAAAGTCTCGGGCCATTCCTAGTCCGTGGACGAACTTCGCCCGCCCCCACCAAGGCTATAGCCCACCCGTTTTTGGCCAATTGGGGGTTTTAGCACCGAGGGGCTAATTTTTAGGCGCGGCTGTGCCCGTGGCCTATTTTGGCACCACGGAGGCCGCCCGCAAAGTCTGGGGCCATTCCGAGTCCGGGGCGAACTTCGCCCACGTCCCCACCAAGGCTATAGCACACCCGTTTTTGGCCATTTTCCGCTGGGGTTTTGGCACCCGACCTTCGGGATCTAATTTTTGGGCGCGGCTGTGCCCGTGCCATATTACACGGAGGCCGCCCGCAAAGTCTCGGGCCTTTCCGAGTCCGGCGGACAAACTTCTCCACGCCCCCACCAAGGCTATAGCCCTCCCGCTTTTTGGCCATTTTCTGCTGGGGGTTTTGGCACCCCGACCTTGGGCGCTAATTTTTAGGCGCGGCGGTGCCGTGGCCTATTTTGGCACACGGAGGCCGCCCGCAATGTCTCGGGCCATTCCGAGTCAGGCGGACGAAAGTCGCCCGCGCCCCCCACCCAGGCTATAGCCCACCCGTGTTGTGGCCCATTGGGGGGTTTTGGCACCCAGACTTGAGCGCTAATTTTTGGGCGCGGCTATGCCCGTGGCCTATTTTTGGCACGGAGGCCGCCCCAAAGTCTCGGGCAATTCCGAGGTCCAGCGGACGAACCGCCCACGCCCCCACCAAGGCTATAGCCCACCCGATTTTGGCCATTTTCCGCTGGGGTTTTGGCACCCGATATTCGGGCACTAATTTTTGGGCGCGGCTGTGCCGTGGCCTATTTTGGCACACGGTGGCCGCCCGCAAAGTCTCGGGCCATTCCTAGTCCGGGACGAACTTCGCCACGCCCCCACCAAGGCTATAGCCCACCCGTTTTTTGGCCAATTGGGGGGTTTTCGTACCCCGAACTTCGGGGGCTAATTTTTGGGTGCGGCTGTGCCCGTGGCCTATTTTGGCACACGGAGGCCGCCCGCAAAGTCTGGGGCCATTCCGAGTCCAGCAGACGAACTTGCCCACGCCCCCACCAAGGCTATAGCCCACCCGTTTTTGGCCATTTTCCGCTGGGGTTTTGGCACCCGACCTTCGGGCGCTAATTTTTAGGGCGCGGCTGTGCCCGTGGCCTATTTTTGGTACACGGAGGCCGCCCGCAAAGTCTCGGGCCTTTCCGATGCGGGCGGACTAACTTCGCCCCTTCCCCCCACCAAGGCTATAGCCCACTCGTTTTTTGGCCAATTGGGCGGTTTTGGCACCCGACCGGGTGCTAATTTTAGCGGCTGTGCCCGTGGCCTATTTTGGCACATGGAGGCCGCCCGCAAAGTCTGGGGCCATTCCGAGTCCGAGCGGACGAACCGCCACGCCCCAGCAAGGCTATAGCCCACCCGATTTTTGGCCATTTTCCGCTGGGGTTTTGGCACCCGACCTTGGGCGCTAATTTTGGCGCGGCTATGCCGTGGCCTATTGTTGGCACACGGAGGCCGCCCCAAAGTCTCGGGCCATTCCGAGTCCGAGCGGACGAACTTCGCCACGCCCCCACCAAGGCTATAGCCCACCCGATTTTTAGCCATTTTCCGATCTGGGGTTTTGGCACCCCGACCTTCGGGCTCTAATTTTTGTGCGCGGCTGGGCCCGTGGCCTATTTTTGGCACACGGAGGCCGCCTGCAAAGTCTCGTGCCATTCCTAGTCCGGCGGACGAACTTCGCCCACGCCCCCCACCAAGGCTATAGCCAACCCGATTTTTGGCCAATTGGGGGGATTTGGCACCCGAGCTTCGGGGCTAATTTTTGGCGCGGCTGTGCCGTGGCCTATTTTGGCACCACGGAGGCCACCGCATAGTCTGGGGCCATTCCGAGTCCGGGACGAACTTCGCCACGCCCCCCACCAAGGCTATAGCCCACCCGTTTTTGGCCATTTTCCGCTGGGGTTTTGGCACCCCGACCTTCGAGCGCTAATTTGTGGGCGGCTGTGCCCGTGGCCTATTTAGGCACCACGGAGGCCGCCCGCAAAGTCTCGGGCCTTTCCGAGTCCGGCGGACTAACTTCTCCCACGCCCCCCACGAAGGCTATAGCCCACCCGTTTTTGGCCAATTGGGGGTTTTGGCTTTTGAACCGGGCGCTAATTTTTAGGCGCGGCTGTGCCCGTGGCCTATTTTGGCACCACGGAGGCCGCCCGCAAAGTCTGGGGCCATTCCGAGTCCGAGCGGACGAACTTCGCCACGCCCCCACCAAGGCTATAGCCCACCCGTTTTTGGCCATTTTCCGCTGGGGTTTTGGCACCCGACCTTGGGATCTAATTTTTAGGCGCGGCTGTGCCCGTGGCATATTACAGCACACGGAGGCCGCCCGCAAAGTCTCGGGCCTTTCCGAGTCCGGCGGACAAACTTCTCCCGCGCCCCCCACCAAGGCTATAGCCCTCGCGCTTTTTGGCCATTTTTCCGTTGGGGGGTTTTGGCACCAAGACCTTCGGGCGCTAATTTTTGGGCGCGGCGGTGCCCGTGGCCTATTTTTGGCACACGAAGGCCGCCCGCAATGTCTCGGGCCATTCCGAGTCCGGCGGACGAACTTCGCCCACGCGCCCCACCAAGGCTATAGCCCACCCGTTTTTTGGCCAATTGGGGGGTTTTGGCACCCCGAACTTCGAACGCTAATTTTTGGGCGCGGCTATGCCCGTGGCCTATTTTTGGCACACGGAACCCGCCCCCAAAGTCTCGGGCCATTCCGAGTCCGGCGGACGAACTTCGCCCACGCCCCCCACCAAGGCTATAGCCCACCCGATTTTTGGCCATTTTTCCGCTGGGGGGTTTTGGCACCCCGATCTTCGGGCACTAATTTTTGGGCGCGGCTGTGCCCGTGGCCTATTTTTGGCACACGGAGGCCGCCCGCAAAGTCTCGGGCCATTCCTAGTCCGGCGGACGAACTTCGTCCACGGCCCCCACCAAGGCTATAGCCCACCCGTTTTTTGGCCAATTGGGGGGTTTTCGCACCCCGAACTTCGGGGGCTAATTTTTGGGCGCGGCTGTGTCCGTGGCCTATTTTTGGCACACGGAGGCCGCCCGCAAAGTCTGGGGCCATTCCGAGTCCGGGGGACGAACTTCGCCCACGTCCCCCACCAAGGCTATAGCACACCCGTTTTTTGGCCATTTTTCCGCTGGGGGGTTTTGGCACCCCGACCTTCGGGATCTAATTTTTGGGCGCGGCTGTGCCCGTGCCATATTTTTGGCACACGGAGGCCGCCCGCAAAGTCTCGGGCCTTTCCGAGTCCGGCGGACGAACTTCGCCCATGCCCCCCACCAAGGCTATAGCCCACCCGTTTTTTGGTCATTTGGGGTGTTTTGGCACCCCGACCTTCGGGCGCTAATTTTTGGGCGCGGCTGTGCCCGTGGCCTATTTTTGGAACACGGAGGCCGCCCGCAAAGTCTGGGGCCATTCCGAGTCCGGCGGACGAACTTCGCCCACGCCCCCCACCAAGGCTATAGCCCACCCGTTTTTTGGCCATTTTTCCGCTGGGGGGTTTTGGCACCCCGACCTTCGGGCGCTAATTTTTGGGCGCGGCTGTGCCCGTGGCATATTTTGGCACACGGAGGCCGCCCGCGAAGTCTCGGGCCTTTCCGAGTCCGGCGGACTAACTTCTCCCGCCCCCCACCAAGGCTATAGCCCTCCCGCTTTTTGGCCATTTTCCGCTGGGGTTTTGGCACCCGACCTTGGGCGCTAATTTTTGGCGCAGCTGTACCCGTGGCCTATTTTTTCGCACCACGGAGGCCGCCATAAAGTCTCGGGCTATTCCGAGTCGGGCGGACGAACTTCACCCACACCCCCACCAAGGCTATAGCCCACCCGTTTTTGGCCATTTCGGTGGTTTTGGCACGCGACCTTGGGCGCTATTTTTTTGGCGGCTGTGCCTGTGGCCTATTTTGGCACACGGAGGCCGCCCGCAAAGTCTCGGGCCATTCGGAGTCCGGCGGACGAACTTCCCCACGCCCCCCACCAAGGCTATAGGCCACCCGATTGTTGGCCATTTTTCCGCAGGGGGGTTAGCACCCCGACATTCGGGCGCTAATTTTGTGCGCGGCAGTGCCCGGTGCCTATTTTTGGCACGCGGAGGCCGCCCGCACTGTCTCGGGCCATTCCGAGTCCGGCTGACGAACTTCGCCCGCCCCCCACCAAGGCTATAGCCCACTCGATTTTTAGCCATTTTCCGCAGGGGGTTTGGCACCCCGACCTTCGGGCGCTAATTTTTGGGCGCGGCAGTGCCCGTGGCCTATTTTTGGCACACGGAGGCCGCCCCCAAAGTCTCGGGCCATTCCGAGTCCGGCGGACGAACTTCGCCCACGCCCCCCACCAAGGCTATAGCCCACCCGTTTGTTGGTCATTTGGGGGGTTTTGGCACCCCGACCTTCGGGCGCTAAATTTTGTGCGCGGCTGTGCCCGTGGCCTATTTTTGGCACACGGCGGCCGCCCGCAAAGTCTCGGGCCTTTCTGAGTCCGGCGGACTAACTTCTCCCACGCCCCCCACCAAGGCTATAGCCCACCCGCTTTTTGGCCATTTTTCCACTGGGGGGTTTTGGCACCCCGACCGTCGGGCGCTAATTTTTAGGCGCGGCGGTGCCCATGGCCTGGCACCGGGACGCCGCCCGCAAAGTCTCGGGCCATTCCGAGTCCTGCGGACGAACTTCGCCCACGCCCCCCACCAAGGCTATAGCCCACCCGATTTTTGGCCAATTTTCCGCGGGGGGGTTTTGGTACCCCTACCTTCGGGCGCTAATTTTTGGGCGCGGCTGTGCCCGTGGCCTATTTTTGGCACACGGAGGCCGCCCGCAATGTCTCGGGCCATTCCGAGTCCGGCGGACGAACTTCGTGACGCCCCCCACCAAGGCTATAGCCCACCCGTTTTTTGGCCATTTGGGGGGTTTTGGCACCCCGAACTTCGGGTGCTAATTTTTGGGCGCGGCTGTACCCGTGGCCTATTTTTGGCACACGGAGGCCGCCCGTAAAGTCTCGGGCCATTCCGAGTCCGGCGGAAGAACTTCGCCCGCCCCCACCAAGGCTATAGCCCACCCGATTTTTGGCCATTTTCCGCTGGGGTTTTGGCACCCCGACCTTCGGGTGCTAATTTTTGGGCGCGGCTGTACCCGTGGCCTATTTTTGGCACAAAGAGGCCGCCCGCAAAGTTTCGTGCCAATCCTAGTCCGGCGGACGAACTTCGCCCACGCCCCCCACCAAGGCTATAGCCCACCCGATTTTTGGCCATTTTTCCGCAGGGGGTTTAGCACCCCGACCTTCGGGCGCTAATTTTGGGCGCGGCAGTGCCCGTGGCCTATTTTTGGCACACGGAGGCCGCCCCCAAAGTCTCGGCCCATTCCGAGTCCGGCGGACGAACTTCGCCCACGCCCCCCACCAAGGCTATAGCCCACCCGTTTGTTGGTCATTTGGGGGGTTTTGGCACCCCGACCTTCGGGCGCTAATTTTTGTGCGCGGCTGTGCCCGTGGCCTATTTTTGGCACACGGCGGCCGCCCGCAAAGTCTCGGGCCTTTCTGAGTCCGGCGGACTAACTTCTCCCACGCCCCCCACCAAGGCTATAGCCCACCCGCTTTTTGGCCATTTTTCCACTGGGGGGTTTTGGCACCCCGACCTTCGTGCGCTAATTTTTGGACGCGGCGGTGCCCATGGCCTATTTTTGGTACACGGAGGCCGCCCACAATTTCTCGGGCCATTCCGAGGTCAGCGGACGAACTTCGCCACGCCCCCACCAAGGCTATAGCCCACCCGATTTTGGCCAATTTTCCGGGGGTTTTGGTACCCCTACCTTGGGCGCTAATTTTTGGGCGCGGCTGTGCCGTGGCCTATATTGGCACCCGGAGGCCGCCCGCAAAGTCTCGGGCCATTCCGAGTCCGGCGGACGAACTTCGCCCACGCCCCCCACCAAGGCTATAGCCCACCCGTTTTTTGACCATTTGGGGGGTTTTGGCACCCCGAACTTCGGGTGCTAATTTTTGGGCGCGGCTGTACCCGTGGCCTATTTTTGGCACACGGAGGCCGCCCGTAAAGTCTCGGGCCATTCCGAGTCCGGCGGAAGAACTTCGCCCACGCCCCCCACCAAGGCTATAGCCCACCCGATTTTTGGCCATTTTTCCGCTGGGGGGTTTGGGCACCCTGACCTTCGGGCACTAATTTTTGGGCGTGGCTCTGCCCGTGGCCTATTTTTGGCACATGGAGGCCACCCGCAAAGTCTCGGGCCATTCCGAGTCCGGCGGACGAACTTCGCCCACGCCCCCCACCAAGGCTATAGCCCACCCGTGTTTTGGCCATTTGGGGGTATTGGCACCCCAAATATTTGGGCGCGGCTGTGCCCGTGGCCTATTTTTGGCACACGGAGGCGGCCCGCAAAGTCTCGGTCCATTCCGAGTCCGGCGGACGAACTTCGCCCACGCCCCCCACCAAGGCTATAGCCCACCCGTTTTTTGGCCATTTGGGGGGTTTTGGCACCCCGAACTTCGGGTGCTAATTTTTGGGCGCGGCTGTGCCCGTGGCCTATTTTTGGCACACGGAGGCCGCCCGCAAAGTCTCGGGCCATTCCGAGTCCGGCGGACGAATTTCGCCCACGCCGCCCACCAAGGCTATAGCCCACCCGTTTTTTGGCCATTTGGGGGGTTTTGGCACCCCGAACTTCGGGTGCTAATTTTTGGGCGCGGCTGTGCCCGTGGCCTATTTTTGCCACACGGAGGCCGACCGCAAAGTCTCGGGCCTTTCCGAGTCCGGCGGACTAACTACTCCCACGCCCCCCACCAAGGCTATAGCCCACCCGTTTTTTGGCCAATGGGGGGGTTTTGGCACCCAGACGGGCGCTAATTTTTGGGCGCGGCTGTGCCCGTGGCCTATTTTTGGCACACGGATGCCGCCCGAAAAGTCTGGGTCCATTCCGAGTCCGGTGGACGAACTTCGCCCACGCCCCCCACCAAGGCTATAGCCCAGCCGTTTTTTGGCCATTTTTCTGCTGGGGGGTTTTGGCACCCCGACCTTCGGGCGCTAATTTTTGGGAGCGGCTTTGCCCGTGGCATATTTTTGGCACACGGAGCCGCCCGCAAAGTCTCGGGCCATTCCGAGTCCGGCGGACGAACTTCGCCCACGCCCCCCACCAAGGCTATAGCCCACTGTTTTTGGCCATTTGGGGGTTTTGGCACCCAGACAGGGTGCTAATTTTTGGTCGAGGCTGTGCCCGTGGCCTATTTTTGGCACACGGAGGCCGCCCGTAAAGTCTCGGGCCATTCCGAGTCCGGCGGACGAACTTCGCCCACGCCCCCCACCAAGTCTATAGCCCACCCGATTTTTGTCCATTTTTCCGCTAGGGGGTTTTGGCACCCTGACCTTCGGGCACTAATTTTTTGGCGTGGCTCTGCCCGTGGCCTATTTTTGGCACACGGAGGCCGCCCGCAAAGTCTCGGGCCATTCCGAGTCCGGCGGACGAACTTCGCCCACGCCCCCCACCAAGGCTATAACCCACCCGTTTTTTGGCCATTTGGGGGGTTTTGGCACCCCAAACTTCGGGCGCAAATATTTGGGCGCGGCTGTGCCCGTGGCCTATTTTTGGCACACGGAGGCGGCCCGCAAAGTCTCGGGCCATTCCGAGTCCGGCGGACGAACTTCGCCCACGCCCCCCACCAAGGCTATAGCCCACCCGTTTTTTGGCCATTTGGGGGGTTTTGGCACACCGAACTTCGGGTGCTAATTTTTGGGCGCGGCTGTGCCCGTGGCCTATTTTTGGCACACGGAGGACGCACGCAAAGTCTCGGGCCATTCCGAGTCCGGCGGACGAACTTCGCCCACGCCGCCTACCAAGGCTATAGCCCACCCGTTTTTTGGCCATTTGGGGGGTTTTGGCACCCCGAACTTCGGGTGCTAATTTTTGGGCGCGGCTGTGCCCGTGGCCTATTTTTGCCACACGGAGGCCGACCGCAAAGTCTCGGGCCATTCCGAGTCTGGCGGACGAACTTCGCCCACGCCCCCCCCAAGGCTATAGCCCACGCGTTTTTTGGCCATTTGGGGGGTTTTGGCACCCCGAACTTCGGGTGCTAATTTTTTGACTCGGCTGTGCCCGTGGCCTATTTTTGGCACACGGAGGCCGCCCGCAAAGTCTCGGGCCATTCCGAGTCCGGCGGACGAACCGCCCGCCCCCCACCAAGGCTATAGCCCACCCGTTTTTGGCCATTTGGGGGTTTGGCTTTTGAACCGGGTGCTAATTTTTGGGCGCGGCTGTGCCCGTGGCCTATTTTTGGCACACGGAGGCCGCCCGTAAAGTCTCGGGCCATTCCGAGTCCGGCGGAAGAACTTCGCCCACGCCCCCCACCAAGGCTATAGCCCACCCGATTTTTGGCCATTTTTCCGCTGGGGGGTTTGGGCACCCTGACCATCGGGCACTAATTTTTGGGCGTGGCTCTGCCCGTGGCCTATTTTGGCACATGGAGGCCACCCGCAATGTCTCGGGCCATTCCGAGTCCGGACGAACTTCGCCGCCCACCAAGGCTATAGCCCACCCGTTTTTGGCCATTTGGGGGTTTTGGCACCCGAACCGGGTGCTAATTTTTGGGCGCGGCTGTGCCCGTGGCCTATTATAGCCCCACGGAGGCCGACCGCAAAGTCTCGGGCCATTCCGAGCCTGGCGGACGAACTTCACCCACGCCACCCCCCAAGGCTATAGCCCACGCGTTTTTTGGCCATTTGGGGGGTTTTGGCACCTCGAACTTCGGGGGCTAATTTTTGACTTCGGCTGTGCCCGTGGCTATTTTGGCACACGGAGGCGGCCCGCAAAGTCTCGGGCCATTCCGAGTCCGAGGACGAACTTCGCCCACGCCCCCCACCAAGGCTATAGCCCACACGTTTTTTGGCCATTTTTCCGCGGGGGTTTAGCACCCCGACCTTGGGCGCTAATTTTGGGCGCGGCAGTGCCCGTGTCCTATTTTTGGCAAAAGGAGGCCGCCCGCAATGTATAGGGCCATTCAGAGTCCGGCTGAACTTCGCCGCCCCCACCAAGGCTATAGCCCACTCGATTTTTGGCCATTTTCCGCTGGAGGGTTTTGGCACCCCGACCTTCGGGCGCTAATTTTTGGGCGCGGCAGTGCCCGTGGCCTATTTTTGGCACACGGAGGCCGCCCCCAAAGTCTCGGGCCATTCCGAGTCCGGCGGACGAACTTCGCCCACGCCCCCACCAAGGCTATAGCCCACCCGTTTGTTGGTCATTTGGGGGGTTTTGGCACCCCGACCTTCGGGTGCTAATTTTTGTGCGCGGCTGTGCCCGTGGCCTATTTTTGGCACACGGCGGCCGCCCATAAGTCTCGGGCCTTTCTGAGTCCGGCGGACGTCCGTCTCCCACGCCCCCCACCAAGCCTATTGCCCACCCGCTCTTGGGCCATTTTCCACTGGGGGGTTTTGGCACCCTGACCTTCGGGCGCTAATTTTTGGGCGCGGCGGTGCCCATGGCCTATTTTGGCACCGGACGCCGCCCGCAATGTCTCGGGCCATTCCGAGTCCAGCGGACGAACTTCGCCCACGCCCCCCACCAAGGCTATAGCCCACCCGATTTTTGGCCAATTTTCCGCGGGGGGGTTTTGGTACCCCTACCTTCGGGCGCTAATTTTTGGACGCGGCTGTGCCCGTGGCCTATTTTTGGCACACGGAGGCCGCCCGCAAAGTCTCGGGCCATTCCGAGTCCGGCGGACGAACTTCGCCCACGCCCCCCACCAAGGCTATAGCCCACCCGTTTTTTGGCCATTTGGGGGGTTTTGGCACCCCGAACTTCGGGTGCTAATTTTTGGGCGCGGCTGTACCCGTGGCCTATTTTTGGCACACGGAGGCCGCCCGTAAAGTCTCGGGCCATTCCGAGTCCGGCGGAAGAACTTCGCCCACGCCCCCCACCAAGGCTATAGCCCACCCGATTTTTGGCCATTTTTCCGCTGGGGGTTTTGGCACCCGACCTTGGGTGCTAATTTTTGAAGCGGCTGTACCCGTGGCCTATTTTTGGCACAAAGAGGCCGTCCGCAAAGTTTCGTGCCAATCCTAGTCCAGGACGAACTTCGCCACGCCCCCACCAAGGCTATAGCCCACCCGATTTTTGGCCATTTTCCGCAGGGTTTAGCACCCGACCTTGGGCGCTAATTTTGGGCGCGGCAGTGCCCGTGGCCTATTTTTGCCACACGGAGGCAGCCCCCAAAGCCTCGGCCCATTCCGAGTCAGGCGGACCAACTTCGCCCACGCCCCCCACCAAGGCTATACCCCACCCATTTTTTGGCCATTTGGGGGGTTTTGGCACGCCGACCTTGGGCGCTAAATTTTGTCTTGCGGCTGTGCCCGTGGCCTATTTTGGCACAGCGGCCGCCCGCAAAGTCTCGGGCCTTTCTGAGTCCGGCGGACTAACTTCTCCCACGCCCCCCACCAAGGCTATAGCCCACCCGCTTTTTGGCCATTTTTCCACTGGGGGGTTTTGGCACCCCGACCTTCGTGCGCTAATTTTTGGACGCGGCGGTGCCCATGGCCTATTTTTGGCACACGGACGCCGCCCGCAATGTCTCGGGCCATTCCGAGTCCAGCGGACGAACTTCGCCCACGCCCCCCACCAAGGCTATAGCCCACCCGATTTTTGGCCAATTTTCCGCGGGGGGGTTTTGGTACCCCTACCTTCGGGCGCTAATTTTTGGGCGCGGCTGTGCCCGTGGCCTATTTTTGGCACACGGAGGCCGCCCGCAAAGTCTCGGGCCATTCCGAGTCCGGCGGACGAACTTCGCCCACGCCCCCCCCACCAAGGCTATAGCCCACCCGTTTTTGACCATTGGGGGGTTTTGGCACCCCGAACCGGTGCTAATTTTTGGCGCTGTACCCGTGGCCTATTTTTGGCACACGGAGGCCCGTAAAGTCTCGGGCCATTCCGAGTCAGCGGAAGAACTTCGCCACGCCCCCCAAGGCTATAGCCCACCCGATTTTTGGCCATTTTCCGCTGGGGTTTTGGCACCCTGACCTTCGGGCACTAATTTTTGGGCGTGGCTCTGCCCGTGGCCTATTTTTGGCACATGGAGGCCACCCGCAAAGTCTCGGGCCATTCCGAGTCCGGCGGACGAACTTCGCCCACGCCCCCCACCAAGGCTATAACCCACCCGTTTTTTGGCCATTTGGGGGGTTTTGGCACCCCAAACTTCGGGCGCAAATATTTGGGCGCGGCTGTGCCCGTGGCCTATTTTTGGCACACGGAGGCGGCCCGCAAAGTCTCGGTCCATTCCGAGTCCGGCGGACGAACTTCGCCCACGCCCCCCACCAAGGCTATAGCCCACCCGTTTTTTGGCCATTTGGGGGGTTTTGGCACACCGAACTTCGGGTGCTAATTTTTGGGCGCGGCTGTGCCCGTGGCCTATTTTTGGCACACGGAGGCCGCCCGCAAAGTCTCGGGCCATTCCGAGTCCGGCGGACGAATTTCGCCCACGCCGCCCACCAAGGCTATAGCCCACCCGTTTTTTGGCCATTTGGGGGGTTTTGGCACCCCGAACTTCGGGTGCTAATTTTTGGGCGCGGCTGTGCCCGTGGCCTATTTTTGCCACACGGAGGCCGACCGCAAAGTCTCGGGCCTTTCCGAGTCCGGCGGACTAACTACTCCCACGCCCCCCACCAAGGCTATAGCCCACCCGTTTTTTGGCCAATTGGGGGGTTTTGGCACCCCGAACTTCGGGCGCTAATTTTTGGGCGCGGCTGTGCCCGTGGCCTATTTTTGGCACACGGATGCCGCCCGAAAAGTCTGGGTCCATTCCGAGTCCGGTGGACGAACTTCGCCCACGCCCGAGGCTATAGCCAGCCGTTTTTGGCCATTTTTCTGCTGGGGGTTTGGGCACCCCTACCTGCGGGCGATAATTTTGGGGAGGGGCTGGGCCCGTGGCATATTTTTGGCTCACGGTGCCGCCCGCAAAGTCTCGGGCCTTTCCGAGTCCGGCGGACTAACTTCTCCCACGCCCCCCACCAAGGCTATAGCCCACCCGTTTTTTGGCCATTTGGGGGGTTTTGGCACCCCGAACTTCGGGTGCTAATTTTTGGGCGTGGCTGTGCCCGTGGCCTAATTTTGGCACACGGATGCCGCCCGCAAAGTCTCGGGCCATTCCTAGTCCGGCGGACGAACTTCGCCCACGCCCCCCACCAAGGCTATAGCCCACCCGATTTTTGGCCATTTTTCCGCTGGGGGGTTTGGGCACCCTGACCTTCGGGCACTAATTTTTGGGCGTGGCTCTGCCCGTGGCCTATTTTTGGCACATGGAGGCCACCCGCAAAGTCTCGGGCCATTCTGAGTCCGGCGGACGAATTTCGCCCACGCCCCCCACCAAGGCTATAACCCACCCGTTTTTTGGCCATTTGGGGGGTTTTGGCACCCCAAACTTCGGGCGCAAATATTTGGGCGCGGCTGTGCCCGTGGCCTATTTTTGGCACACGGAGGCGGCCCGCAAAGTCTCGGTCCATTCCGAGTCCGGCGGACGAACTTCGCCCACCCCCCCCACCAAGGCTATAGCCCACCCGTTTTTTGGCCATTTGGGGGGTTTTGGCACACCGAACTTCGGGTGCTAATTTTTGGGCGCGGCTGTGCCCGTGGCCTATTTTTGGCACACGGAGGACGCACGCAAAGTCTCGGGCCATTCCGAGTCCGGCGGACGAACTTCGCCCACGCCGCCTACCAAGGCTATAGCCCACCCGTTTTTTGGCCATTTGGGGGGTTTTGGCACCCCGAACTTCGGGTGCTAATTTTTGGGCGCGGCTGTGCCCGTGGCCTATTTTTGCCACACGGAGGCCGACCGCAAAGTCTCGGGCCATTCCGAGTCTGGCGGACGAACTTCGCCCACGCCCCCCCCAAGGCTATAGCCCCCGCGTTTTTTGGCCATTTGGGGGGTTTTGGCACCCCGAACTTCGGGTGCTAATTTTTTGACTCGGCTGTGCCCGTGGCCTATTTTTGGCACACGGAGGCCGCCCGCAAAGTCTCGGGCCATTCCGAGTCCGGCGGACGAACTTCGCCCACACCCCCCACCAAGGCTATAGCCCACCCGTTTTTTGGCCATTTGGGGGGTTTTGGCACCCCAAACTTCGGGTGCTAATTTTTGGGCGGCTGTGCCGTGGCCTATTTTGGCACACGGAGGCCGCCCGTAAAGTCTCGGGCCATTCCGAGTCAGCGGAAGAACTTCGCCACGCCCCCCAAGGCTATAGCCCACCCGATTTTGGCCATTTTCCGCTGGGGTTTGGGCACCCTGACCATCGGGTCCTAATTTTTGGGCGTGGCTGTGCCCGTGGCCTATTTTTGGCACATGGAGGCCTCCCGCAATGTCTCGGGCCATTCCGAGTCCGGCGGACGAACTTCGCCCACCAAAGGCTATAGCCCACCCGTTTTTGGCCATTTGGGGGTTTGGCACCCAGACGGGTGCTAATTTTTGGCCTGTGCCCGTGGCCTATTTTGCCACACGGAGGCCGACCGCAAAGTCTCGGGCCATTCCGAGCCTGGCGGACGAACTTCGCCCACGCCCCCCCCAAGGCTATAGCCCACGCGTTTTTTGGCCATTTGGGGGGTTTTGGCACATCGAACTTCGGGTGCTAATTTTTTGACTCGGCTGTGCCCGTGGCCTATTTTTGGCACACGGAGGCGGCCCGCAAAGTCTCGGGCCATTCCGAGTCCGGCGGACGAACTTCGCCCACGCCCCCCACCAAGGCTATAGCCCACCCGTTTTTTGCCCATTTGGGGGGTTTTGGCACCCCGACGTTCGGGCGCTAATTTTGGGCGCGGCTGTGCCCGTGGCCTATTTTTGGCACACGGAGGCCGCCCGCAAAGTCTCGGGCCATTCCGAGTCCGGCGGACGAAGTTCGCCCACGCCCCCAAGGCTATAGCCACGCGTTTTTGGCCATTTGGGGGTTTTGGCAACCGGGTGCTAATTTTTGGCTGTGCCCGTGGCCAATTTTTGCCACACGGAGGCCGAACGCAAAGTCTCGGGCCATTCCGAGTTCGGCGGACGAACTTCGCCCCAGGCTATAGCCGCGTTTTTGGCCATTTGGGGTTTTGGCAACCGGGTGCTAATTTTTGACTCGGCTGTGCCCGTGGCCTATTTTGGCACACGGAGGCCGCCCGCAAAGTCTCGGGCCATTCCGAGTCCGAGAACGCCCCCCCCACCAAGGCTATAGCCCACCCGTTTTTGCCCATTTGGGGTTTTGGCACCCGACGTTCGGGCGCTAATTTTGGGCGGCTGTGCCCGTGGCCTATTATTGGCACCACGGAGGCCGCCCGCAAAGTCTCGGGCCATTCCGAGTCCGAGCGGACGAACCGCCACGCCCCAAGGCTATAACCCACCCGTTTTTGGCCATTTGGGGTTTTTGCACCCCAAACTTCGGGCGCAAATTTTGGGCGCGGCTGTGCCCGTGGCCTATTTTGGCACCACGGAGGCCGCCCGCAAAGTCTCGGGCCATTCCGAGTCCGGACGAACCGCCACGCCGCCCACAAGGCTATAGCCCACCCGTTTTTGGCCATTTGGGGTTTTGGCTTGAACTTGGGTGCTAATTTTTGGGCGGCTGTGCCGTGGCCTATTTTTGCCACACGGAGGCCGACCGCAAAGTCTCGGGCCATTCCGAGTCTGGCGGACGAACTTCGCCACGCCCCCAAGGCTATAGCCCACGCGTTTTTGGCCATTTGGGGGTTTTGGTGCTAATTTTTGGGCTGTGCCGTGGCCTATTTTGGCACACGGAGGCCGCCTCTCGGGCCATTCCGAGTCCGGACGAACTTCGCCACGCCCCCACAGGCTATAGCCCACCCGTTTTTGGCCATTTGGGGTTTATGGACACGAACCGGGTGCTAATTTTTGGGCTCGTCTGTGCCCTTGTCCTATTTTGTCCACACGGAGGCCGCCAGCAAAGTCTCGGGCCATTCCGAGTGCGGCGGACGGCCCGCCCCCACCAAGGCGCACCGTTTTTGGCCATTTGGGGGTTTTGGCACCCCGTTCAGGCGCTAATTTTGGCGCGGCTGTGCCCGTGGCCTATTTTTGGCACACGGAGGCCGCCCGCAAAGTCTCGGGCCATTCCGAGTCCGGCGGACGAACTTCGCCCACGCCCCCCACCAAGGCTATAGCCTACCCGTTTTTTGGCCATTTGGGGGGTTTTGGCACCCCGACCTTCGGGTGCTAATTTTTGGGCGCGGCTGCGCCCGTGGCCTATTTTTGGCACACGGAGGCCGCCCGCAAAGTCTCGGGCCATTCCGAGTCCGGCGGACGAACTTCGCCCACGCCCCCCACCAAGGCTATAGCCCACCCGTTTTTTGGCCATTTGGGGGGTTTTGGCACCCCGATGTTCGGGCGCTAATTTTGGGTGCGACTGTGCCCGTGGCCTATTTTTGGGACACGGAGGCCGCCCGCAAAGTCTCGGGCCATTCCGAGTCCGGCGGACGAACTTCGCCCACGCCCCCCACCAAGGCTATAGCCCACCCGATTTTTGGCCATTTTTCCGCTGTGGGGTTTTGGCACCCCGAACTTCGGGTGCTAATTTTTCGGCGAGGCTGTGCCCGTGGCCTATTTTTGGCACGCGGAGGCCGCCCGCAAAGTCTCGGGCCATTCCGAGTCCGGCGGACGAACCGCCACGCCCCCACCAAGGCTATAGCCCACCGCTTTTTGGCCATTTGGGGGTTTTGGCACCCGAGGTGCTAATTTTTGGCGCGGCTGCGCCGTGGCTATTGTGGCACACGGAGGCCGCCCGCAAAGTCTCGGGCCATTCGGAGTCCGAGCGGACGAACCGCCACGCCCCCACCAAGGCTATAGCCCACCCGTTTTTGGCCATTTGGGGGTTTTGGCACCTGACGTTCGGGCGTTAATTTTGGGTACGGCTGTGCCCGTGGCCTATTTTTGGAACATTGAGGCCGCCCGCAAAGTCTCGGGCCATTCCGAGTCCGGCGGACGAACTTCGCCCATGCCCCCCACCAAGGCTATAGCCTACCCGTTTTTTGGCCATTTGGGGGGTTTTGGCACCCCGACCTTCGGGCACTACTTTTTGGGCGCGGCATAGCCCGTGGCCTAATTTTGGCACACGGAGGCCACCCGGAAACTCTCGGGCCATTCCGAATCCGGCGGACGAACTTCGCCCCCCACCAAGGCTATAGCCCACCCGTTTTTGGCCATTTTCCGCTGGGGTTTTGGCACCCGACCTTGGGTGCTAATTTTTAGCGCGGCTGTGCCCGTGGCATATTTTGGCACACGGAGGCCGCCCGCAAAGTCTCGGGTCATTCCGAGTCCGGCGGGCGAACTTCGCCCACGCCCCCCAAGGCTATAGCCCACCCGTTTTTTGGCCATTTGGGGGATTTTGGCACCCCGACCTTCGGGCGATAATTTTTGTCTTGTGGCTGTGCCCGCGGCCTATTTTGGCACACGGAGGCCGCCCGTAAAGTCTCGGGCCATTCCGAGTCCGGCGGACGAACCGCCACGCCCCCACCAAGGCTATTGCCCACCCGTTTTTGGCCATTTGGGGTTTTGGCACCCAGTTCAGCGCTAATTTTTGGGCGCGGCTGAGCCCGTGCCCTATTTTTGGCACACGGAGGCAGCCGGCAAAGTCTCGGGCCATTCCGAGTCCGGCGGACGAACTTCGCCCACGCCCCCCACCAAGGCTATAGCCCACCCGTTTTTTGGCCATTTGGATGGTTTTGGCACCCCGACCTTCGGGCGCTAATTTTTGGGTGCGGCTGTGCCCGTGGTCTATTTTTGGCAAACGGAGGCCGGTCGCAAAGTCTCGGGCCATTCGGAGTCCGGCGGACGAACTTCGCCCACGCCCCCCACCAAGGCTATAGCCCACCAATTTTTTGGCCATTTGGGGGGTTTTGGCACCCCGACCTTCGGGCACTAATTTTTGGATGCGGCTGTACCCGTGGCCTATTTTTGGCACACGGAGGCCGCCCGCAAAGTCTCAGGCCATTCCGAGTCCGGCGGACGAACTTCGCCCACGCCCCCCACAAAGGCTATAGCCCACCCGTTTTTTGGCCATTTGGGGGGTTTTGGCACCCCGACGTTCGGGTGCTAATTTTTTGACTCGGCTGTGCCCGTGGCCTATTTTTGCCACACGGAGGCCGCCCGCAAAGTCTCGGACCATTCCGAGTCCGGACGAACTTCGCCACGCCCCACCAAGGCTATAGCCCACCCGTTTTTTGGCCATTTGGGGGTTTTGGCACCCCGACCTTCGGGCTCTAATTTTTGGTTGCGGCTGTTCCCGTGGACTATTTTTGGCACACGGAGGCCGGTCGCAAAGTCTCGGGCCATTCGGAGTCCGGCGGACGAACTTCGCCCACGGCCCCCACCAAGGCTATAGCCCACCAATTTTTGGCAATTTGGGGGTTTTGGCACCCGACCTTCGGGCGCTAATTTTTGATGCGGCTGTGCCCGTGGCCTATTTTGGTACACGGAGGCCGCCCGCAAAGTCTCGGGCCATTCCGAGTCCGGCGGACAAACCTCGCCACGCCCCAAGGCTCTAGCCCGATTTTTGGCCATTTGGGAGGTTTTGGCACCCGACCTTGGGCGCCTATTTTTGGCGCGGCTGTTCCCGTGGCATATTTTTGGCACACGGAGGCCGCCCGCAAAGTCTCGGGCCATTCCGAGTCCGGCGGACAAACTTCGCCACGCCCCCAAAGGCTCTAGCCCAACCGATTTTGGCCATTTGGGAGGTTTTGGCACCCGACCTTGGGCGCCTATTTTTGGGCGCGGCTGTTCCTGTGGCATATTTTTGGCACACGGAGGCCGCCCGTAAAGTCTCGGGCCATTCCGAATCCGGCGGACGAACTTCGCCCACGCCCCCCACCAAGGCTATAGCCCACCCGTTTTTTGGCCATTTTTCCGCTGGGGGGTTTTGGCACCCCGACCTTCGTGTACTAATTTTTGGGTGCGGCTGTGCCCGTGGCCTATTTTTTGCACACGGAGGCCGCCTGCAAAGTCTCGGGCCATACCGACTCCTGCGGGCGAACTTCGCCCACGCCCCCCACCAAGGCTATAGCCCACCCGTTTTTTGGCCATTTGGGGGGTTTTGTCACCCCGACCTTCGGGTGCTAATTTTTTGACTCGGCTGTGCCCGTGGCCTATTTTTACCACACGGAGGCCGCCCGCAAAGTCTCGGACCATTCCGAGTCCGGCGGACAAACTTCGCCCACGCCCCCCACCAAGGCTATAGCCCACCCGTTTTTTGGCCATTTGGGGGGTTTTGGCACCCGAACTTCGGGTGCTAATTTTTGGGCGCGGCTGTGCCCGTGGCCTATTTTTGGCACACGAAGGCCGCCCGCAAAGTCTCGGGCAATTCCGAGTCCGGCGGACAAACATCGCCCACGCCCCCACAAGGCTATTGCCCACCCGTTTTTGGCCATTTGGGGGTTTCGCAACCGGGTGCTAATTTTTGGGCGCGGCTGTGCCAGTGGCCAATTTTTGGCACACGAAGGCCGCCCGCAAATTCTCGGGCCATTCCGAGTCCGGCGGACGAACTTCGCCCACGCCCCCCTCAAGGCTATAGCCCACCAGTTTTTTGGCCATTTGGGGGGTTTTGGCACCCCGACCTTCGGGCGTAAAATTTTGGTCGCGGCTGTGCCCGTGGCCTATTTTTGGCACACGGAGGCCGCCCGCAAAGTCTCGGGCCATTCCGAGTCCGGCGGACGAACTTCGCCCACGCCCCCCACCAAGGTTATAGTCCACCCGATTTTTGGCCATTTTTCCGCTGGGGGGTTTTGGAACCCCAACCTTCGGGCGCTAATTTTTGGGCGCGGCTGGGCCCGTGGCCTATTTTTGGCACACGGAGGCCGCCCGCAAAGTCTCGGGCCATTCCGAGTCCGGCGGACGAACTTCGCCCACGCCCCCCACCAAGGCTTATAGCCCACCCGATTTTTGGCCATTTTTCCGCTGGGGGGTTTTGGCACCCCGAACTTCGGGTGCTAAATTTTTGGACGCGGCTGTGCCCGTGGCCTATTTTTGGCACACGGAGGCCGCCCGCAAAGTCTCGGGCCATTCCGAGTCCGGCGGACGAACTTCGCCCACGCCCCCCACCAAGGCTATAGCCCACCCGTTTTTTGGCCATTTGGGGGGTTTTGGCACCCCGAACTTCGGGTGCTAATTTTTGGGCGCGGCTGTGCCCGTGGCCTATTTTTGTCACACGGAGGCCGCCCGCAAAGTCTCGGGCCATTCCGAGTCCGGCGGACGAACTTCGCCCACGCCCCCCACCAAGGCTATAGCCCACACGTTTTTTGGCCATTTGGGGGGTTTTGGCACCCCGACGTTCGGGCGTTAATTTTGGGCGCGGCTGTGCCCGTGGCCTATTCTTGGAACACGGAGGCCGCCCGCAAAGTCTCGGGCCATTCCGAGTCCGGCGGACGAACTTCGCCCATGCCCCCCACCAAGGCTATAGCCCAACCGATTTTTGGCCATTTGGGAGGTTTTGGCACCCCGACCTTCGGGCGCCGATTTTTGGGCGCGGCTGTTCCCGTGGCATATTTTTGGCACACGGAGGCCGCCCGTAAAGTCTCGGGCCATTCCGAATCCGGCGGACGAACTTCGCCCACGCCCCCCACCAAGGCTATAGCCCACCCGTTTTTTGGCCATTTTTCCGCTGGGGGGTTTTGGCACCCCGACCTTCGTGTACTAATTTTTGGGCGCGGCTGTGCCCGTGGCCTATTTTTGGCACACGGAGGCCGCCTGCAAAGTCTCGGGCCATACCGACTCCTGCGGGCGAACTTCGCCCCCGCCCCCCACCAAGGCTATAGCCCACCCGTTTTTTGGCCATTTGGGGGGTTTTGTCACCCCGACCTTCGGGCGCTAATTTTTGGCTTCGGCTGTGCCCGTGGCCTATTTTTGGCACACGGAGGCCGCCCGCAAAGTCTCGGGCCATTCCGAGTCCGGCGGACGAACTTCGCCCACGCCCCCCACCAAGGCTATAGCCCACCCGTTTTTTGGCCATTTGGGGGGTTTTGGCACCCCGATGTTCGGGCGCTAATTTTGGGCGCGACTGTGCCCGTGGCCTATGTTTGGCACACGGAGGCCGCCCGCAAAGTCTCGGGCCATTCCGAGTCCGGCGGACGAACTTTGCCCACGCCCCCCACCAAGGCTATAGCCCACCCGATTTTTGGCCATTTTTCCGCTGGGGGGTTTTGGCACCCCGAACTTCGGGTGCTAATTTTTGGCGCGGCTGTGCCGTGGCCTATTTTGGCACCACGGAGGCCACCCGCAAAGTCTCGGGCCATTCCGAGTCCGGCGGACGAACCGCCACGCCCCCACCAAGGCTATAGCCCAACCGTTTTTTGGCCATTTGGGGGGTTTTGGCACCCCGACGTTCGGGCGTTAATTTTGGGCGCGGCTGTGCCCGTGGCCTATTTTTGGAACATGGAGGCCGACCGAAAAGTCTCGGGCCATTCCGAGTCCGGCGGACGAACTTCGCCCATGCCCCCCACCAAGGCTATAGCCTACCCGTTTTTTGGCCATTTGGGGGGTTTTGGCACCCCGACATTCGGGCACTACTTTTTGGGCGCGGCTGTGCCCGTGGCCTACTTTTGGCACATGGAGGCCGCCGGCAAAGTTCGGGCCATTCCGAGTCCGGCGGACGAACTTCGCCCATGCCCCCCACCAAGGCTATAGCCTACCCGTTTTTTGGCCATTTGGGGGGTTTTGGCACCCCGACCTTCGGGCACTACTTTTTGGGCGCGGCTGTGCCCGTGGCCTACAGCACCACGGTGGCCGACCGCAAACTCTCGGGCCATTCCGAATCCGGCGGACAAACTTCGCCCACTCCCCCCACCAAGGCTCTAGCCCAACCGATTTTTGGCCATTGGGGAGGTTTTGGCACCCGACCTTGGGCGCCTATTTTTGGCGCGGCTGTTCCGTGGCATATTTTTGCAAGCGGAGGCCGCCCGTAAAGTCTCGGGCCATTCGAATCCGGCGGACGAACTTCGCCGCCCCCACCAAGGCTATAGCCCACCCGTTTTTTGGCCATTTTTCCGCTGGGGGGTTTTGGCACCCCGACCTTCGTGTACTAATTTTTGGGCGTGGCTGTGCCCGTGGCCTATTTTTGGCACACGGAGGCTGCCGGCAAAGTCTCGGGCCATACCGAGTCCTGCGGGCGAACTTCGCCCACGCCCCCCACCAAGGCTATAGCCCACCCGTTTTTTGGCCATTTGGGGGGTTTTGTCACCCCGACCTTCGGGTGCTAATTTTTTGACTCGGCTGTGCCCGTGGCCTATTTTTGCCACACGGAGGCCGCCCGCAAAGTCTCGGGCAATTCCGAGTCCGGCGGATGAACTTCGCCCACGCCCCCCACCAAGGCTATAGCCCACCCGTTTTTTGGCCATTTGGGGGGTTTTGGCACCCCGATGTTCGGGCGCTAATTTTGGGCGCGACTGTGCCCGTGGCCTATTTTTGGCACACAGAGGCCGCCCGCAAAGTCTCCGGCCATTCCGAGTCCGGCGGACGAACTTCGCCCACGCCCCCCACCAAGGCTATAGCCCACCCGTTTTTTGGCCATTTGGGGGGTTTTGTCACCCCGACCTTCGGGAGCTAATTTTTTGACTCGGCTGTGCCCGTGGCCTATTTTTGCCACACGGAGGCCGCCCGCAAAGTCTCGGACCATTCCGAGTCCGGCGGACAAACTTCGCCCACGCCCCCCACCAAGGCTATAGCCCACCCGTTTTTTGGCCATTTGGGGGGTTTTGGCACCCGAACTTCGGGTGCTAATTTTTTGACGCGGCTGTGCCCGTGGCCTATTTTTGGCACACGAAGGCCACCCGCAAAGTCTCGGGCAATTCCGAGTCCGGCGGACAAACTTCGCCCACGCCCCCCACAAAGGCTATTGCCCACCCATTTTTTGGCCATTTGGGGGGTTTTGGCACCCAGAACCGGTGCTAATTTTTAGCGGCTGTGCCCGTGGCCTATTTTTGGCACACGAAGGCCGCCCGCAAATTCTCGGGCCATTCCGAGTCCGGCGGACGAACTTCGCCCACGCCCCCCTCAAGGCTATAGCCCACCAGTTTTTTGGCCATTTGGGGGGTTTTGGCACCCCGACCTTCGGGCGTAAAATTTTGGTCGCGGCTGTGCCCGTGGCCTATTTTTTTGGCATATGGAGGCCACCCGCAAAGTCTCGGGCCATTCCGAGTCCGGACGAACTTCGCCACGCCCCCACCAAGGCTATAGTCCACCCGATTTTTGGCCATTTTCCGCTGGGGGTTTTGGAACCCCAACCTTGGGCGCTAATTTTTGGGCGCGGCTGGGCCGTGGCCTATTTTGGCACGGGAGGCCGCCCGCAAAGTCTCGGGCCATTCCGAGTCCGGCGGACGAACTTCGCCCGCCCCACCAAGGTTATAGTCCACCCGATTTTTGGCCATTTTTCCGCTGGGGGGTTTTGGCACCCCGAACTTCGGGTGCTAAATTTTTGGACGCGGCTGTGCCCGTGGCCTATTTTTGGCACACGGAGGCCGCCCGCAAAGTCTCGGGCCATTCCGAGTCCGGCGGACGAACTTCGCCCACGCCCCCCACCAAGGCTATAGCCCACCCGTGTTTTGGCCATTTGGGGGGTTTTGGCACCCGAACTTCGGGTGCTAATTTTTGGGCGCGGCTGTGCCCGTGGCCTATTTTTGGCACACGGAGGCCGCCCGCAAAGTCTCGGGCCATTCCGAGTCCGGCGGACGAACTTCGCCCACGCCCCCCACCAAGGCTATAGCCCACACGTTTTTTGGCCATTTGGGGGGTTTTGGCACCCCGACGTTCGGGAGTTAATTTTGGGCGCGGCTGTGCCCGAGGCCTATTTTTGGAACACGGAGGCCGCCCGCAAAGTCTCGGGCCATTCCGAGTCCGGCGGACGAACTTCGCCCATGCCCCCCACCAAGGCTATAGCCCAACCGATTTTTGGCCATTTGGGAGGTTTTGGCACCCCGACCTTCGGGCGCCTATTTTTGGGCGCGGCTGTTCCCGTGGCATATTTTTGGCACACGGAGGCCGCCCGTAAAGTCTCGGGCCATTCCGAATCCGGCGGACGAACTTCGCCCACGCCCCCCACCAAGGCTATAGCCCACCCGTTTTTTGGCCATTTTTCCGCTGGGGGGTTTTGGCACCCCGACCTTCGTGTACTAATTTTTGGGCGCGGCTGTGCCCGTGGCCTATTTTTGGCACACGGAGGCCGCCTGCAAAGTCTCGGGCCATACCGACTCCTGCGGGCGAACTTCGCCCGCCCCCAGGCTATAGCCCACCTGTTTTTTGGCCATTTGGTGGGTTTTGTCACCCCGACCTTGGGTGCTAATTTTTGACTCGGCTGTGGCCGTGGCCTATTTTGCGACACGGAGGCCGCCCGCAAAGTCTCGGGCCATTCCGAGTCCGGACGAACCGCCCGCCCCCACCAAGGCTATAGCCCACCCGTTTTTGGCCATTTGGGGGTTTTGGCACCCGATGTTCGGGCGTTAATTTTGGCGCGACTGTGCCCGTGGCCTATTTTGGCACACGGAGGCCGCCCGCAAAGTCTCGGGCCATTCCGAGTCCGGCGGACGAACTTTGCCACGCTCCCCACCAAGGCTATAGCCCACCCGATTTTTGGCCATTTTCCGCTGGGGGTTTTGGCACCCGAACTTCGGGTGCTAATTTTTGGGCGCGGCTGTGCCAGTGTCCTATTATTGGCACACGGAGGCCACCCACAAAGTCTCGGGCCATTCCGAGTCCGGCGGACGAACTTCGCCCACGCCCCCCACCAAGGCTATAGCCAACCCGTTTTTTGGCCATTTGGGGGTTTTGGCACCCGACGTTCGGGCGTTAATTTTGGGCGCGGCTGTGCCCGTGGCCTATTTTTGGAACACGGAGGCCGACCGCAAAGTCTCGGGCCATTCCGAGTCCGGCGGACGAACTTCGCCCATGCCCCCCACCAAGACTATAGCCTACCCGTTTTTTGGCCATTTGGGGGGTTTTGGCACCCCGACCTTCGGGCACTAATTTTTGGGCGCGGCTGTGCCCGTGGCCTACTTTTGGCACACGGAGGCCGCCGGCAAAGTTCGGGCCATTCCGAGTCCGGCGGACGAACTTTGCCCATGCCCCCCACCAAGGCTATAGCCTACCCGTTTTTTGGCCATTTGGGGGGTTTTGGCACCCCGACCTTCGGGCACTACTTTTTGGGCGCGGCTGTGCCCGCGGCCTACTTTTGGCACACGGAGGCCGCCCGCAAACTCTCGGGCCATTCCGAATCCGGCGGACAAACTTCGCCCACTCCCCCCACCAAGGCTCTAGCCCAACCGATTTTTGGCCATTTGGGAGGTTTTGGCACCCCGACCTTCGGGCGCCTATTTTTGGGCGCGGCTGTTCCCGTGGCATATTTTTTGCAAACGGAGGCCGCCCGTAAAGTCTCGGGCCATTCCGAATCCGGACGAACTTCGCCCACGCCCCCCACCAAGGCTATAGCCCACCCGTTTTTTGGCCATTTTTCCGCTGGGGGGTTTTGGCACCCCGACCTTCGTGTACTAATTTTTGGGCGTGGCTGTGCCCGTGGCCTATTTTTGGCACACGGAGGCCGCCTGCAAAGTCTCGGGCCATACCGAGTCCTGCGGGCGAACTTCGCCCACGCCCCCCACCAAGGCTATAGCCCACCCGTTTTTTGGCCATTTGGGGGGTTTTGTCACCCCGACCTTCGGGTGCTAATTTTTTGACTCGGCTGTGCCCGTGGCCTATTTTTGCCACACGGAGGCCGCCCGCAAAGTCTCGGGCAATTCCGAGTCCGGCGGATGAACTTCGCCCACGCCCCCCACCAAGGCTATAGCCCACCCGTTTTTTGGCCATTTGGGGGGTTTTGGCACCCCGATGTTCGGGCGCTAATTTTGGGCGCGACTGTGCCCGTGGCCTATTTTTGGCACACAGAGGCCGCCCGCAAAGTCTCCGGCCATTCCGAGTCCGGCGGACGAACTTCGCCCACGCCCCCCACCAAGGCTATAGCCCACCCGTTTTTTGGCCATTTGGGGGGTTTTGGCACCCGAACTTCGGGTGCTAATTTTTGGCTGTGCCGTGGCCTATTTTTGGCACACGAGGCCGCCCGCAATGTCTCGGGCCATTCCGAGTCCGGCGGACAAACTTACGCCCCCACAAAGGCTATTGCCCACCCGTTTTTGGCCATTTGGGGTTTTGGCACCCGAACCGGGTGCTAATTTTTAGCGGCTGTGCCGTGGCCAATTTTTGCACCACGAGGCCGCCCGCAAATGTTCGGGCCATTCCGAGTCCGGACGAACTTCGCCACGCCCCCTCAAGGCTATAGCCCACCGTTTTTGGCCATTTGGGGTTTTGGCACCCGATCTTCTGGCAATACTTTTTGGGCGTGGCTGTGCCCGTGGCCTACTTTTGGCACACGGAGGCCACCCGCAAACTCTCGGGCCATTCCGAATCCGGCGGACGAACTTCGCCCACGCCCCCCACCAAGGCTCTAGCCCAACCGATTTTTGGCCATTTGGGAGGTTTTGGCACCCCGACCTTCGGGCGCCTATTTTTGGGCGCGGCTGTTCCCGTGGCATATTTTTGGCACACGGAGGCCGCCCGAAAAGTCTCGGGCCATTCCGAATCCGGCGGACGAACTTCGCCCACGCCCCCCACCAAGGCTATAGCCCACCCGTTTTTTGGCCATTTTTCCGCTGGGGGGTTTTGCCACCCCGACCTTCGTGTACTAATTTTTGGGCGCGGCTGTGCCCGTGGCCTATTTTTGGCACACGGAGGCCGCCTGCAAAGTCTCGGGCCATACCGAGTCCTGCGGGCGAACTTCGCCCACGCCCCCCACCAAGGCTATAGCCCACCCGTTTTTTGGCCATTTGGGGGGTTTTGTCACCCCGACCTTCGGGTGCTAATTTTTTGACTCGGCTGTGCCCGTGGCCTATTTTTGCCACACGGAGGCCGCCCGCAAAGTCTCGGGCCATTCTGAGTCCGGCGGACGATCTTCGCCCACGCCCCCTCCAAGGCTATAGCCCACCCGTTTTTTGGCCATTTGGATGGTTTTGGCACCCCGACCTTCGGGCGCAAATTTTTGGGTGCGGCTGTGCCCGTGGTCTATTTTTGGCAAACGGAGGCCGGTCGCAAAGTCTCGGGCCATTCCGAGTCCGGCGGACGAACTTCGCCCACGCCCCCCACCAAGGCTATAGCCCACCAATTTTTTGGCCATTTGGGGGGTTTTGGCACCCCGACCTTCGGGCGCTAATTTTTGGATGCGGCTGTGCCCGTGGCCTATTTTTGGCACACGGAGGCCGCCCGCAAAGTCTCGGGCCATTCCGAGTCCGGCGGACAAACTTCGCCCACGCCCCCCACCAAGGCTCTAGCCCAACCGATTTTTGGCCATTTGGGAGGTTTTGGCACCCCGACCTTCGGGTGCCTATTTTTGGGGGCGGCTGTTCCCGTGGCATATTTTTGGCACACGGAGGCCGCCCGTAAAGTCTCGGGCAATTCCGAATCCGGCGGACGAACTTCGCCCACGCCCCCCACCAAGGCTATAGCCCACCCGTTTTTTGGCCATTTTTCCGCTGGGGGGTTTTGGCACCCCGACCTTCGTGTACTAATTTTTGGGCGTGGCTGTGCCCGTGGCGTATTTTTGGCACACGGAGGCCGCCTGCAAAGTCTCGGGCCATACCGAGTCCTGCGGGCGAACTTCGCCCACGCCCCCCACCAAGGCTATAGCCCACCCGTTTTCTGGCCATTTGGGGGGTTTTGTCACCCCGACCTTCGGGTGCTAATTTTTTGACTCGGCTGTGCCCGTGGCCTATTTTTGCCACATGGAGGCCGTCCGCAAAGTCTCGGGCCATTCCGAGTCCGGCGGACGAACTTCGCCCACGCCCCCCACCAAGGCTATAGCCCACCCGTTTTTTGGCCATTTGGGGGGTTTTGGCACCCGAACTTCGGGTGCTAATTTTTGCGGCTGTGCCCGTGGCCTATTTTGGCACGAGGCCGCACGCAATGTCTCGGGCCATTCCGAGTCCGGCGGACCAACTTCGCCCACGCCCCCCACAAAGGCTATTGCCCACCCGTTTTTTGGCCATTTGGGGGGTTTTGGCACCCGAACTTCGGGTGCTAATTTTTAAGCGGCTGTGCCAGTGGCCAATTTTTGCACCACGAGGCCGCCCGCAATTGTTGGGGCCATTCCTTGTCGGGCGTACGAACTAGGCCAACGCCCCCCCCAAGGCTATAGCCCACCAGTTTTTTGGCCATTTGGGGGGTTTTGGCACCCCGACCTTCGGGCACTAGTTTTTGGGCTTGGCTGTGCCCGTGGCCTAGTTAGGGCACACGGAGGCCACCCGCAAAGTCTCGGGACATTCGAATCCGGACGAACTTCGCCACGCCCCCACCAAGGCTCTAGCCCAACCGATTTTTGGCCATTTGGGAGGTTTTGGCACCCGACCTTGGGCGCCTATTTTTGGCGCGGCTGTTCCGTGGCATATTTTGGCACACGGAGGCCGCCCGTAAAGTCTCGGGCCATTCGAATCCGGCGGACGTACGTCGCCCACGCCCCCCCCCAAGGCTATAGCCCACCCCCTTTTTGGCCATTTGTCCGCTGGGGGGTTTTGGCACCCCGACTTTCGTGTACTAATTTTTGGGCGCGGCTGTGCCCGTGGCCTATTTTGGCACACGGAGGCCGCCTGCAAAGTCTCGGGCCATACCGAGGTCCTGCGGGCGAACCGCCACGCCCCCACCAAGGCTATAGCCCACCCGTTTTTGGCCATTTGGGGTTTTGTCACCCGACCTTGGTGCTAATTTTTGACTTCGGCTGTGCCCGTGGCCTATTTTTGCCACACGGAGGCCGCCCGCAAAGTCTCGGGCCATTCTGAGTCCGGCGGACGATCTTCGCCCACGCCCCCTCCAAGGCTATAGCCCACCCGTTTTTGGCCATTTGGATGGGTTTGGCACCCGACCTTGGGCGCAAATTTTAGGTGCGGCTGTGCCCGTGGTCTATTTTGGCAAACGGAGGCCGGTCGCAAAGTCTCGGGCCATTCCGAGTCCGGCGGACGAACTTCGCCCACGCCCCCCACCAAGGCTATAGCCCACCAATTTTTTGGCCATTTGGGGGGTTTTGGCACCCCGACCTTCGGGCGCTAATTTTTGGATGCGGCTGTGCCCGTGGCCTATTTTTGGCACACGGAGGCCGCCCGCAAAGTCTCGGGCCATTCCGAGTCCGGCGGACAAACTTCGCCCACGCCCCCCACCAAGGCTCTAGCCCAACCGATTTTTGGCCATTTGGGAGGTTTTGGCACCCCGACCTTCGGGTGCCTATTTTTGGGGGCGGCTGTTCCCGTGGCATATTTTTGGCACACGGAGGCCGCCCGTAAAGTCTCGGGCCATTCCGAATCCGGCGGACGAACTTCGCCCACGCCCCCCACCAAGGCTATAGCCCACCCGTTTTTTGGCCATTTTTCCGCTGGGGGGTTTTGGCACCCCGACCTTCGTGTACTAATTTTTGGGCGTGGCTGTGCCCGTGGCGTATTTTTGGCACACGGAGGCCGCCTGCAAAGTCTCGGGCCATACCGAGTCCTGCGGGCGAACTTCGCCCACGCCCCCCACCAAGGCTATAGCCCACCCGTTTTCTGGCCATTTGGGGGGTTTTGTCACCCCGACCTTCGGGTGCTAATTTTTTGACTCGGCTGTGCCCGTGGCCTATTTTTGCCACACGGAGGCCGCCCGCAAAGTCTCGGGCCATTCCGAGTCCGGCGGACGAACTTCGCCCACGCCCCCCACCAAGGCTATAGCCCACCCGTTTTTTGGCCATTTGGGGGGTTTTGGCACCCGAACTTCGGGTGCTAATTTTTGGCGCGGCTGTGCCCGTGGCCTATTTTTGGCACACGAAGGCCGCCCGCAATGTCTCGGGCCATTCCGAGTCCGGCGGACAAACTTCGCCCACGCCCCCCACAAAGGCTATTGCCCACCCGTTTTTTGGCCATTTGGGGGGTTTTGGCACCCGAACTTCGGGTGCTAATTTTTGGGCGCGGCTGTGCCAGTGGCCAATTTTTTGCACACGAAGGCCGCCCGCAAATGTTCGGGCCATTCCGAGTCCGGCGGACGAACTTCGCCCACGCCCCCCTCAAGGCTATAGCCCACCAGTTTTTTGGCCATTTGGGGGGTTTTGGCACCCCGACCTTCGGGCACTACTTTTTGGGCGCGGCTGTGCCCGTGGCCTACTTTTGGCACACGGAGGCCACCCGCAAACTCTCGGGCCATTCCGAATCCGGCGGACGAACTTCGCCCACGCCCCCCACCAAGGCTCTAGCCCAACCGATTTTTGGCCATTTGGGAGGTTTTGGCACCCGACCTTGGGCGCCTATTTTTGGGCGCGGCTGTTCCCGTGGCATATTTTTGGCACACGGAGGCCGCCCGTAAAGTCTCGGGCCATTCCGAATCCGGCGGACGAACTTCGCCCACGCCCCCCACCAAGGCTATAGCCCACCCGTTTTTTGGCCATTTTTCCGCTGGGGGGTTTTGCCACCCCGACCTTCGTGTACTAATTTTTGGGCGCGGCTGTGCCCGTGGCCTATTTTTGGCACACGGAGGCCGCCTGCAAAGTCTCGGGCCATACCGAGTCCTGCGGGCGAACTTCGCCCACGCCCCCCACCAAGGCTATAGCCCACCCGTTTTTTGGCCATTTGGGGGGTTTTGTCACCCCGACCTTCGGGTGCTAATTTTTTGACTCGGCTGTGCCCGTGGCCTATTTTTGCCACACGGAGGCCGCCCGCAAAGTCTCGGGCCATTCTGAGTCCGGCGGACGAACTTCGCCCACGCCCCCCACCAAGGCTATAGCCCACCCGTTTTTTGGCCATTTGGGGGGTTTTGGCACCCCGATGTTCGGGCGCTAATTTTGGGCGCGACTGTGCCCGTGGCCTATTTTTGGCACACGGAGGCCGCCCGCAAAGTCTCGGGCCATTCCGAGTCCGGCGGACGAACTTCGCCCACGCCCCCCACCAAGGCTATAGCCCACCCGATTTTTGGCCATTTTTCCGCTGGGGGGTTTTGGCACCCCGAACTTCGGGTGCTAATTTTTGGGCGCGGCTGTGCCCGTGGCCTATTTTTGGCACACGGAGGCCGCCCGCAAAGTCTCGGGCCATTCCAAGTCCGGCGGACGAACTTCGCCCACGCCCCCCACCAAGGCTATAGCCCACCCGTTTTTTGGCCATTTGGGGGGTTTTGGCACCCCGATGTTCGGACGTTAATTTTGGGCGCGGCTGTGCCCGTGGCCTATTTTTGGAACACGGAGGCCGCCCGCAAAGTCTCGGGCCATTCCGAGTCCGGCGGACGAACTTCGCCCATGCCCCCCACCAAGGCTATAGCCTACCCGTTTTTTGGCCATTTGGGGGGTTTTGGCACCCCGACCTTCGGGCACTACTTTTTGGGCGCGGCTGTGCCGTGGCCTACACAGCACGGAGGCCGCCGGCAAAGTCTCGGGCCATTCCGAGTCCGGCGGACGAATTCGCCCATGCCCCCCACCAAGGCTATAGCCTACCCGTTTTTTGGCCATTTGGGGGGTTTTGGCACCCCGACCTTCGGGCACTACTTTTTGGGCGCGGCTGTGCCCGTGGCCTACTTTTGGCACACGGAGGCCGCCCGCAAACTCTCGGGCCATTCCGAATCCGGCGGACGAACTTCGCCCACGCCCCCCACCAAGGCTCTAGCCCAACCGATTTTTGGCCATTTGGGAGGTTTTGGCACCCCGACCTTCGGGCGCCTATTTTTGGGCGCGGCTGTTCCCGTGGCATATTTTTGGCACACGGAGGCCGCCCGTAAAGTCTCGGGCCATTCCGAATCCGGCGGACGAACTTCGCCCACGCCCCCCACCAAGGCTATAGCCCACCCGTTTTTTGGCCATTTTTCCGCTGGGGGGTTTTGGCACCCCGACCTTCGTGTACTAATTTTTGGGCGCGGCTGTGCCCGTGGCCTATTTTTGGCACACGGAGGCCGCCTGCAAAGTCTCGGGCCATACCGAGTCCTGCGGGCGAACTTCGCCCACGCCCCCCACCAAGGCTATAGCCCACCCGTTTTTTGGCCATTTGGGGGGTTTTGTCACCCCGACCTTCGGGTGCTAATTTTTTGAATCGGCTGTGCCCGTGGCCTTTTTTTGCCACACGGAGGCCGCCCGCAAAGTCTCGGGCCATTCCGAGTCCGGCGGACGAACTTCGCCCACGCCCCCCACCAAGGCTATAGCCCACCCGTTTTTTGGCCATTTGGGGGGTTTTGGCACCCCGATGTTCGGGCGCTAATTTTGGGCGCGACTGTGCCCGTGGCCTATTTTTGGCACACGGAGGCCGCCCGCAAAGTCTCGGGCCATTCCGAGTCCGGCGGACGAACTTCGCCCACGCCCCCCACCAAGGCTATAGCCCATCCGATTTTTGGCCATTTTTCCGCTGGGGGGTTTTGGCACCCCGAACTTTGGGTGCTAATTTTTGGGCGCGGCTGTGCCCGTGGCCTATTTTTGGCACACGGAGGCCGCCCGCAAAGTCTCGGGCCATTCCGAGTCCGGCGGACGAACTTCGCCACGCCCCACCAAGGCTATAGCCCACCCGTTTTTGGCCATTTGGGGGTTTTGGCACCCGACGTTCGGGCGTTAATTTTGGAGCGGCTGTGTCCGTGGCCTATTTTGGAACACGGAGGCCGCCCGCAAAGTCTCGGGCTATTCCGAGTCCGGCGGACGAACTTCGCCCATGCCCCCACCAAGGCTATAGCCTACCCGTTTTTGGCCATTTGGGGGTTTTGGCACCCGACCTTGGGCACTACTTTTTGGCGCGGCTGTGCCCGTGGCCTACACAGCACGGACGCCGCCCGCAAACTCTCGGGCCATTCCGAATCCGGACGAACTTCGCCCCCCCCACCAAGGCTATAGCCCACCCGTTTTTGGCCATTTTCCGCTGGGGTTTTGTTACCCGACCTTGGGTGCTAATTTTGGTTCGGCTCTGCCGTGGCCTATTTTGGCACCACGGAGGCCGCCCATAAAGTCTCGGGCCATTCCGAGTCCGGACGAACCGCCACGCCCCCACCAAGGCTATAGCCCACCCGATTTTTGGCCATTTTTCCGCTGGGGTTTTGGCACCCGAACTTCGGGTGCAAATTTTTGGCGCGCTGTGCCCGTGGCCTATTTTGGCACACGGAGGCCACCCGCAAAGTCTCGGGCCATTCCGAGTCCGGCGGACGAACTTCGCCACGCCCCCACCAAGGCTATAGCCCACCCGTTTTTGGCCATTTGGGGGTTTTGGCACCCCGATGTTCGGGCGTTAATTTTGGGCGCGGCTGTGCCCATGGCCTATTTTGGAACACGGAGGCCGCCCGCAAAGTCTCGGACCATTCCGAGTCCGGCGGACGAACTTCGCCCACGCCCCCAACCTAGGCTATAGCCTACCCGTTTTTGGCCATTTTGGGGGGTTTTGGCACCCCGACCTTCGGGCACTACTTTTTAGGTGCGGCTGTGCCCGTGGCCTACACAGCACGGAGGCCGCCGGCAAAGTCTCGGGCCATTCCGAGTCCGGCGGACGAGTCGCCCATGCCCCCACCAAGGCTATAGCCTACCCGTTTTTGGCCATTTGGGGGTTTTGGCACCCGACCTTCTGGCACTACTTTTTGGGCGGCTGTGCCCGTGGCCTACACAGCACGGAGGCCGCCCGCAAACTCTCGGGCCATTCCGAATCCGGCGGACAAACTTCGCCCACGCCCCCCACCAAGGCTCTAGCCCAACCGATTTTTGGCCATTTGGGAGGTTTTGGCACCCGACCTTCGGGCGCCTATTTTTGGGCACGGCTGTTCCCGTGGCATATTTTTGGCACACGGAGGCCGCCCGTAAAGTCTCGGGCCATTCGAATCCGGCGGACGAACTTCGCCACGCCCCCACCAAGGCTATAGCCCACCCGTTTTTGGCAATTTTTCCGCTGGGGGTTTTGGCACCCGACCTTCGTGTACTAATTTTTGGGCGCGGCTGTGCCCGTGGCCTATTTTGGCACACGGAGGCCGCCTGCAAAGTCTCGGGCCATACCGAGTCCTGCGGGCGAACCGCCCGCCCCACCAAGGCTATAGCCCACCCGTTTTTTGGCCAATTTCGGGCTTTAGTCAACCCGACAATCGGGTGCTAATTTTTTGAATCGGCTGAGCCCGTTGCCTTTTTTTGCCACACGGAGGCCGCCAGCATATTCTCTGGCCATTCCGTGTCCGGCGGACGAACTTCGCCCACGCCCCCCACCAAGGCTATAGCCCACCCGTTTTTTGGCCATTTGGGGTTTTGGCACCCGATGTTGGGGCGCTAATTTTGGGCGCGCCTGTGCCCGTGGCCTTTTTTTGGCACACGGAGGCCGCCCGCAAAGTCTCGGGCCATTCCGAGTCCGGCGGACGAACTTCGCCCGCCCCACCAAGGCTATAGCCGAGGCGATTTTTGGCCATTTTCCGCTGGGGGTTTTGGCACCCGAACTTGGGTGCTAATTTTTGTCTTGGCTGTGCCGTGGCCTATTTTTGGCACACGGAGGCCGCCCGCAAAGTCTCGGGCCATTCCGAGTCCGGCGGACGAACTTCGCCCACGCCCCCCACCAAGGCTATAGCCCACCCGTTTTTTGGCCATTTGGGGGGTTTTGGCACCCCGACGTTCGGGCGTTAATTTTGGACGCGGCTGTGCGCGTGGCCTATTTTTGGAACACGGAGGCCGCCCGCAAAGTCTCGGGCTATTCCGAGTCCGGCGGACGAACTTCGCCCATGCCCCCCACCAAGGCTATAGCCTACCCGTTTTTTGGCCATTTGGGGGGTTTTGGCACCCCGACCTTCGGGCACTACTTTTTGGGCGCGGCTGTGCCCGTGGCCTACTTTTGGCACACGGAGGCCGCCCGCAAACTCTCGGGCCATTCCGAATCCGGCGGACGAACTTCGCCCACGCCCCCCACCAAGGCTATAGCCCACCCGTTTTTTGGCCATTTTTCCGCTGGGGGGTTTTGGCACCCCGACCTTCGGGTGTTAATTTTTGGGTTCGGCTCTGCCCGTGGCCTATTTTTGGCACACGGAGGCCGCCCGCAAAGTCTCGGGCCATTCCGAGTCCGGCGGGCGAACTTCGCCCACGCCCCCCACCAAGGCTATAGCCCACCCGTTTTTTGGCCATTTGGGGGATTTTGGCACCCCGACCTTCGGGCGATAATTTTTGTGCGCGGCTGTGCCCGTGGCCTATTTTTGGCACACGGAGGCCGCCCGTAAAGTCTCGGGCCATTCCGAGTCCGGCGGACGAACTTCGCCCACGCCCCCCACCAAGGCTATTGCCCACCCGTTTTTTGGCCATTTGGGGGGTTTTGGCACCCCGAACTTCGGGCGCTAATTTTTGGGCGCGGCTGAGCCCGTGGCCTATTTTTGGCACACGGAGGCCGCCGGCAAAGTCTCGGCCCATTCCGAGTCCGGCGGACGAACTTCTCCCACGCCCCCCACCAAGGCTATAGCCCACCCGTTTTTTGGCCATTTGGATGGTTTTGGCACCCCGACCTTCGGGCGCTAATTTTTGGGTGCGGCTGTGCCCGTGGTCTATTTTTGGCACACGGAGGCCGGTCGCAAAGTCTCGGGCCATTCGGAGTCCGGCGGACGAACTTCGCCCACGCCCCCCACCAAGGCTATAGCCCACCAATTTTTTGGCCAATTGGGGGGTTTTGGCACCCCGACGTTCGGGCGTTAATTTTGGGCGCGGCTGTGTACGTGGCCTATTTTTGGAACACGGAGGCCGTCCGCAAAGTCTCGGCCCATTCCGAGTCCGGCGGACGAACTTCGCCCATGCCCCCCACCAAGGCTATAGCCTACCCGTTTTTTGGCCATTTGGGGGGTTTTGGCACCCCGACCTTCGGGCACTACTTTTTGGGCGCGGCTGTGCCCGTGGCCTACCACAGCAGGCCGCCCGCAAACTCTCGGGCCATTCCGAATCCGGACGAACTTCGCCCGCCCCCACCAAGGCTATTGCCCACCCGTTTTTGGCCATTTGGGGGTTTGGCACCCGAACCGGGCGCTAATTTTTAGCGCGGCTGAGCCCGTGGCCTATTTTTGGCACACGGAGGCCGCGGCAAAGTCTCGGACCATTCCGAGTCAGGACGAACCGCCCGCCCCCACCAAGGCTATAGCCCACCCGTGTTTTGGCCATTTGGATGGTTTTGGCACCCCGACCTTCGGGCGCTAATTTTTGGGGGCGGCTGTGCCCGTGGCCTATTTTTGCCACACGGAGGCCACCCGCAAAGTCTCGGGCCATTCCGATCCGGCGGACGAACTTCGCCCACGCCCCCCACCAAGGCTATAGCCCACCCGTTTTTTGGCCATTTGGGGGGTTTTGGCACCCCGACGTTCGGGCGTTAATTTTGCCGCGGCTGTGCCCGTGGCCTATTTTTGGAACACGGAGGCCGCCCGCAAAGTCTCGGGCCATTCCGAGTCCGGCGGACGAACTTCGCCCATGCCCCCCACCAAGGCTATAGCCTACCCGTTTTTTGGCCATTTGGGGGGTTTTGGCACCCCGACCTTCGGGCACTACTTTTTGGGCGCGGCTGTGCCCGTGGCCTACTTTTGGCACACGGAGGCCGCCCGCAAACTCTGGGGCCATTCCGAATCCGGCGGACGAACTTCGCCCACGCCCCCCACCAAGGCTATAGCCCACCCGTTTTTTGGTCATTTTTCCGCTGGGGGGTTTTGGCACCCCGACCTTCGGGTGCTAATTTTTGGGTGCGGCTGTGCCCGTGGCCTATTTTTGGCACACGGAGGCCGCCCGTAAAGTCTCGGGCCATTCCGAGTCCGGCGGACGAACTTCGCCCACGCCCCCCACCAAGGCTATAGCCCACCCGATTTTTGGCCATTTGGGGGGTTTTGGCATCCCGACCTTCGGGCGCTAATTTTTGGGCGGGGCTGTGGCCGTGGATCATTTTTGGCACACAGAGGCTGCCCGCAAAGTCTCGGCCCATTCCGAGTACGGCGGACGAACTTCGCCCACGCCCCCCACAAAGGCTATAGCCCACCCGTTTTTTGGCCATTTGGGGGGTTTTGGCACCCCGAACTTCGGGTGCTAATTTTTGGGCGCGGCTGTGCCCGTGGCTTATTTTTGGCACACGGAGGCCGCCCGCTAAGTCTCGGGCCTTTCCGAGTCAGCGGACGAACCGCCACGCCCCCACCAAGGCTATAGCCCACCCGTTTTTGGCCAATTGGGGGGGTTTGGGAACCCCTACCTTCGGGCGCTAATTTTTGGGCGCGGCTGTGCCTGTGGTCTAGTTTTGGCACACGGAGGCCGCCCGCAATGTCTCGGGCCATTCCGAGTCCGGCGGACGAACTTAGCCCACGCCCCCCACCAAGGCTATAGCCCAACCGATTATTGGCCATTTTTCCGCTGGGGGGTTTTGGCACCCCGACCTTCGGGCGCTAATTTTTGGGCGCGGCTATGACCGTGGCCTATTTTTGGCATATGGAGGCCACCCGCAAAGTCTCGGGCCATTCCGAGTCCGGCGGACGAACTTCGCCCATGCCCCCCACCAAGGCTATAGCCTACCCGTTTTTTGGCCATTTGGGGGGTTTTGGCACCCCGACCTTCGGGCACTACTTTTTGGGCGCGGCTGTGCCCGTGGCCTACTTTTGGCACACGGAGGCCGCCCGCAAACTCTGGGGCCATTCCGAATCCGGCGGACGAACTTCGCCCACGCCCCCCACCAAGGCTATAGCCCACCCGTTTTTTGGTCATTTTTCCGCTGGGGGGTTTTGGCACCCCTTGCTAATTTTTGGGCGCGGCTGTGCCCGTGGCCTATTTTTGGCACACGGAGGCCGCCCGTAAAGTCTCGGGCCATTCCGAGTCCGGCGGACGAACTTCGCCCACGCCCCCCACCAAGGCTATAGCCCACCCGTTTTTTGGCCATTTGGGGGGTTTTGGCACCCCGACGTTCGGGCGTTAATTTTGGGCGCGGCTGTGCCCGTGGCCTATTTTTGGAACACGGAGGCCGCCCGCAAAGTCTCGGGCCATTCCGAGTCCGGCGGACGAACTTCGCCCATGCCCCCCACCAAGGCTATAGCCCACCCGTTTTTTGGCCATTTTTCCGCTGGGGGGTTTTGGCACCCCGACCTTCGGGTGCTAATTTTTGGGTGCGGCTGTGCCCGTGGCCTATTTTTGGCACACGGAGGCCGCCCGAAAAGTCTCGGGCCATTCCGAGTCCGGCGGGCGAACTTCGCCCACGCCCCCCACCAAGGCTATAGCCCACCCGTTTTTTGGCCATTTGGGGGATTTTGGCACCCCGACCTTCGGGGGATAATTTTTGTGCGCGGCTGTGCCCGTGGCCTATTTTTGGCACACGGAGGCCGCCCGTAAAGTCTCGGGCCATTCCGAGTCCGGCGGACGAACTTCGCCCACGCCCCCCACCAAGGCTATTGCCCACCCGTTTTTTGGCCATTTGGGGGGTTTTGGCACCCCGAACTTCGGGCGCTAATTTTTGGGCGCGGCTGAGCCCGTGGCCTATTTTTGGCACACGGAGGCCGCCGGCAAAGTCTCGGGCCATTCCGAGTCCGGCGGACGAACTTCGCCCACGCCCCCTCCAAGGCCATAGCCCACCCGTTTTTTGGCCATTTGGATGGTTTTGGCACCCCGACCTTCGGGCGCTAATTTTTGGGTGCGGCTGTGCCCGTGGTCTATTTTTGGCACACGGAGGCCGGTCGCAAAGTCTCGGGCCATTCGGAGTCCGGCGGACGAACTTCGCCCACGCCCCCCACCAAGGCTATAGCCCACCAATATTTTGGCCATTTGGGGGGTTTTGGCACCCCGACCTTCGGGCGCTAATTTTTGGATGCGGCTGTGCCCGTGGCCTATTTTTGGCTTACGGAGGCCGCCCGCAAAGTCTCGGGCCATTCCGAGTCCGGCGGACGGACTTCGCCCACGCCCCCCACCAAGGCTATAGCCCACCCGTTTTTTGGCCATTTGGGGGGTTTTGGCACCCCGACCTTCGGGCACTAATTTTTGGGCGCGGCTGTGCCCGTGGCCTATTTTTGGCACACAGAGGCCGCCTGCAAAGTCTCGGGCCACCATTTGGGGGTTTTGGCACCCGACCTTCGGGGTCTATTTTTTTGGCGCGGCTGTGCCGTGGCCTATTTTTGGCACTCGGAGGCTGCCCGCATAGTCTTGGGGCATTCCGAGTCCGGCGGTCGAACTTCGCCCACGCCCCCCACCAAGGCTATAGCACACCCGATTTTTGGCCATTTGGGGTTTTGGCACCCGGGTGCTAATTTTTGCGGCTGTGCCCGTGGCTTATTTTGGCACACGGAGGCCGCCCGCTAAGTCTCGGGCCTTTCCGAGTCCAGCGGACGAACTTCGCCACGCCCCCACCAAGGCTATAGCCCACCCGTTTTTGGCCATTTGGGGGTTTTGGCACCCGACCTTCGGGCGCTAATTTTTGGCGCGGCTGTGCCTGTGGTCTAGTTTTGGCACACGGAGGCCGCCCGCAATGTCTCGGGCCATTCCGAGTCCGGACGAACTTAGCCGCCCCCACCAAGGCTATAGCCCAACCGATTATTGGCCATTTTCCGCTGGGGTTTTGGCACCCGACCTTGGGCGCTAATTTTTAGGCGCGGCTATGACCGTGGCCTATTTTTGGCATATGGAGGCCACCCGCAAAGTCTCGGGCCATTCCGAGTCCGGCGGACGAACTTCGCCCATGCCCCCACCAAGGCTATAGCCTACCCGTTTTTGGCCATTTGGGGTTTTGGCACCCCGACCTTCGGGCACTACTTTTTGGCGCGGCTGTGCCCGTGGCCTACCACACGGAGGCCGCCCGCAAACTCTGGGGCCATTCCGAATCCGGACGAACTTCGCCACGCCCCCCAAGGCTATAGCCCACCCGTTTTTGGTCATTTTTCCGCTGGGGTTTTGGCACCCGAACCGGTGCTAATTTTTGGCGCGGCTGTGCCCGTGGCCTATTTTGGCACACGGAGGCCGCCCGTAAAGTCTCGGGCCATTCCGAGTCCGGACGAACTTCGCCCACGCCCCCACCAAGGCTATAGCCCACCCGTTTTTTGGCCATTTGGGGGGTTTTGGCACCCCGACGTTCGGGCGTTAATTTTGGGCGCGGCTGTGCCTGTGGCCTATTTTTGGAACACGGAGGCCGCCCGCAAAGTCTCGGGCCATTCCGAGTCCGGCGGACGAACTTCGCCCATGCCCCCCACCAAGGCTATAGCCCACCCGTTTTTTGGCCATTTTTCCGCTGGGGGGTTTTGGCACCCCGACCTTCGGGTGCTAATTTTTGTGCGCGGCTGTGCCCGTGGCCTATTTTTGGCACACGGAGGCCGCCCGTAAAGTCTCGGGCCATTCCGAGTCCGAGCGGGCGAACTTCGCCCCACCAAGGCTATAGCCCACCCGTTTTTGGCCATTTGGGGGATTTTGGCACCCGACCTTCGAGGATAATTTTTGTCTTGGCTGTGCCCGTGGCCTATTTTTGGCACACGGAGGCCGCCCGTAAAGTCTCGGGCCATTCCGAGTCCGGCGGACGAACTTCGCCCACGCCCCCCACCAAGGCTATTGCCCACCCGTTTTTTGGCCATTTGGGGGGTTTTGGCACCCCGAACTTCGGGCGCTAATTTTTGGGCGCGGCTGAGCCCGTGGCCTATTTTTGGCACACGGAGGCCGCCGGCAAAGTCTCGGGCCATTCCGAGTCCGGCGGACGAACTTCGCCCACGCCCCCTCCAAGGCCATAGCCCACCCGTTTTTTGGCCATTTGGATGGTTTTGGCACCCCGACCTTCGGGCGCTAATTTTTGGGTGCGGCTGTGCCCGTGGTCTATTTTTGGCACACGGAGGCCGGTCGCAAAGTCTCGGGCCATTCGGAGTCCGGCGGACGAACTTCGCCCACGCCCCCCACCAAGGCTATAGCCCACCAATTTTTTGGCCATTTGGGGGGTTTTGGCACCCCGACCTTCGGGCGCTAATTTTTGGATGCGGCTGTGCCCGTGGCCTATTTTTGGCTTACGGAGGCCGCCCGCAAAGTCTCGGGCCATTCCGAGTCCGGCGGACGGACTTCGCCCACGCCCCCCACCAAGGCTATAGCCCACCCGTTTTTTGGCCATTTGGGGGGTTTTGGCACCCCGACCTTCGGGCACTAATTTTTGGGCGCGGCTGTGCCCGTGGCCTATTTTTGGCACACAGAGGCCGCCTGCAAAGTCTCGGGCCATACCGAGTCCTGCGGGCGAACTTCGCCCACGCCCCCCACCAAGGCTATAGCCCACCCGATTTTTGGCCATTTGGGGGGTTTTGGCACCCCGACCTTCGGGGGCTAATTTTTGGGCGCGGCTGTGCCGTGGCCTATTGCACACTGAGGCTGCCCGCAAAGTCTTGGGCCATTCCGAGTCCGGCGGTCGAACTTCGCCCACGCCCCCCACCAAGGCTATAGCCCACCCGATTTTTGGCCATTTGGGGGGTTTTGGCATCCCGACCTTCGGGCGCTAATTTTTGGGCGTGGCTGTGGCCGTGGATCATTTTTGGCACACAGAGGCTGCCCGCAAAGTCTCGGCCCATTCCGAGTACGGCGGACGAACTTCGCCCACGCCCCCCACAAAGGCTATAGCCCACCCGTTTTTTGGCCATTTTGGGGGTTTTCGAACTTGCTAATTTTTGGCGGCTGTGCCGTGGCTTATTTTGGCACACGGAGGCCGCCCGCTAAGTCTCGGGCCTTTCCGAGTCCAGCGGACGAACTTCGCCCACGCCCCCCACCAAGGCTATAGCCCACCCGTTTTTTGGCCATTTGGGGGGTTTTGGCACCCCGACCTTCGGGCGCTAATTTTTGGGCGCGGCTGTGCCTGTGGTCTAGTTTTGGCACACGGAGGCCGCCCGCAATGTCTCGGGCCATTCCGAGTCCGGCGGACGAACTTAGCCCACGCCCCCCACCAAGGCTATAGCCCAACCGATTATTGGCCATTTTTCCGCTGGGGGGTTTTGGCACCCCGACCTTCGGGCGCTAATTTTTGGGCGCGGCTATGACCGTGGCCTATTTTTGGCATATGGAGGCCGCCCGCAAAGTCTCGGGCCATTCCGAGTCAGGCGGACGAACTTCGCCCGCGCCCCCCACCAAGGCTATAGCCCACCCGTTTTTTGGCCATTTGGGGGGTTTTGGTACCCCGACCTTTGGGTGCTAATTTTTGGGTGCGGCTGTGCCCGTGGCCTATTTTTGGCACACGGAGGCCGCCCGCAAAGTCTCGGGCAATTCCGAGTCCGGCGGACGAACTTCGCCCGCCCCACCAAGGCTATAGCCCACCCGTTTTTGGCCATTTTCCGCTGGGGTTTTGGCACCCGAACTTCGGGCGCTAATTTTTGGGCGCGGCTATGCCCGTGGCATATTTTTGGCATATGGAGGCCGCCCGCAAAGTCTCGGGCCATTCCGAGTCCGGCGGACGAACTTCGCCCACGCCCCCCACCAAGGCTATAGCCCACCCGATTTTTGGCCATTTTTCCGCTGGGTGGTTTTGGCACTCCGACCTCCGGGTACTAATTTTTGGGTGCGGCTATGCCCGTTGCCTATTTTTGGAACACGGAGGCCACCCGCAAAGTCTCGGGCCATTCCGAGTCCGACGGACGAACTTCGCCCGCCCCCACCAAGGCTATAGCCCACCCGTTTTTTGGCCATTTGGATGGTTTTGGCACCCCGACCTTCGGGCGCTAATTTTTGGGTGCGGCTGTGCCCGTGGTCTATTTTTGGCACACGGAGGCCGGTCGCAAAGTCTCGGGCCATTCGGAGTCCGGCGGACAAACTTCGCCCACGCCCCCCACCAAGGCTATAGCCCACCAATTTTTTGGCCATTTGGGGGGTTTTGGCACCCCGACCTTCGGGCGCTAATTTTTGGATGCGGCTGTGCCCGTGGCCTATTTTTGGCACACGGAGGCCGCCCGCAAACTCTCGGGCCATTCCGAGTCCGGCGGACAAACTTCGCCCACGCCCCCCACCAAGGCTCTAGCCCAACCGATTTTTGGCCATTTGGGAGGTTTTGGCACCCCGACCTTCGGGCGCCTATTTTTGGGCGCGGCTGTTCCCGTGGCATATTTTGGCACACGGAGGCCGCCCGTAAAGTCTCGGGCCATTCCGAATCGGGCGGACGAACTTCGCCCACGCCCCCCACCAAGGCTATAGCCCACCCATTTTTTGGCCATTTTTCCGCTGGGGGGTTTTGGCACCCCGACCTTCGTGTACTAATTTTTGGGCGCGGCTGTGCCCGTGGCCTATTTTTGGCACACGGAGGCCGCCTGCAAAGTCTCGGGCCATACCGAGTCCTGCGGGCGAACTTCGCCCACGCCCCCCACCAAGGCTATAGCCCACCCGTTTTTTGGCCATTTGGGGGGTTTTGTCACCCGACCTTGGGTGCTAATTTTTGACTCGGCTGTGCCCGTGGCCTATTTTGGCACCACGGAGGCCGCCCGCAAAGTCTCGGGCCATTCCGAGTCCGCGGACGAACTTCGCCCGCCCCACCAAGGCTATAGCCCACCGTTTTTGGCCATTTGGGGGTTTTGGCACCCGATGTTCGGGCGCTAATTTTGGGCGCGACTGTGCCCGTGGCCTATTTTGGCACCACGGAGGCCGCCCGCAGAGTCTCGGGCCAGTCCGAGTCCGGCCGACGAACTTCGCCCACGCCCCCCACCACGGCTATAGCCCACCCGTTTTTTGGCCATTTGGGGGGTTTTGGCACCCCGATGTTCGGGCGCTAATTTTTGGCCCGACATTGCCCGTGGCCTAATTTTGGCACACGGAGGCCGCCCACAAAGTCTCGGGCCATTCCGAGTCCGGCGGACGAACCGCCCGCCCCCACCAAGGCTATAGCCCACCCGTTTTTTTGCCATTTGGGGGGTTTTGGCACCCCGACGTTCGGGCGTTAATTTTGGGCGCGGCTGTGCCCGTGGCCTATTTTTGGAACACGGAGGCCGCCCGGAAAGTCTCGGGTCATTCCGTGTCCGGCGGACGAACTTCGCCCATGCCCCCCACCAAGGCTATAGCCTACCCGTTTTTTGGCCATTTGGGGGGTTTTGGCACCCCGACCTTCGGGCACTACTTTTTGGGCGCGGCTGTGCCGTGGCCTACTTTTGGCACACGGAGGCCGCCCGCAAACTCTCGGGCCATTCCGAATCCGGCGGACGAACTTCGCCCACGCCCCCCACCAAGGCTCTAGCCCAACCGATTTTTGGCCATTTGGGAGGTTTTGGCACCCCGACCTTCGGGCGCCTATTTTTGGGCGCGGCTGTTCCCGTGGCATATTTTTGGCACACGGAGGCCGCCCGTAAAGTCTCGGGCCATTCCGAATCCGGCGGACGAACTTCGCCCACGCCCCCCAACAAGGTTTTTAGCCCACCCGTTTTTTGGCCATTTTTCCGCTGGGGGGTTTTGGCACCCCGACCTTCGTGTACTAATTTTTGGGCGCGGCTGTGCCCGTGGCCTATTTTTGGCACACGGAGGCCACCTGCAAAGTCTTGGGCCATACCGAGTCCTGCGGGCGAACCGCCACGCCCCCACCAAGGCTATAGCCCACCCGTTTTTGGCCATTTGGGGGTTTTCTCACCCGACCTTGGGTGCTAATTTTTGACTCGGCTGTGCCGTGGCCTATTTTGCCACCACGGAGGCCGTCCGCAAAGTCTCGGGCCATTCCGAGTCCGGCGGACGAACCGCCCCCCCACCAAGGCTATAGCCCACCCGTTTTTTGGCCATTTGGGGGGTTTTGGCACCCCGACCTTCATGTACTAATTTTTGGGCGCGGCTGTGCCCGTGGCCTACTTTTGGCACACGGAGGCCGCCCGCAAAGTCTCGGGCCATTCCGAATCTGGCGGACCGCCACGCTCCCCACCAAGGCTATAGCCCACCCGGTTTTTGCCATTTGGGGGTTTTGGCACCCGACCTTCGGGCGCTAATTTTTGGCGCGGCTGTGCCCGTGGCCTATTTTGGCACACGGAGGCCACCTGCAAAGTCTAGGGCCATTCCGAGTCCGAGGACGAACCGCCACGCCCCCCACCAAGGCTATAGCCCACCCGTTTTTTTGCCATTTGGGGGGTTTTGGCACCCCGAACTTCGGGTGCTAATTTTTGGGCGCGGCTGTGACCGTGGCAAATTTTTGGCACACGGAGGCCACCTGCAAAGTCTTGGGCCATACCGAGTCCTGCGGGCGAACTTCGCCCACGCCCCCCACCAAGGCTATAGCCCACCCGTTTTTTGACCATTTGGGGGGTTTTGGCACCCCGACCTTCGGGCGCTAATTTTTGGGCGTGGCTGTCCCCGTGGCCTATTTTTGGCACACGGAGGCCGCCCGCAAAGTCTCGGGCCATTCCGAGTCCGGCGGACGAATTCGCCCACGCTCCCCACCAAGGCTATAGCCCACCCGGTTTTTTGCCATTTGGGGGGTTTTGGCACCCCGACCTTCGGGCGCTAATTTTTGGGCGCGGCTGTGCCCGTGGCCTATTTTTGGCACACGGAGGCCACCTGCAAAGTCTAGGGCCATTCCGAGTCCGGCGGACGAACTTCGCCCACGCCCCCCACCAAGGCTATAGCCCACCCGTTTTTTTGCCATTTGGGGGGTTTTGGCACCCCGAACTTCGGGTGCTAATTTTTGGGCGCGGCTGTGACCGTGGCAAATTTTTGGCACACGGAGGCCGCCCGCAAAGTCTCGGGCCATTCCGAGTCCGGCGGACGAATTCGCCCACGCCCCCCGCCAAGGCTATCGCCCACCCGTTTTTTTGCCATTTGGGGGGTTTTGGCACCCCGACCTTCGGGCGCTAATTTTTGGGCGCGGCTGTGCCCGTGGCCTATTTTTGGCACACGGAGGCCACCCGCAAAGTCTAGGGCCATTCCGAGTCCGGCGGACGAACTTCGCCCACGCCCCCCACCAAGGCTATAGCCCACCCGTTTTTTGGCCATTTGGGGGGTTTTGGCACCCCGACCTCCGGGAACTAATTTTTGGGCGCGCCTGTGGCCGTGGCCTATTTTTGGCACACGGAGGCTGCACGCAAAGTCTCGGGCCATTCCGAGTTCGGCGGACGAACTTCGCCCACGCCCCCCAACAAGGCTATGGCCCACCCGTTTTTTGGTCATTTGGGGGAGTTTGGCACCCCGACCTTCGGGTGCTAATTTTTGGACGAGGCTGTGCCCGTGGCCTATTTTTGGCACACAGAGGCCGTCCGCAAAGTCTCGGGCCATTCCGAGTCCGGCGGACGAAATCGCCCCCCACAAAGGCTATAGCTCACCCGTTTTTTGCCCATTTGGGGGGTTTTGGCACCCCGACCTTCGGGCGCTAATTTTTGGGCGTGGCTGTCCCCGTGGCCTATTTTTGGCACACGGAGGCCGCCCGCAAAGTCTCGGGCCATTCCGAGTCCGGCGGACGAATTCGCCCACGCCCCCCACCAAGGCTATAGCCCACCCGGTTTTTTGCCATTTGGGGGGTTTTGGCACCCCGAACATAGGGCGCTAATTTTTGGCGCGGCTGTGCCCGTGGCCTATTTTGGCACCACGGAGGCCACCATCAAAGTGTAGGGCCATTCCGAGTCCGGCGGACGAACCGCCCGCCCCCACCAAGGCTATAGCCCACCCGTTTTTGCCATTTGGGGGTTTTGGCACCCGAACCGGTGCTAATTTTTGGCGCGGCTGTGACCGTGGCAAATTTTGGCACACGGAGGCCGCCCGCAAAGTGTCGGGCCATTCCGAGTCCGAGCGGACGCCCCCCAAGGCTATAGCCCACCCGTTTTTGCCATTTGGGGGGTTTTGGCACCCCGACCTTCGGGCGCTAATTTTTGGGCGCGGCTGTGCCCGTGGCCTATTTTTGGCACACGGAGGCCACCCGCAAAGTCTAGGGCCATTCCGAGTCCGGCGGACGAACTTCGCCCACGCCCCCCGCCAAGGCTATAGCCCACCCGTTTTTTTGCCATTTGGGGGGTTTTGGCATCCCGACCTTCGGGCGCTAATTTTTGGGCGCGGCTATGCCCGTGGCCTATTTTGGGCGGAGGCCTCCTGCAAAGTCTAGGGCCATTCCGAGTCCGGCGGACGAACTTCGCCCACGCCCCCCGCCAAGGCTATAGCCCACCCGTTTTTTTGCCATTTGGGGGGTTTTGGCATCCCGACCTTCGGGCGCTAATTTTTGGGCGCGGCTATGCCCGTGGCCTATTTTGGGCAAACGGAGGCCACCTGCAAAGTCTAGGGCCATTCCGAGTCCGGCGGACGAACTTCGCCCACTATAGCCTTTTTTTGCCATTTGGGGGTTTTGGCACCCGAACTTCGGGAGCTAATTTTTGGCGCGGCTGTGACCGTGGCAAATTTTGGCACACGGAGGCCGCCCGCAAAGTGTCGGGCCATTCCGAGTCCGGACGGCCCCCGCCAAGGCTATAGCCCACCCGTTTTTGCCATTTGGGGGTTTTGGCACCCCGGGCGCTAATTTTTGGGCGCGGCTGTGTCCGTGGCCTATTTTTTGCACACGGAGGCCACCCGCAAAGTCTAGGGCCATTCCGAGTCCGGCGGACGAACCGCCACGCCCCCATGGCTGTTTTTTGGCCATTTGGGGGGTTTTGGCACCCCGACCTCCGGGAACTAATTTTTGGGCGCGCCTGTGGCCGTGGCCTATTTTTGGCACACGGAGGCCGTCCTCAAAGTCTCGGGCCATTCCGAGTCCGGCGGACAAACTTCTTCCACGCCCCCCACAAAGGCTATAGCCCACCCGTTTATTGCCCATTTGGGGGGTTTTGGCACCCCGAACTTCGGGTGCTAATTTTTAAGCGCGGCTGTGCCCGTGGCCTATTTTTGGCACACGGAGGCCGCCCGCAATGTCTCGCGCCATTCCGAGTCCGGCGGACGAACTGAGCCCACGCCCCCCACCAAGCTATAGCCCACCAGTTTTTTGGCCATTTGGGGGGTTTTGGCACCCCGACCTTCGGGCCCTAATTTTTGGGCGCGGCTGTGCCGGAGGCCTATTTTTGGTACTCGGAGGCCGCCCGCAAAGTCTCGGGCCATTCCAAGTCCGGCGGACGAACTTTGCCCACGCCCCCCACAAAGGCTATAGCGCACCCGTTTTTTGGCCATCTGGGGGGTTTTGGAAGCCCGAACTTCGGGCGCTAATTTTTTGGCGCGGCTGTGCCCGTGGCCTACTTTTGGCACACGGAGGCCACCCGCGAAGTCTCGGGCCATTCTGAACCCGGCGAACGAACTTCGCCCACCAAGACTATAGCCCACCCGATTTTTGGCCATTTTTCCGCTGGGGGGTTTTGGCACCCCGACCTTCGGGCGCTAATTTTAGGCGCGGCTGTGCCCGTGGCCTATTTTGGCACACGGAGGCCACCGCGAAGTCTCGGGCCATTCCGATTCCGGCGAACGAACTGCGCCCCCGCACCACACCTTGTCTAGTGCGCACCCGATTTTGGGCCACTTTTCCGCTGGGGGGTTTTGCACCCCGAACTTCGGGCGCTAATTTTTGGGCACGGCTGTGCCCGTGGCCTATTTTCGGCATACGGAGGCAACCCGCAAAGTCTCGGGCCATTCCGAGTCCGAGGACGAACCGCCACGCCCCCACCAAGGCTATAGGCCACCCGATTTTTAGCCATTTTACGCTGGGGGGTTATGGCACCCCGACCTTCGGGCGCTAATTTTTGGCGCGGCTATGCCCGTGGCGTATTTTTGGCACACGGAGGCCGCCCGCAATGTCTCGGGCCATTCCGAGTCCGGCGGACGAACTTCGCCCACGCCCCCCACCAAGGCTATAGCCCATCCGATTTTTGGCCATATTTCCGCTGGGGGGTTTTGGCACCCCGACCTTCGGGGGCTAATTTTTGGGTGCGGCTATGCCCGTGACCTATTTTTGACACACGGAGGCCGCCCGTAAAGTCTCGGGCCATTCCGAGTCCGGCGGACGAACTTCGCCCACGCCCCCCACCAAGGCTATGGCCCACCCGATTTTTGGCCATTTGGGGGGTTTTGGCACCTCGAACTTCAGGTGATAATTTTTGTGCGCAGCTGTGCTCGTAGCCTATTTTTGGCACACGGAGGCCGCCCGCAATGTCTCGGGCCATTCCGAGTCCGGCGGACGAACTTCGCCCACGCCCCCCACCAAGGCTATAGCCCACCCGATTTTTGGCCATTTTTACGCTGGGGGGTTTTGGCACCCCGACCTTCGGGGGCTAATTTTTGGGTGCGGCTGTGCTCGTAGCCTATTTTTGGCACACGGAGGCGGCCCGCAAAGTCTCGGGCCATTCCGAGTCCGGCGGACGAACTTCGCCCACGCCCCCCACCAAGGCTATACCCCACCCGATTTTTGGCCATTTTTACGCTGGGGGGTTTTGGCATCCCGACCTTCGGGGGCTAATTTTTGGGCGCGGCTATTCCCGTGACCTATTTTTGGCACACGGAGGCCTCCCGTAAAGACTCGGGCCATTTCGAGTCCGGGACGAACCGCCACGCCCCCACCAAGGCTATACCCCACCCGATTTTGGCCATTTTCCGCTGGGGGTTTGGGCACCCGACCTTCGGGAGCTAATTTTTGGGTGCGGCTATGTACGTGGCCTATTTTAGGCACACGGAGGCCGCCCGTAAAGTCTCGGGCCATTCCGAGAACGCCGGACGAACTTCGCCCACGCCCCCCACCAAGGCTATACCCACCCGTTTTTTGGCCATTTGGGGTGTTTTGGCACGCCGACCTTCCGGCGCTAATAGTTGGAAGTGGCTGTGCCGTTGCCTATTTTTGGCACACGGAGGCCGCCCGCAAAGTCTCGGGCCATTCCGAGTCCGGCGGACGAACTTCGCCCACGCCCCCCACCAAGGCTATAGCCCACCCGTTTTTTGGCCATTTGGGGTGTTTTGGCACGCCGACCTTCCGGCGCTAATTTTTGGGAGTGGCTGTGCCGTGGCCTATTTTTGGCACACGGAGGCCGCCCGCAAAGTCTCGGGCCATTCCGAGTCCGGCCGACGAACTTCGCCCACGCCCCCCACCAAGGCTATAGCCCACCCGATTTTTGGCCATTTTTCTGCTAGGGGGTTTTGGCACCCCGACCTTCGGGCGCGGCTGTGCCCGTGGCCTATTTTTGGTACACGGAGGCCGCCCGCAAAGTCTCGGGCCATTCCGAGTCCGGCGGACGAACATCGCCCACGCCCCCCACAAAGGCTATAGCCCACCCGTTTTTTGGCCATTTTGGGGGTTTTGGCACCCCGACCTTCGGGCGCTAATTTTTGGGCGCGGCTGTGCCCGTGGCCTATTTTTGGCACACGGAGGCCGCCCGCAAAGTCTCGGGCCATTCCGACTCCGGCGGACGAACCGCCACGCCCCCCACCCAGGCTATAGCCCACCCGTTTTTTGGCCATTTGGGGGGTTTTGGCACCCCGAACTTCGGGTGCTAATTTTTGGGCAAGGCTGTGGCCGTGGCCTATTTTTGGCACATGGAGGCCGCCCGTAAACTCTCGGGCCATTCGGAGTCTGGCGGACGAACTTCGCCAACGCCCCCCACCAAGGCTATAGCCCACCCGTTTTTTGGCCATTTGGGGGGTTTTGGCACCCCGACCTTTGGGCGCTAATTTTTGGGCGCGGCTGTGTCCGTGGCCTATTTTTGGCACACGGAGGCCGCCCGCAAAGTCTCGGGTCATTCCGAGTCCGGCGGACGAACTTAGCCCACGCCCCCCACCAAGGCTATAGCCCACCCGTTTTTTGGCCATTTGGGGGGTTATGGCACCCCGACCTTCGGGGGCTAATTTTTGGGCGCGGCTGTGCCCGTGGCCAATTTTTGGCGCACGGAGGCTGCCCACAAAGTCTCGTGCCATTCCTAGACCGGCGGACGAGCTTCGCCCACGCCCCCCACCAAGGCTATAGCCCACCCGATTTTTGGCCATTTTTCCGCCGGGGGGTTTTGGCACCCCGACCTTCGGGTACTAATTTTTGGGCGCGGCTGTGGCCGTGGCCTTTTTTTGGCACACGGAGGCCGCCCGCAAAGTCTCGGCCCATTCCGAGTGCGGCGGACGAACTTCGCCCACGCCCCCCACCAAGGCTATAGCCCACCCGTTTTTTGGCCATTTGGGGGGTTTTGGCACCCCGACCTTCGGGCGCTAATTTTTGGGCGCGGCTGTGCCCGTGGCCTATTTTTGGCACACGGAGGCCGCCCGCAAAGTCTCGGGCCATTCCGACTCCGGCGGACGAACTTCGCCCACGCACCCCACCAAGGCTATAGCCCACCCGTTTTTTGGCCATTTGGGGGGTTTTGGCACCCCGACCTTCGGGGGCTAATTTTTGGGCGCGGCTGTGCCCGTGGCCTATTTTTGGCACATGGAGGCCGCCCGTAAACTCTCGGGCCATTCGGAGTCTGGCGGACGAACTTCGCCAACGCCCCCCACCAAGGCTATAGCCCACCCGTTTTTTGGCCATTTGGGGGGTTTTGGCACCCCGACCTTTGGGCGCTAATTTTTGGGCGCGGCTGTGTCCGTGGCCTATTTTTGGCACACGGAGGCCGCCCGCAAAGTCTCGGGTCATTCCGAGTCCGGCGGACGAACTTAGCCCACGCCCCCCACCAAGGCTATAGCCCACCCGTTTTTTGGCCATTTGGGGGGTTATGGCACCCCGACCTTCGGGGGCTAATTTTTGGGCGCGGCTGTGCCCGTGGCCAATTTTTGGCGCACGGAGGCTGCCCGCAAAGTCTCGTGCCATTCCGAGTCCGGCGGACGAACATCGCCCACGCCCCCCACAAAGGCTATAGCCCACCCGTTTTTTGGCCATTTGGGGGGTTTTGGCACCCCGACCTTTGGGCGCTAATTTTTGGGCGCGGCTGTGTCCGTGGCCTATTTTTGGCACACGGAGGCCGCCCGCAAAGTCTCGGGTCATTCCGAGTCCGGCGGACGAACTTAGCCCACGCCCCCCACCAAGGCTATAGCCCACCCGTTTTTTGGCCATTTGGGGGGTTATGGCACCCCGACCTTCGGGGGCTAATTTTTGGGCGCGGCTGTGCCCGTGGCCAATTTTTGGCGCACGGAGGCTGCCCGCAAAGTCTCGTGCCATTCCTAGACCGGCGGACGAGCTTCGCCCACGCCCCCCACCAAGGCTATAGCCCACCCGATTTTTGGCCATTTTTCCGCCGGGGGGTTTTGGCACCCCGACCTTCGGGTACTAATTTTTGGGCGCGGCTGTGGCCGTGGCCTTTTTTTGGCACACGGAGGCCGCCCGCAAAGTCTCGGCCCATTCCGAGTGCGGCGGACGAACTTCGCCCACGCCCCCCACCAAGGCTATAGCCCACCCGTTTTTTGGCCATTTGGGGGGTTTTGGTACCCCGACCTTCGGGGGCTAATTTTTGGGCGCGGCTGTGCCCGTGGCCTATTTTTGGCACACGGAGGCCGCCCACAAAGTCTCGGGACATTCCGAGTCCGGCGGACGAACTTCGCCCACGCCCCCCACCAAGGCTATAGCCCACCCGTTTTTTGGCCATTTGGGGGGTTTTGGCACCCCGACCTTCTGGGGCTAATTTTTGGGCGCGGCTGCGCCCGTGGCCTATTTTTGGCCCACGGAGGCCGTCCGCAAAGTCTCGGGCCATTCCGAGTCCGGCGGACGAACTTCGCCCACGCCCCCCACCAAGGCTATAGCCCACCCGTTTTTTAGCCATTTGGGGGGTTTTGGCACGCCGACCTTCCGGCGCTAATTTTTGGGAGTGGCTGTGCCGTGGCCTATTTTTGGCAAACGGAGGCCGCCCGCAAAGTCTCGGGCCATTCCGAGTCCGGCGGACGAACTTCGCCCACGCCCCCCACAAAGGCTATAGCCCACCCGATTTTTGGCCATTTTTCCGCTGGGGGGTTTTGGCACCCCGACCTTCGGGCGCTAATTTTTGGGCGCGGCTGCGCCCGTGGCCTATTTTTGGCGCACGGAGGCCGCCCCCAAAGTCTCGGGCCATTCCGAGTCCGGCGGACGAACTTCGCCCACGCCCCCCACAAAGGCTATAGCCCACCCGTTTTTTGGCCATTTGGGGGGTTTTGGCATGCCGACCTTCCGGCGCTAATTTTTGGGAGCGGCTGTGCCCGTGGCCTATTTTTGGCACACGGAGGCCGCCCACAAAGTCTCGGGCCATTCCGAGTCCGGCGGACGAACTTCACCCACGCCCCCCACAAAGGCTATAGCCCACACGTTTTTTGGCCATTTGGGGGATTTTGGCACCCCGAACTTCGGGTGCTAATTTTTGGGCGCGGCTGTGCCCGTGGCCTATTTTTGGCACACGGAGGCTGCCCGCAAAATCTCGTGCCATTCCGAGTCCGGCGGACGAACTTCGCCCACGCCCCCCACAAAGGCTATAGCCCACCCGTTTTTTGGCCATTTGGGGGGTTTTGGCACCCCGACCTTCGGGGGCTAATTTTTGGGCGCGGCTGTGCCCGTGGCCTATTTTTGGCACACGGAGGCCGCCCGCAAAGTGTCGGGCCATTCCGACTCCGGCGGACGAACTTCGCCCACGCCCCCCACAAAGGCTATAGCCCACCCGTTTTTTGGCCATTTGGGGGGTTTTGGCACCCAGAACTTCGGGTGCTAATTTTTGGGCAAGGCTGTGGCCGTGGCCTATTTTTGGCACATGGAGGCCACCCGCAAACTCTCGGGCCATTCGGAGTCTGGCGGACGAACTTCGCCCACGCCCCCCACCAAGGCTATAGCCCACCCGTTTTTTGGCCATTTGGGGGGTTTTGGCACCCCGACCTTCGGGCGCTAATTTTTGGGCGTGGCTGTGCCCGTGGCCTAGTTTTGGCACATGGAGGCCGCCCGCAAAGTCTCGGGCCATTCCGAGTCCGGCGGACGAACTTCGCCCACGCCCCCCACCAAGGCTATAGCCCACCCGTTTTTTGGCCATTTGGGGGGTTTTGGCACCCCGACCTTCTGGGGCTAATTTTTGGGCGCGGCTGTGCCCGTGGCCTATTTTTGGCACACGGAGGCTGTCCGCAAAGTCTCGTGCCATTCCTAGTCCGGCGTACGAGCTTCGCCCATGCCCCCCACCAAGGCTATAGCCCACCCGATTTTTTGCCATTTTTCCGCAGGGGGGTTTTGGCACCCCGACCTTCGGGCGCTAATTTTTGGCCGCGGCTGCGCCCGTGGCCTATTTTTGGCCCACGGAGGCCGTCCGCAAAGTCTCGGGCCATTCCGAGTCCGGCGGACGAACTTCGCCCACGCCCCCCACAAAGGCTATAGCTCACCCGTTTTTTGACCATTTGGGGGGTTTTGGCACCCCGACCTTCGGGCGCTAATTTTTGGGCGTGGCTGTCCCTGTGGCCTATTTTTGGCACACGGAGGCCGCCCGCAAAGTCTCGGGCCATTCCGAGTCCGGCGGACGACGCCCCCCACCAAGGCTATAGCCCACCCGGTTTTTGCCATTTGGGGGTTTTGGCACCCGACCTTCGGGCGCTAATTTTTGGGCGCGGCTGTGCCGTGGCCTATTTTTGGCACACGGAGGCCACCTGCAAAGTCTAGGGCCATTCCGAGTCCGGCGGACGAACCGCCACGCCCCCACCAAGGCTATAGCCCACCCGTTTTTGCCATTTGGGGGTTTTGGCACCCCGGTTGCTAATTTTTGGGCGCGGCTGTGACCGTGGCAAATTTTGGCACACGGAGGCCGCCCGCAAAGTGTCGGGCCATTCCGAGTCCGCGGACGCCCACGCCCGCCAAGGCTATAGCCCACCCGTTTTTTTGCCATTTGGGGGGTTTTGGCACCCCGACCTTCGGGCGCTAATTTTTGGGCGCGGCTGTGCCCGTGGCCTATTTTTGGCACACGGAGGCCACCCGCAAAGTCTAGGGCCATTCCGAGTCCGGCGGACGAACTTCGCCCACGCCCCCCGCCAAGGCTATAGCCCACCCGTTTTTTTGCCATTTGGGGGGTTTTGGCATCCCGACCTTCGGGCGCTAATTTTTGGGCGCGGCTATGCCCGTGGCCTATTTTGGGCACACGGAGGCCACCTGCAAAGTCTAGGGCCATTCCGAGTCCGGCGGACGAACTTCGCCCACGCCCCCCACCAAGGCTATAGCCCACCCGTTTTTTTGCCATTTGGGGGGTTTTGGCACCCCGAACTTCGGGAGCTAATTTTTGGGCGCGGCTGTGACCGTGGCAAATTTTTGGCACACGGAGGCCGCCCGCAAAGTGTCGGGCCATTCCGAGTCCGGCGGACGAATTCGCCCACGCCCCCCGCCAAGGCTATAGCCCACCCGTTTTTTTGCCATTTGGGGGGTTTTGGCACCCCGACCTTCGGGCGCTAATTTTTGGGCGCGGCTGTGCCCGTGGCCTATTTTTGGCACACGGAGGCCACCCGCAAAGTCTAGGGCCATTCCGAGTCCGGCGGACGAACTTCGCCCACGCCCCCCACCAAGGCTATAGCCCACCCGTTTTTTGGCCATTTGGGGGGTTTTGGCACCCCGACCTCCGGGAACTAATTTTTGGGCGCGCCTGTGGCCGTGGCCTATTTTTGGCACACGGAGGCTGTCCGCAAAGTCTCGTGCCATTCCTAGTCCGGCGTACGAGCTTCGCCCATGCCCCCCACCAAGGCTATAGCCCACCCGATTTTTTGCCATTTTTCCGCAGGGGGGTTTTGGCACCCCGACCTTCGGGCGCTAATTTTTGGCCGCGGCTGCGCCCGTGGCCTATTTTTGGCCCACGGAGGCCGTCCGCAAAGTCTCGGGCCATTCCGAGTCCGGCGGACGAACTTCGCCCACGCCCCCCACCAAGGCTATAGCCCACCCGTTTTTTAGCCATTTGGGGGGTTTTGGCACGCCGACCTTCCGGCGCTAATTTTTGGGAGTGGCTGTGCCGTGGCCTATTTTTGGCAAACGGAGGCCGCCCGCAAAGTCTCGGGCCATTCCGAGTCCGGCGGACGAACTTCGCCCACGCCCCCCACAAAGGCTATAGCCCACCCGATTTTTGGCCATTTTTCCGCTGGGGGGTTTTGGCACCCCGACCTTCGGGCGCTAATTTTTGGGCGCGGCTGCGCCCGTGGCCTATTTTTGGCGCACGGAGGCCGCCCCCAAAGTCTCGGGCCATTCCGAGTCCGGCGGACGAACTTCGCCCACGCCCCCCACAAAGGCTATAGCCCACCCGTTTTTTGGCCATTTGGGGGGTTTTGGCATGCCGACCTTCCGGCGCTAATTTTTGGGAGCGGCTGTGCCCGTGGCCTATTTTTGGCACACGGAGGCCGCCCACAAAGTCTCGGGCCATTCCGAGTCCGGCGGACGAACTTCACCCACGCCCCCCACAAAGGCTATAGCCCACCCGTTTTTTGGCCATTTGGGGGATTTTGGCACCCCGAACTTCGGGTGCTAATTTTTGGGCAAGGCTGCGGCCGTGGTCTATTTTTGGCACATGGAGGCCGCCCGCAAACTCTCGGGCCATTCGGAGTCTGGCGGACGAACTTCGCCCACGCCCCCCACCAAGGCTATAGCCCACCCGTTTTTTGGCCATTTGGGGGGTTTTGGCACCCCGACCTTCGGACGCTAATTTTTTGGCGCGGCTGTGCCCGTGGCCTATTTTTGGCACACGGAGGCCGTCCGCAAAGTCTCGGGCCATTCCGAGTCCGAGCGGACGAACCGCCACGCCCCCACAAAGGCTATAGCCCACCCGTTTTTGGCCATTTGGGGGTTTTGGCACCCAGAAGGGTGCTAATTTTTGACGGCAGTGGCCGTGGCCTATTTTGGCACATGGAGGCCCCCAGCAAAGTCTCGGGCCATTCGGAGTCCGGCGGACGAACTTCGACCACGCCCCCCACCAAGGCTATAGCCCACCCGTTTTTTGGCCATTTGGGGGGTTTGGGCACCCCAACTTCGGGTGCTAATTATTAGGCGGCTGTGTCCGTGGCGATTTTGGCACACGGAGGCCGCCCGCAAAGTCTCGGGCCATTCCGAGTCCGCGGGACGAACCGCCACGCCCCCACCAAGGCCATAGCCCACCCGATTTTGGCCATTTTCCGCTGGGGTTTGGCACCCCGACCTTCGGGCGTTAATTTTTGGGCGCGGCTATGCCCGTGGCCTATTTTTGGCACACGGAGGCCGCCCCCAAAGTCTCGGGCCATTCCGAGTCCGGCGGACGAACTTCGCCCACGCCCCCCACCAAGGCTATAGCCCACCCGTTTTTTGGCCATTTGGGGGTTTTGGCACCCCGACCTTCGGGTGCTAATTTTTGGGTTCGGCTGTGCCCGTGGCCTATTTATGGCACACGGAGGCTGTCCGCAAAGTCTCGTGCCATTCCTAGTCCGGCGGACGAACTTCGCCCGCGCCCCCCACCAAGGCTATAGCCCACCCGATTTTTGGCCATTTGAGGGGTTTTGGCACCCCGACCTTCGGGCGCTAATTTTTGGGCGCGGCTGTGTCCGTAGCCTATTTTTGGCACACGGAGGCCGCCTGCAAAGTCTCGGGCAATTCCGAGTCCGGCGGATGAACTTCGCCCACGCCCCCCACCAAGGCTATAGCCCACCCGTTTTTTGGCCATTTGGGGGGTTTTGGCACCCCGACCTTCGGGTTCTAATTTTTGGGCGCGGCTGTGCCCGTGGCCTATTTTTGGCACACGGAGGCCGCCCGCTAAGTCTCGGGCAATTCCGAGTCCGGCGGATGAACTTCGCCCACGCCCCCCACCAAGGCTATAGCCCACCCGATTTTTGGCCATTTGGGGGTTTTGGCACACCGACCTTCGGGCGCTAATTTTTGGGCGCGGCTGTGCCCGTAGCCTATTTTTGGTACACGGAGGCCGCCCGCAAAGTCTCGGTCCATTCCGAGTCCGGAGGACGAACTTCGCCCACGCCCCCCACCAAGGCTATAGCCCACCCGTTTTTGGGCCATTTGGGGGGTTTTGGCACCCTGAACTTTGGGTGCTAATTTTTGGGCGCGACTGTGCCCGTAGCCTATTTTTAGCACACGGAGGCCGCCCGCAAAGTCTCGGGCCATTCCGAGTCCGGCGGACGAACTTCGCCCACGCCCCCTACCAAGGCTATAGCCCACCCGATTTTTGGCCATTTTTCCGCTGGGGGGTTTTGGCACCCCGACCTTTGGACGCTAATTTTCGGCGCGGCTATGTCCGTGGCCTATTTTTAGCACACGGAGGCCGCCCGCAAAGTCTCGGGCCATTCCGAGTCCGGACGAACCGCCACGCCCCCCACCAAGGCTATAGCCCACCCGATTTTTGGCCATTTTTCCGCTGGGGGGTTTTGGCACCCCGACCTTTGGGGGCTAATTTTTGGGCGCGGCTATGTCCGTGGCCTATTTTTAGCACACGGAGGCTGCCCGCAAAGTCTCGGGCCATTCCGAGTCCGGCGGACGAACTTCGCCCACGCCCCCCACCAAGGCTATAGCCCACCCGTTTTTTGGCCATTTGGGGGGTTTTGGCACCCCGACCTTCGGGAGCTAATTTTTGGTCGTGGCTATGTCCGTTGCCTATTTTTTGCATACGGAGGCCTCCCACAAAGTCTCGGGCCATTCCGAGTCCGGCGGACGAACTTCGCCCACGCCCCCCACCATGGCTATAGCCCACCCGTTTTTTGGCCATTTGGGGGGTTTCGTCACCCCGACCTTCGGGCGCTAATTTTTGGGCGCGGCTGTGCCCGTGGCCTATTTTTGGCACACGGAGGCCGCCCGCACAGTCTCGGGCCATTCCGAGTCCGGCGGACGAACTTCGCCTACGCCCCCCACCAAGGCTATAGCCCACCAGTTTATTGGCCATTTGGGGGGTTTTGGCACCCCGGCCTTCGGGCGATAATTTTTGGGCGCGGCTGTGCCGGTGGCCTATTTTTGGCACACGGAGGCCGCCCGCAAAGTCTCGGGCCATTCCGAGTCCGGCGGACGAACTTCGCCCATGCCCCCCACCAAGGCTATAGCCTACCCGTTTTTTGGCCATTTGGGGGGTTTTGGCACCCCGACCTTCCGGCGATAATTTTTGGACGCGGCTGTGCCCGTGGCCTATTTTTGGCACACGGAGGCCGCCCGCAAAGTCTCGGGCCATTCCGAGTCAGGCGGACGAACTTCGCCCACGCCCCCCACCAATGCTATAGCCCACCCGTTTTTTGGCCATTTGGGGGTTTTGGCCCCCTGACCTTCGGGTGCTAATTTTTGGGTGCGGCTGTGCCCGTGGCCTATTTTTGGCACACGGAGGCAGCCCGCAAAGTCTCGGGCCATTCCGAGTCCGGCGGACGAACTTCGCCCACGCCCCCCACCAAGGCTATAGCCCACCCATTTTTTGGCCATTTGGGGGGTTTTGGCACCCCGACCTTCGGGCGCTAATTTTTGGGCGCGGCTGTGCCCGAGACCTATTTTTGGCACACGGAGGCCGCCCGCAAAGTCTCGTGCCATTCCTAGTCCGGCGGACGAACTTCGCCCACGCCCCCCACCAAGGATATAGCCCACCCGATTTTTGGCCATTTTTCCGCAGGGGGGTTTTGGCTCGCCGACCTTCGGGCGCTAATTTTTGGGCGCGGCTATGTCCGTGGCCTATTTTTAGCACACGGAGGCTGCCCGCAAAGTCTCGGGCCATTCCGAGTCCGGCGGACGAACTTCGCCCACGCCCCCCACCAAGGCTATAGCCCACCCGTTTTTTGGCCATTTGGGGGGTTTTGGCACCCCGACCTTCGGGCGCTAATTTTTGGGCGAGGCTATGCCCGTTGCCTATTTTTGGCACCTGCCCACAAAGTCTCGGGCCATTCCGAGTCCGGGACGAACCGCCCCCACCAAGGCTATAGCCCACCCGTTTTTGGCCATTTAGGGGGTTTTGGCACCCGACCTTGGGCGCTAATTTTTAGGGCGCGGCTGTGCCCGTGGCCTATTTTTGGCACCACCGGAGGCCCGCAAAGTCTCGGGCCATTCCGAGTCCGGCGGACACTTCGCCACGCCCCACCAAGGCTATGGCCCACCCGTTTTTGGCCATTTTTCCGCTGGGGTTTTGGCACCCCGACATTCGGGCGCTAATTTTTAGGCGCAGCTGTGCCCGTGGCCTATTTTTGGCACACGTAGGCCACCCGCAAAGTCTCGGCCATTCCGAGTCCGGCGGATGAACTTCGCCCACGCCCCCCACCAAGGCTATAGCCTACCCGATTTTTGGCCATTTATCCGCTGGGTGGTTTTGGCACCCCGACCATTGGGTGCTAATTTTTCGGCGCGGCTGTGTCCGTGGCCTATTTTTGGCATACGGAGGCCGCCCGCAAAGTCTCGGGCCATTCCGAGTCCGGCGGACGAACTTCGCCCATGCCCCCCTCCAAGGCTATAGCCCACCCGATTTTTGGCCATTTTTCCGCTGGGGGGTTTTGGCACCCCGACCTTCGGGCGATAATTTTTGGGCGCGGCTGTGCCCGTGGCCTATTTTTAGTACACGGAGGCCGTCCGCAAAGTCTCGGGCCATTCCGAGTCCGGCGGACGAACTTCGCCCACGCCCCCCACCAAGGCTATAGCCAACCCGTTTTTTGGCCATTTGGGGGGTTTTGGCACCCCGACCTTCGGGCGCTAATTTTTGGGCGCGGCTGTGCCCGTGGCCTATTTTTGGCACACGTAGGCCACCCGCAAAGTCTCGGCCATTCCGAGTCCGCGGGACGAACTTCGCCCACGCCCCCCACCAAGGTTATAGCCCATCCGTTTTTTGGCCATTTGGGGTGTTTTGGCACCCCGACCTTCGGGCACTAATTTTTGGGCACGGCTGTGCCCGTGGCCTATTTTTGGCACACGGAGGCCACCCGCAAAGTCTCGGGCCATTCCGAGTCCGGCGGACGAACTTCCCCCACGCCCCCCACCAAGGCTATAGCCAGCCCGATTTTTGGCCATTTTTCCACTGGGGGGTTTTGGAACCCAGACCTTTGGGGGCTAATTTTTGGGCGAGGCTATGTCCGCGGCCTATTTTTTGCACACGGAGGCCGCCCCCTAAGTCTCGGTCATTCCGAGTCCGGCGAAAGAACTTCGCCCACGCCCCCCACCAATGCTATAGCCCACCCGATTTTTGGCCATTTTTCCGCAGGGGGTTTTGGCACCCCGACCTTCGGGCGATACTTTTTGGGCGCGGCTGTGGCCGTGGCCAAAAATTCGCACAACCAGTCCGCCCGCAAAGTCTCGGGCCATTCCGAGTCCGGCGGACGAACTTCGCCCGCGCCCCCCACCAAGGCCGTAGCCCACCCGATTTTTGGCCATTTTTCCGCTGGGGGGTTTTGGCACCCCGACCTTTGGGTGCTAATTTTTCGGCGCGGCTGTGTCCGTGGCCTATTTTTGGTACACAGAGGCCGCCCGCAAAGTCTCGGGCCATTCCGAGTCCGGCGGACGTACTTCGCCCATGCCCCCCTCCAAGGCTATAGCCCACCCGATTTTTGGCCATTTTTCCGCTGGGGGGTTTTGGCACCCCGACCTTCGGGCGATAATTTTTGGGCGCGGCTGTGCCCGTGGCCTATTACCACGGAGGCCGCCCGCAAAGTCTCGGGCCATTCGAATCCGGCAGACGAACTTCGCCACGCCCCCAAAGGCAATAGCCCACCCGTTTTTTGGCCATTTGGGGGGTTTTGGCAACCCGACCTTCGGGCGCTAATTTTTGGGTGCGGCTGTGCCGGTGGCCTATTTTTGGCACAGGTAGGCCACCCGCAAAGTCTCGGCCATTCCGAGTCCGGCGGACGAACTTCGCCCACGCCCCCCACCAAGGCTATAGCCTACCCGATTTTTGGCCATTTTTCCGCTGGGGGGTTTTGGTACCCCGACCTTCGGGTGCTAATTTTTGGGTGCAGCTGTGCCCGTGGCCTATTTTCTGCACACGGAGGCCGCCCGAAAAGTCTCGGGCCATTCCGAGTCCGGCGGACGAACTTCGCCCACGCCCCCCACCAAGGCCATAGCACACCCGATTTTTGGCCATTTTTCCGCTGGGGGCTTTTGGCACCCCGACCTTTGGGTGCTAATTTTTGGGCGCGGCTGTGCCCGTGGGATATTTTTGCCACACAGAGGCCGCCCGCAAAGTCTCGGGCTATTCCGAGTCCGGCGGACGAACTTCGCCCACGCCCCCCACCAAGGCTATAGCCCATCCGTTTTTTGGCCATTTGGGGTGTTTTGGCACCCCGACCGTCGGGCCCTAATTTTTGGGCACGGCTGTGCCCGTGGCCTATTTTTGGCACACGGAGGCCGCCCGCAAAGTCTCGGGCCATTCCAAGTCCGGCGGACGAACATCGCCCACGCCCCCCACCAAGGCTATAGCCCACCCGATTTTGGCCATTTGGGGGTTTTGGCACCCGACCTTCGGGCGCTAATTTTTGGCGCGGCTGTGCCTATTCACACGGAGGCCACCCGCAAAGTCTCGGGCCATTCCGAGTCCGGCGGACGAACTTCGCCCATGCCCCCCACCAAGGCTATAGCCCACCCGATTTTTGGCCATTTGTGGGGTTTTGGTAAACCGACCTACGGGCGCTAATTTTTGTTCTCGGCTGTGCCCGTGACCTATTTTTGGCACACCGAGGCCGCCCGCAAAGTCTCGGGCCATTCCTAGTCCGCCGGACGAACTTCGCCCACGCCCCCCACCAAGGCTATAGCCCACCCGATTTTGGCCATTTTTCCGCTGGGGGTTTTGGCACCCCAACCTTCGGGTGCTAATTTTTGGGCGCGGCTGTGCCCGTGACCTATTTTTGGCACACGGAGGCCGCCCGCAAAGTCTCGTGCCATTCCTAGTCCGGCGGACGAACTTCGCCCACGCCCCCCACCAAGGCTATAGGCCACCCGATTTTTGGCTATTTTTCCGCAGGGGGGTTTTGGTACCCCAAACTTCGGGCGCTAATTTTTGGGCGCGGCTGTGCCCGCGGCCTATTTTTGGCACACGGAGGCCGCCCGCAATGTCTCGGGCCATTCCGAGTCCGGCGGACGAACTTCGCCCACGCCCCCCACCAAGGCTATAGCCCATCCGTTTTTTGGCCATTTGGGGTGTTTTGGCACCCCGACCTTGAGCCTAATTTTTGGGCACGGCTGTGCCCGTGGCCTATTTTTGGCACACGGAGGCCGCCCGCAAAGTCTCGGGCCATTCCAAGTCCGGCGGACGAACATCGCCCACGCCCCCCACCAAGGCTATAGCCCACCCGTTTTTTGGCCATTTGGGGGGTTTTGGCACCCCGACCTTCGGGCGCTAATTTTTGGGCGCGGCTGTGCCCGCGGCCTATTTTTGGCACACGGAGGCCGCCCGCAAAGTCTCGGGCCATTCCGAGTCCGGCGGACGAACTTCGCCCATGCCCCCCACCAAGGCTATAGCCCACCCGATTTTTGGCCATTTGGGGGGTTTTGGTACCCCGACCTTCGGGCGCTAATTTTTGGGCGCGGCTGTGCCCGTGACCTATTTTTGGCACACCGAGGCCGCCCGCAAAGTCTCGGGCCATTCCTAGTCCGCCGGACGAACTTCGCCCACGCCCCCCACCAAGGCTATAGCCCACCCGATTTTGGCCATTTTTCCGCTGGGGGTTTTGGCACCCCAACCTTCGGGTGCTAATTTTTGGGCGCGGCTGTGCCCGTGACCTATTTTTGGCACACGGAGGCCGCCCGCAAAGTCTCGTGCCATTCCTAGTCCGGCGGACGAACTTCGCCCACGCCCCCCACCAAGGCTATAGGCCACCCGATTTTTGGCTATTTTTCCAGGGGTTTTGGTACCCAAACTTGGGCGCTAATTTTTGGGCGCGGCTGTGCCAAGGCCTATTTTGGCACACGGACGCCGCCCGCAATGTCTCGGGCCATTCCGAGTCCGGCGGACGACCTTCGCCCACGCCCCCCCCAAAGGCTATAGCCGATCCGTTTTATGGCCACTTGGGGTGTTTTGGCACCCCGACCTTCGGGCCCTAATTTTTGGGCACGGCTGTGCCCGTGGCCTATTTTTGGCACACGGAGGCCGCCCGCAAAGTCTCGGGCCATTCCAAGTCCAGCGAACATCGCCACGCCCCCACCAAGGCTATAGCCCACCCGTTTTTTGGCCATTTGGGGGGTTTTGGCACCCCGACCTTCGGGCGCTAATTTTTGGGCGCGGCTGTGCCCGCGGCCTATTTTTGGCACACGGAGGCCGCCCGCAAAGTCTCGGGCCATTCCGAGTCCGGCGGACGAACTTCGCCCATGCCCCCCACCAAGGCTATAGCCCACCCGATTTTTGGCCATTTGGGGGGTTTTGGTACCCCGACCTTCGGGCGCTAATTTTTGGGCGCGCCTGTGCCCGTGACCTATTTTTGGCACACCGAGGCCGCCCGCAAAGTCTCGGGCCATTCCTAGTCCGCCGGACGAACTTCGCCCACGCCCCCCACCAAGGCTATAGCCCACCCGATTTTGGCCATTTTTCCGCTGGGGGTTTTGGCACCCCAACCTTCGGGTGCTAATTTTTGGGCGCGGCTGTGCCCGTGACCTATTTTTGGCACACGGAGGCCGCCCGCAAAGTCTCGTGCCATTCCTAGTCCGGCGGACGAACTTCGCCCACGCCCCCCACCAAGGCTATAGGCCACCCGATTTTTGGCTATTTTTCCATGGGGTTTTGGTACCCAAACTTGGGCGCTAATTTTTGGGCGCTGAGCCAGCGGCCTATTTTGGCACACGGAGGCCGCCCGCAATGTCTCGGGCCATTCCGAGTCAGCGGACGAACCGCCGCCCCCACAAGGCTATAGCCCATCCGTTTTTAGCCATTTGGGGTGTTTTGGCACCCCGACCTTGAGCCCCTAATTTTTGGGCACGGCTGTGCCAGTGGCCTATTTTGGCACACGGAGCCGCCCGCAAAGTCTCGGGCCATTCCAAGTCCGGCGGACGAACATCGCCACGCCCCCCAAGGCTATAGCCCACCCGTTTTTGGCCATTTGGGGGTTTTGGCACCCCGACCTTGGGCGCTAATTTTAGGCGCGGCTGTGCCCGGCGGCACCACGGAGGCCGCCCATGAGTCGGGCCATTCCGAGTCCAGGCGGACGAACTTCGCCCATGCCCCCACCAAGGCTATAGCCCACCCGATTTTTGGCCATTTGGGGGTTTTGGTACACCTTTGGGCGCTAATTTTTAGGCGCGGCTGTGCCCGTGACCTATTTTGGCACACAGCCGCCCGCAAAGTCTCGGGCCATTCCTAGTCCGCGGACGAACTTAGCCACGCCCCCACCAAGGCTATAGCCCACCCGATTTGGCCATTTTCCGCTGGGGTTTTGGCACCCCAACCTTGGGTGCTAATTTTTGGCGCGGCTGTGCCGTGACCTATTTTTGGCACACGGAGGCCGTCCATAAAGTTTCGGGCCATTCCGAGTCCGGCGGACAGACTTCGCCACACCCCCCACCAAGGCTATAGCCAGTTTTTGGCCATTTGGGGTTTTGGTACCCGACCTTGGGCGTGAATTTTTAGGCACGGCAGTGCCTATTTTTGGCACACGGAGACCGCCCGCAAAGTCTCGGGCCATTCTGAGTCCGCGGACGATCTTCGCCACGCCCCCACCAAGGCTACAGCCCACCCGTTTTTGGCCAATTGGGGGTTTTGGCACCCGACCTTGGTAGCTAATTTTTGCCGCGGCTGTACCCGTCGCCTATTTTTGCACACGGAGCCCCCGCAAAGTCTCGGGCCATTCCGAGTCCGAGCGGACGAACCGCCGCCCCCAAGGCTATAGCCCACCCGATTTTTGGCCATTTGGGGGTTTTGGCACCTGACCTTCGGGCGCTAATTTTTAGGCGGGCTGTGCCCGTGGCCTATTTGGCAGCGGAGGCCGCCCGCAAAGTCTCGGGACATTCCGAGTCCGGACGAACCGCCCACGCCCCCACCAAGGCTATAGCCCACCCGTTTTTGGCCATTTTCCGCTCGGGGTTTTGGCACCCGACCTTCGGGTGCTAATTTTTGGCTGTGCCTGTGGCCTATGTTTGGCTGCGGAGGCTGCCAAAAGTGTTGGGCCATTCCGAGTCCGGCGGACGAACTTAGCCCGCCCCCACCAAGGCTATAGCCCACCCGTTTATTGGCCGTTTGGGGTTCTGGCACCCACCTTCGGGCACTACTTTTTAGGCAAAGCTGTGCCCGTGGCCTATTTTACGAGTCCGCCCGCAAAGTCTCGGGCCTTTCCGAGTCCAGCGGACGAACTTCGCCAACGCCCCCCACCAAGGCTATAGCCCACCCGATTTTTGGGCATTTTTCCGCTGGGGGGTTTTGGCACCCCGACCTTCGGGCGCTAATTTTTCGGCGTGGCTATACCCGTGGCCTATTTTATGCACACGGAGGCCGCCCGCAAAGTCTCGGGCCATTCCGAGTCCGGCGGAACTTCGCCACGCCCCCACTAAGGCTATAGCCCACCGTTTTTGGCCATTTGGGGTTTTGTGCACGCCCGACCTTCGGCGCTAATTTTTGGGAGTGCCTGTGCCGTGGCCTATTTTTGGCACACGGAGGCCGCCCGCATAAAGTCTCGGGCCATTCCGAGTCCGGCGGACGAACCGCCCACGCCCCCACCAAGGCTATAGCCCACCCGATTTTTGGCCATTTTCAAGTTTTGGCACCCGACCTTCGGGCGCTCTGTGCCCATGGCCTATTTTGGCACATGGAGGCGCCCGCAAAGTCTCGGGCCATTCCGAGTCCGGCGGACGAACGCGCCCCCACAAAGGCTATAGACCACCCGTTTTTGGCCATTTGGGGGTTTTGGCAACTACGGGCGCTAATTTTTGGGTGTGGCTGTGCCATGGCCTACTTTTGGCACCACGGAGGCCACCGCAGTCTCGGGCCATTCGAGTCCGGCGAACCGCCAACGCCCCGGCTATAGACCACCCGATTTTTGGCCATTTTTCCGGGGGGTTTGGCACCCACCTTTAATTTTGGGCGCGGCTGTGCCGTGTCTATTTTGGCAGATGGGCCGCCCGCAAAGTCTCGTGCCATTCCTAGTCCGGCGAGCCCATGCCCCCACCAAGGCTATAGCCCACCCGTTTTTAGCCATTTGGGGTTTTGGCACCCCAACCTTGGGCGCTAATTTTTGGGCGGCTGTGTCCGTGGCTATTTTGCACGGACGCCACCAGCAAAGTCTCGGGCCATTCCGAGGCCGGACGAATTTCGCCACGCCCCTCACCAAGGCTATAGCCCACGTTTTTGGCCATTTGGGGGTTTGGCACCCGACCGGTCGCTGATTTTGGCGCTGCTGTGCCCGTGGCTATTTTTGGCAGGAGGCCGCCCCAAAGTCTCGGGCCATTCCGAGTCCGGCGGACGAACCGCCCGTCCCCACAAGGCTATAGCCCACCCGATTTTTGGCCATTTTCGCTGGGGTTTTGGTACCCCCGACCTTGGGCACTAATTTTGAATGGCTATGCCGTGGCCTATTTTTGCACACGGAGGCCGCCCCAAAGTCTCGGGCGATTCGAGTCCGAACCGCCCATGCCTTACCACCAGGCTATAGCCCACCATTTTTCCGGTGGGGATTTGGCACCCGACCTTGGGCCTAATTTTTGGGCGGCTGTGCCCATGGTGTATTTTACACGGCCGCCCAAAGTCTCGGGCCATTCCGAGCCCGGACGAACACGCCCCCGGCTATAGCCCACCCGTTTTTGCCCATTTGGGGAGTTTTGGCACCCGACCTTGGTCGCTAATTTTTGTGTGTGCCCATGCTATTTTGGCACACGGAGGCCGCCCCAAAGTCTCGGGCCATTCCAAGTCCGGCGGACGAACTTTGCCCACACCCCCCACCAAGGCTATAGCCCACCCGTTTATTGGCCATTTGGGGGGTTTTGGCACCCCGGCCTGCGGGCGCGAATTTTTGGGCAAAGCTGTGCCCGTGGCCTATTTTTGCACATGGACTCCTCCCGCAAAGTCTCGTGCCATTCCGAGTCCCGTGGACGAACTTCTGCGCCCCCACAAGGCTATAACCCGATTTTTGGCCATTTTTCCGCTGGGGTTTTGGCACCCCGACCTTGAGCTAATTTTCGGTGCGGCTATGCGGTGGCCTATTTTGGCACGGAGGCTGCCCCCAAAGTCTCAGGCCATTCCGAGTCCGTGGCGGACGACCGCCACGCCCCCACCAAGGCTATATAGCCCACCCGATTTTTAGCCATTTTCGGTGGGGTTTTGGCACCACCTTGGCGCTAATTTTTGGCGCGGCTGTGCCCATGGCGTATTTTGGCACACGTAGGCCGCCCGTAAAGTCTCAGGCCATTCCAGTCCGGATGAATTTCCGCCACGCCCACCAAGGCTATAGCCCACCCGATTTTTGCCATTTTTTTCCGCTGGGGTTTCCCCGACCTTGGTTGCTAATTTTTAGGTAGCTATGCCCATGGCCTATTTCAGCACGCAGGCCGCCCCCAAAGTCTCGGGCCATTCCGAGTCCGAGGCGAACCGCCCACCCCCACCAAGGCTATAGCCCACCCGATGTTTGGCCATTTTCCGCTGGGGGTTTGGCGGGGCGCTCATTTTGGGCGCGGCTGTGCCCGTGGCCTATTTTGGCACACGGAGGCCGCCCGCAAAGTCTCGGGCCATTCCGAGTCAGCGGACGAACTACGCCCCCCACCAAGGCTATAGCCCACCCGTTTTTTGGCCATTTGGGGGGTTTTGGCACCCCGACCTTCGGGTGCAAATTTTTGGGTGCGGCTGTGCCCGTGGCCTATTTTTGGCACACGGAGGCTGTCCGCAAAGTCTCGGGCCATTCCGAGTCGGGCGGACGAACCGCCACGCCCCACCAAGGCTATAGCCCACCCGATTTTGGCCATTTTTCTGCTGGGGTTTTGGCACCCCGACCTTGGGCACTAATTTTTAGGCGCGCTATACCCGTGTATTTTGGCACACGGAGGCCGCCCAGTAAGTCTCGGGCCATTCCGAGTCCGGCGGACGAACTTCGCCCACGCCCCCCACAAGGCTATAGCCCACCCGATTTTTAGCCATTTTCCGCTGGGGGGTTTTGGCACCCCGACCTTCGGCGCTAATTTTGGGCGCGGCTGTGCCCGTGTCCTATTTTTGGCAGACGGAGGCCGCCCGCAAAGTCTCGGGCCATTCCGAGTCAGGAACTTGCCCACGCCCCACCAAGGTTATAGCCCACCCGATTTTTGGCCACTTTTTCTGCTGGGGTTTTGGCACCACGACCTTGGCGCTAATTTTTGGGCGCGGCTATGTCCGTGGCCTATTTGCACACGGAGGCCGTCCCCAAAGACTCGGACCATTCCGAGGCCCGGTGAACTTCGCCCGCCCCCACAAGGCTATAGCCCACCCCATTTTTGCTATTTTTCCGCTGGGGTTTTGGCATCCGGACCTTGGGCGCTAATTTTTGGGCTATGACCGTGGCCTAGTTTTGGCACCACGGAGCCGCCCGCAAAGTCTCGGGCCATTCGAGTCCGGCGTGAACCGCCGCCCCCACAGGCTATATCCCACCCGTTTTTGGCCATTTGGGGTTTTGGCACCCGACCTTGGGTGCTAATTTTTGGCGCGGCTGTGCCCGTGGCCTATTTTTGGCACACGGAGGCCGAGCAAAGTCTCGTGCCATTCCTAGTCCGGGACAGGCTTCGCCCCCCACAAGGCTATAGCCACCCGATTTTTGGCCATTTTCGCTGGGGGTTTTGGCATCCCGACCTTCGAGTGCTAATTTTTGGGCGCGGCTGTGGCCGTGCCCTATTTTTGGCACCACGAAGGCCACCAAAATCTCGGGCCATTCGAGTCCGGGCGGACGCCGCCATCGCCCCTCACCAGGCTATAGCCCACCCAATTTTTGGCCATTTTTCGCTGGGGGTTTTGGCACCCGACCTTGGGCGCTAATTTTTGGGCGGCCCGTGTCCTATTTTTGGCACACGGAGGCCGTCCCCAAAGACTCGGACCATTCCGAGCCCGGCGGACGAACTTCGCCCACGCCCCCCACCAATGCTATAGCCCACCCCATTTTTTGCTATTTTTCCGCTGGGGGGTTTTGGCATCCCGACCTTCGGGCGCTAATTTTTGGGTGCGGCTATGACCGTGGCCTATTTTTGGCACACGGAGGCCACCCGCAAAGTCTCGGGCCATTCCGAGTCCGGCGGACGAACTTCGCCCACGCCCCCCACCAAGGCTATAGCGCACCCGTTTTTTGGCCATTTGGGGGGTTTTGGCACCCCAAACTTCGGGTGCTAATTTTTGGGCGCGGCTGTGCCCGTGGCCTATTTTTGGCACACGGAGGCCGCCCCCTAAGTCTCGGGCCATTCCGAGTCCGGCGGACGAACTTCGCCCACGCCCCCCACCAAGGCTATAGCCCACCCGATTTTTGGCCATTTTTCCGCTGGGGGGTTTTGGCACCCCGACCTTCGGGCGCTAATTTTTGGGCGCGGCTATGCCCGTGTCCTATTTTTGGCACACGGAGGCCGTCCCCAAAGACTCGGACCATTCCGAGCCCGGCGGACGAACTTCGCCCACGCCCCCCACCAATGCTATAGCCCACCCCATTTTTTGCTATTTTTCCGCTGGGGGGTTTTGGCATCCCGACCTTCGGGCGCTAATTTTTGGGTGCGGCTATGACCGTGGCCTATTTTTGGCCGCCCACATCTCGGGCCATTCCGAGTCCGGACGAACTTCGCCCTCCCCACCAAGGCTATAGCCCACCCGTTTTTGGCCATTTTCCGCTGGGGGTTTTGGCGCCCGACCTTGGGCGCTAATTTTAAGCTGTGCCCGTGGCCTATTTTTGGCACACGGAGGCCGCCCGCAAAGTCTCGGGCCTTTCCGAGTCCGGCGGACTAACTACTCCCACGCCCCCCACCAAGTCTATAGCCCACCCGTTTTTTGGCCAATTGGGGGGTTTTGGCACCCCGAACTTCGGGCGCTAATTTTTGGGCGCGGCTGTGCCCGTGGCCTATTTTTGGCACACGGATGCCGCCCGCAAAGTCTGGGGCCATTCCGAGTCCGGTGGACGAACTTCGCCCACGCCCCCCACCAAGGCTATAGCCCACCCGTTTTTTGGCCATTTTTCCGCTGGGGGGTTTTGGCACGACCCGCTAATTTTTGGCGCTTTGCCTGTGGCATATTTTGGCACACGAGCCGCCCGCAGTCTCGGGCCTTTCGAGCCGGCGGACTAACTTCTCCCACGCCCCTGGCTATAGCCCACCGCTTTTGGCCATTTGGGGTTTTGTACCTTAGTGCTAATTTTTAGTGTGGCTGTACCAGCCTATTTTTTGGCACACAGAGGCCGCCCATAAGTTTCGAGAATCCTAGTCCAGGCGGACAAACTTAGCCACGCCCCCACAAGGCTATAGCCCACCCGATTTTTGGCCATTTTCCGCAGGGGTTTAGCACCCGACCTTCGGGCGCTAATTTTGGGTGCGGCAGTGCCCGTGGCCTATTTTGGCACCCACGGAGGCCGCCCGCAATGTCTCGGGCCATTCCGAGTCCGGACGAACCGCGCCCCCACCAAGGCTATAGCCCACTCGATTTTTGGCCATTTTCCGCTGGGGTTTTGGCACCCGACCTTCGGGCGCTAATTTTTGACGCGGCAGTGCCCGTGGCCTATTTGCACACGCACGGCAGGCCGCCCCCAAAGTCTCGGGCCATTCCGAGTCCAGGCGGATGAACTTCGACGCCCCCACCAAGGCTATAGCCCACCCGTTTGTTGTTCATTTGGGGGGTTTTGGCACCCGACCTTCGGGTGCTAATTTGTCTTGTGGCTGTGCCCGTGGCCTATTTTTGGCGCACGGCGGCCGCCCGCAAAGTCTCGGGCCTTTCTGAGTCCGGCGGACTAACTTCTCCCACGCCCCCCACCAAGGCTATAGCCCACCCGATTTTTGGCCAATTTTCCGCTGGGGGGTTTTGGCACCCCGACCTTCGGGCACTAATTTTTGGGCGCGGATATGCCCGTGGCCTATTTTTGGCACACGGAGGCCGCCCGCAAAGTCTCGGGCCATTCCGAGTCCGGCGGACGAACTTCTCCCACGCCCCCCACCAAGGCTATAGCCCACCCGATTTTTGTCAACTTTTCCGCTGGGGGGTTTTGGCACCCCGACCTTCGGGCGCTAAATTTTGGGCGCGGCTATGCCCGTGGCCTATTTTTGGCACAAGGAGGCCGCCCCCAAAGTCTCGGGCCATTCCGAGTTCGGGACGAACTTCGCCCCCACCAAGGCCATAGCCCACCCCATTTTTGCCATTTTCCGCTGGGGTTTTGGCACCCCGACCTTGGGCGCTAATTTTTATTGTGGCCTATTTTTGGCACACGGAGGCCGCCCCAAAGTCTCGGGCCATTCCGGAGTCCGGCGGACCCACGCCCCCAACCAAGGCTATATCCAACACGTTTTTTGGCCATTTGGGGTTTTGGCACCCCCTTGGGGCTAATTTTTGAGCGCGGCTGTGCACGTGGCCTATTTTTGGTATACGGAGGGCGCCCGCAAAGTCTCGGGCCATTCTGAGTCCGGCGGACGAACTTCGCCCACGCCCCCCACCAAGGCTATAGTCCACCCGTTTTTTGGCATTTTTCCGCTGGGGGGTTTTGGCACCCCGACCTTCGGGCACTAATTTTTGGGCGCGGCTGTGCCCGTGGCCTATTTTTGGCACACGGAGGCCGCCCGCAAATTCTCGGCCAATTCCGAGTCCGGCGAACGAACCGCCACGCCCCACCAAGGCTATAGCCCACCCGTTTTTTGGCCAGTTGGGGGGTTTTGGCACCCCGACCTTCGGAGACTAATTTTTGGGCGCGGCTATGCCCGTGGCCTATTTGTGGCACATGGAGGCCGCCCCCAAAGTCTCGGCCCATTCCGAGTCGGGCGGACGAACTTCGCCCACGCCCCCCACCAATGCTATAGCCCACCCCATTTTTTGCTATTTTTCTGCTGGGGGTTTTGGCACCCCGACCTTGGGCACTAATTTTTGGCGGCAGCTATGCCCGTGGCCTATTTTTGGCACACCCAGGCGCCCCCTAAGTCTCGGGCCATTCCGAGTCCGTGACAGAACCGCCCCACCAAGGCTATAGCCCACCCGATTTTTGGCCATTTTCCGCTGGGGAGTTTTGGCACCCGACCTTCGGGCGCTAATTTTTTGGCGCTGCTATGCCCGTGTCCTATTTTACACGAGGCCATCCCCAAAGGCTCGGACCATTCAGCCCGCGGACGAACCGCCCCACCAATGCTATAGCCCACCCCATTTTTGCTATTTTTCCGCTGGGGGTTTTGGCATCCGACCTTGGGCGCTAATTTTTAGGTGTATGACCGTGGCCTAATGTTGGCACCCGGAGGCCGCCCGCAAAGTCTCGGGCCATTCCGAGTCCGGTGGACGAACTTCGCCCACGCCCCCCACCAAGGGTATAGCCCCCCTGTTTTAGGGCCATTTTTCCGCTGGGGGGTTTTGGCACCCCGACCTTGAGCGCTAATTTTTAAGGCGGCTGTGCCCGTGGCCTGGCACAGGCCGCCCGCAAAGTCTCGGGCCTTTCCGAGTCCGGACTAACTACTCCCACGCCCCCACCAAGTCTATAGCCCACCCGTTTTTGGCCAATTGGGGGTTTTGGCACCCGAACTTGGGCGCTAATTTTTGGCGCGGCTGTGCCCGTGGCCTATTCTTTGCACACGGACCCCGCCCGCAAAGTCTGGGGCCATTCAGTCCAGGTGGACGAACTTACGCCCCCACCAAGGCTATAGCCCACCCGTTTTTGGCCATTTTTCCGCTGGGGGGTTTTGGCACCCGACCTTAGGGCGCTAATTTTTGGGCGCGCTTTGCCCGTGGCATATTTTTGGCACACGCCCGCAAAGTCTCGGGCCTTTCCGAGCCCGGGCGGACTAACTTCTCCCACGCCCCAAGGCTAAGCCCACCCGCTTTGGCCATTTGGGGTTTTGGCACCCCGACCTTGGTTGCTAATTTTTAAGGGCTGTACCCGTGGCCTATTTTTGGCACACAGAGGCCGCCCGCAAAGGTTCGAGCCAATCCTAGTCCGGCGGAAAAACTTCGCCCACGCCCCCCACCAAGGCTATAGCCCACCCGATTTTTGGCCATTTTTCCGCAGGGGGTTTAGCACCCCGACCTTCGGGCGCTAATTTTGGGTGCGGCAGTGCCCGTGGCCTATTTTTGGCACACGGAGGCCGCCCGCAATGTCTCGGGCCATTCCGAGTCCGGCGGACGAACTTCGCCCACGCCCCCCACCAAGGCTATAGCCCACTCGATTTTTGGCCATTTTTCCGCTGGGGGGTTTTGGCACCCCGACCTTCGGGCGCTAATTTTTGGGCGCGGCAGTGCCCGTGGCCTATTTTTGGCACACGGAGGCCGCCCCCAAAGTCTCGGGCCATTCCGAGTCCGGCGGACGAACTCGCCTACGCCCCACAAGGCTATAGCCCACCCGTTTGTTGGTCATTTGGGGGTTTTGGCACCCGACCTTCGGGTGCTAATTTTTGTCGCGGCTGTGCCCGTGGCCTATTTTGGCACACACGGCGGCCGCCCGCAGTCTCGGGCCTTTCTGAGTCCGGCGGACTAACTTCTCCCACGCCCAAGGCTATAGCCCACCCGCTTTTAGCCATTTTTCCACTGGGGGTTTTGGCACCTTTGACCTTCGCGCTAATTTTTTGGGCGCGGTGCCCATGGCCTATTTTGGCACACTGGAGGCCGCCCGCATAGTCTCGGGCCATTCCAGGTCTGGCGGACGAACTCGCCACTGCCTCCACCAGGCTATAGCCCACCCATTTTTTGGCCATTTGGGGTTTTGGCACCCGACCTTGGCGCTAATTTTTGGGCGTGGCTGTGCCCATGGCCTATTTTGGCACAGGAGCCGCCCGCAAAGTCTCGGGCCATTCCGAGTCCGGACGGACGCCCACGCCCCCACAAGGCTATGGCCACCGTTTTTGGCCATTTGGGAGTTTGGCACCCGAACTTGGGTGCTAATTTTTGGCGCGGCTGTGACCGTGGCAAATTTTTGGCACACGGAGGCCGCGCGCAGTCTCGGGCCATTCCGAGTCCGAGGCGGACGAATTCGCCACGCCCCCAAGGCTATAGCCCACCGTTTTTGCCATTTGGGGTTTTGGCACCCCGACCTTCGGCGCTAATTTTTAGGCGCGCTCTGCCCGTGGCCTATTTTTGGCAACACGGAGGCCACCCGCAAAGTCTAGGGCCATTCCGAGTCCGGCGGACGAGACCGCCCCCCACCAAGGCTATAGCCCACCCGTTTTTGGCCATTTGGGGTTTTGGCACCCGACCTCCGGGAACTAATTTTTGGGCGCGCCTGTGGCCTATTTTGGCACACGGAGGCTGCACGCAAAGTCTCGGGCCATTCCGAGTTCGGTGACGAACCGCCCACGCCCCCACCAAGGCTATAGCCCACCGTTTTTGGCCATTTGGGGAGTTTGGCACCCGACCTTGGTGCTAATTTTTGGACGAGGCTGTGCCCGTGGCCTATTTTGGCACACGGAGGCCGTCCGCAAAGTCTGGGGCCATTCCGAGTGCGTGCCACGCCCCCAAAGGCTATAGCCCACCCGTTTTTGCCATTTGGGGGTTTTGGCACCCGAACCCGGGTTCGCTAATTTTGGGCTGTGACCGTGGAAAATTTTGGCACACGGAGGCCGCCCGCAAAGTCTCGGGCCATTCCGAGTGGACGACCAGAATTCCGCCCCGCCAAGCTATAGCCCACCCGTTTTTGCCATTTGGGGGTATTGGCACCCCCGACCTTGAGCGGTAATTTTTGTGCTGTGCCCGTGGCCTATTTTTGGCACACGGAGGCAACCCGCAAAGTTTAGGGCCATTCCGAGTCCGGCGGACGAACTTCGCCCACGCCCCCCACCAAGGCTATAGCCCACCCGTTTTTTGGCCATTTGGGGGGTTTTGGCACCCCGACCTCCGGGAACTAATTTTTTGGCGCGCCTGTGGCCGTGGCCTATTTTTGGCACACGGAGGCTGCACGCAAAGTCTCGGGCCATTCCGAGTTCGGCGGACGAACTTCGCCCACGCCCCCCACCAAGGCTATGGCCCACCCGTTTTTTGGCCATTTTGGCGAGTTTGGCACCCCGACCTTCGGGTGCTAATTTTTGGACGAGGCTGTGCCCGTGGCCTATTTTTGGCACACAGAGGCCGTCCGCAAAGTCTCGGGCCATTCCGAGTACGGCGGACGAACGTCGCCCACGCCCCCATAAGGCTATAGCCCACCGGTTTTTGACCATTTGGGGTTTTGGCACCCTGACCTTCGGGCGCTAATTTTTTGGGCGTGGCTGTGCCCGTGGCCTATTTTGGCACACGGAGGCCGCCGCAAAGTCTCGGGCCATTCCGACTCAATGGACCGCCACGCCCCGCCAAGGCTATAGCCCACCGTTTTTTGCCATTTGGGGGTTTTGGCACCCCGACCTTAATTTTTGGGCGGCTATGCCCAGTGGCCTATTTTTGGAGGCCACCCGCAAAGTCTAGGGCCATTCCGAGTCAGGCGGAAGAACATCGCACACGCCCCACCACAAGGCTATAGCCCACCCGTTTTTGCCATTTGGGGTTTTGGCACCCGAACTTCGGTGCTAATTTTTGGGCGACTGTGACCGTGGCAAATTTTGGCACACTGGAGGCCGCCCGCAAAGTCTCGGGCCATTCGAGTCCGCGGACCCAGCCCCGCCAGGCTATAAGCCCACCCGTTTTTGCCATTTGGGGGTATTGGCACCCCGACCTTCTAATTTTTGGCGCCACTGCGGGCTGTGCCCGTGGCCCATTTTGGCACCACGGAGGCCACCCGCAAAGTCTAGCGCCATTCGAGTCCGGGCGGGCCGCCCCACACAAGACTATAGCCCACCCGTTTTTGGCCATTTGGGGTTTTGGCACCCGACCTCCGGGAACTAATTTTAGGCGCGCCTGTGGCTGGATCGGGCCATTCCAGTTCGGACAGACCCACGCCACGCCCAACAAGGCTATGGCCCACCCGTTTTTGGTCATTTGGGAGTTTGCTTTTTTGGGGTGCTAATTTTTGGGCGAGGCTGTGCCGTGGCTATTTGGCAATGCACAGAGGCCGTCCGCAAAGTCTCGGGCCATTCAGTCTGAGCGGATGACGTCATGCCCCCACAAAGGCTATAGCCCACCCGTTTTTGACCATTTGGGGGTTTGGCACCCCCCGACCTTGGGCGCTAATTTTTGGGCATGGCTGTCCCGTGGCCTATTTTTGGCACGGAGGCCGCCCGCAGAGTGTGTCGGGCCATTCCGAGGTCGGGGCGGATGAACTTCACGCCCCCGCCAAGGCTATAGCCCACCCGTTTTTGCCATTTGGGGGTTTTGGCACTGACCTTCGGGCGCTAATTTTTGGGCTGTGCCCGTGGCCTATTTTGGCACACGGAGGCCACCCGCAAAGTCTAGGGCCATTCCGAGTCCGGCGACCACGCCGCCCCCACCAGGCTATAGCCCACCAGTTTTTTTTTGCCATTTGGGGGTTTTGGCATCCCGACCTTGGGCGCTAATTTTTGGGCGCGCTATGCCGTGGCCTATTTTGGGCACACGGAGGCCACCTGCAAAGTCTAGGGCCATTCGAGGTCCGGCAGTTCGCCCACGCCCCCACCAAGGCTATAGCCCACCCGTTTTTTGCCATTTGGGGTTTTGGCACCCCCCTGCCATTCCAGGTTATAGCCCACCGTTTTTGACCATTTTGGGGGTTTGGCACCCCGACGGCGCTAATTTTTCGCGGCTGTGCCGTGTTTTGGGACACGGAGGCCACCCGCAAAGTCTAGGGCCATTCCGAGTCCGCGGACGAACCGCACGCCCCCACCAAGGCTATAGCCCACCGTTTTTGGCCATTTGGGGGTTTTGGCACCCGACCTTGGGCGCTAATTTTTGGCAGCGGCTGTGCCAGTGGCCTCTTTTGGCACACGGAGGCCGCCCGCAGTCTCGGGCCACTTCGAGCCCGGCGGAACCGCCTTGCCCCCACAAAGGCTATAGCCCACCCGTTTTTTGGCCATATGGGGGGTTTTGGCACACCGAACTTCGGGTGCTAATTTTGGGGCGTGGCTGTGCCCGTGGCCTATTTTGGCACACGGAGGCTGCCGCAAAGTCTCGGGCCATTCCGACTCCGGCGGACGATGCGCCCCCGCCATGGCTATAGCCCACCCGTTTTTGCCATTTGGGGTTTTGGCTCCCAGAACTTCGGGTGCTAATTTTTTGGCGCGGCTGTGACCGTGGCCAATTTTTGGCACACGGAGGCCGCCCACAAAGTCTCGGGCCATTCCGCGTCCGTGGACGAACCGCCACGCCCCCACCAAGGCTATAGCCCACCCGATTTTGGCCATTTTCCGCTATGGGGTTTTGGCACCCGACCTTTGAGCGCTAATTTTTGGGTGCGGCTGGCCCTGGCCTATGTTTGGCACACGGAGGCGGCCCGCAAAGTCTCGGGCCATTCCGAGTCCGGCGGACGAACTTCGCCCACGCCCCCCACCAAGGCTATGGCCCACCCGTTTTTTTGCCATTTGGGGGGGTATGGCACCCCGACCTTCGGTGCAAATTTTTGACGAGGCTGTGCCCGTGGCCTATTTTGGCACACGGAGGCCATCCAAAACTTCGGGCCATTCAGTACGGCGGACGACGTCGCCACGCCCCCACAAAGCTATAGCCCTCCCGTTTTTGCCATTTGGGGGTTTTGGCACCCCGACCTTGGGCGCTAATTTTTGCTGTGCCGTGGCCTCTTTGGCACACGGAGGCCGCCCGCAAAGTCTCCGGGCCACTGCGAGCCCGGCGGACAGACCCGCCCTTGCCCCTACAGGCTATAGCCCACCGTTTTTGGCAATTTGGGGGGTTTTGGCACACCGAACTTCGGGTGCTAATTTTGGGGCGTGGCTGTGCCCGTGGCCTAGTTTTGGCACACGGAGGGCGCTCGCAAAGTCTCGCCCCATTCCGACTCCGGGCCATACGCCCCGCCAAGGCTATAGCCCACCCGTTTTGCCATTTGGGGGTTTTGGCACGACCTTCGGCGATAATTTTGGGCGCACGGCTGTGCCGTGGCCTATTTTGGCACTCGGAGCCGCCCGCAAAGTCTCGGGCCATTCCGAGTCCGGGCGGAACCGCCCACGTCCCCCACATAGCTATAGCCCACCCGTTTTTTGGCCATTTGGGGGGTTTTGGCACCCCGACCTTCGGGCGCTAATTTTTGGGCGCGCCTGTGCCCGTGGCCTATTTTTGGCACACGGAGGCCGCCCACAAAGTCTCTGGCCATTCCGAGTCCGGCGGACGAACTTCGCCCGCGCCCCCCACATAGCTATAGCCCACCCGTTTTTTGGCCATTTGGGGGGTTTTGGCACCCTGACCTGCGGGCGATAAATTTTGGGCACGGCTGTGCCCGTGGCCTATTTTTGGCACTCGGAGGCCGCCCGCAAAGTCTCTGGCCATTCCGAGTCCGGCGGACGAACTTCGCCCGCGCCCCCCACATAGCTATAGCCCACCCATTTTTTGGCCATTTGGGGGGTTTTGGCACCCTGACCTGCGGGCGTTAATTTTTGGGCGCGGCTGTGCCCGTGGCCTATTTTTGGCACATGGTGGCCGCCCACAAAGTCTCGGGCCATTCCGAGTCCGGCGGACGAACTTCGCCCACGCCCCTCACCAAGGCTATAGCCCACCCGATTTTTGGCCATTTTTCCGCTATGGGGTTTTGGCACCCCGACCTTCGAGCGCTAATTTTTGGCTGCTATGGCCGTGGCCTATTTTTGCACACGGCAGGCCACCCGCAAAGTCTCGGGCCATTCCGAGTCCGGCGGACGAACTTCGCCCGCGCCCCCCACCAAGGCTATAGCCCACCCGTTTTTTGGCCATTTGGGGGGTTTTGGCACCCCGACCTTCGGGCGCTAATTTTTGGACGTGGCTGTGCCCGTGGCCTATTTTTGGCACACGAAGCCGTCCTCAAAGTCTCGGCCCATTCCGAGTCCGGCGGACAAACTTCTTCCACGCCCCCCACAAAGGCTATAGCCCACCCGTTTATTGCCCATTTGGGGGGTTTTGGCACTTCGGGTGCTAATTTTTGCCAAGCATGGCTGTGCCGTGGCCTATTTTTGCGGAGGCCGCCGCAATGTCTCGCGCCATTCCGAGTCCGGCGGACGAACTGAGCCACGCCCCCAAGCTATAGCCCACTTTTTGGCCATTTGGGGTTTTGGCACCCGACCTTGGGCCCTAATTTTTGGGCGGCTGTGCCAGGCCTATTTTGGTACTGGAGGCCGCCAAAGTCTCGGGCCATTCCAAGTCCGGCGGACGAACTTTGCCACGCCCCCAAAGGCTATAAGCGCACCCGTTTTTGGCCATCTGGGGTTTTGGAAGCCGAACTTCGGGCGCTAATTTTTAGTGCGGCTGTGCCCGTGGCCTACACACGGAGGCCACCCAAATCTCGGGCCATTCGACCAGTGACGAATCTCGCCACGCCCCCACCAAGACTATAGCCCACCCGATTTTTGGCCATTTTTCCGCTGGGGGGTTTTGGCACCCCTACCTTCGGGCGCTAATTTTTGGGCGCGGCTGTGCCCGTGGCCTATTTTTGGCACACGGAGGCCACCCGCGACGTCTCGGGCCATTCCGAGTCCGGCAAACGAACTTCGCCCACACCCCCCACCAAGACTATTGCCCACCCGATTTTTGGCCATTTTTCCGCTGGGGGGTTTTGGCACCCCGAACTTCGGGCGCTAATTTTTGGGCACGGCTGTGCCCGTGGCCTATTTTCGGCATACGGAGGCAACCCGCAAAGTCTCGGGCCATTCCGAGTCCGGCGGATGAACTTCGCCCACGCCCCCCACCAAGGCTATAGCCCACCCGATTTTTGGCCATTTTTACGCTGGGGGGTTATGGCACCCCGACCTTCGGGCGCTAATTTTTGGGCGCGGCTATGCCCGTGGCGTATTTTTGCACACCGGAGGCCGCCCGTGAAGTCTCGGGCCATTCCGAGTCCGTCGGATGAACCCGCCACGCCCCCACCAAGGCTATAGCCCATCCGATTTTTGGCCATATTTCCGCTGGGGGGTTTTGGCACCCCGACCTTCGGGCGCTAATTTTTGGGTACGGCTATGCCCGTGACCTATTTTTGACACACGGAGGCCGCCCGTAAAGTCTCGGGCCATTCCGAGTCAGGACGAACTTCGCCCACGCCCCACCAAGGCTATGGCCCACCCGATTTTGCCATTTGGGGGTTTTGGCACCAGAACAGTGCTAATTTTGGGCGCGGCTGTGACCGTGGCCAATTTTTGTCACACGGAGGCCGCCCCCAAAGTCTAGGGCCATTCCGCGTCCGGCGGACGCACTTCGCCCACGCCCCCCTCCAAGGCTATAGCCCACCCGATTTTTGGCCATTTTTCCGCTATGGGGTTTTGGCACCCCGACCTTTGAGCGCTAATTTTTGGGTGCGGCTGGCCCTGGCCTATGTTTGGCACACACACTGGAGGCCGCCCGCAAAGTCTCGGGCCATTCCGAGGTCCGGGACGAACCGCCAAGCCCCCACCAAGGCTATGGCCCACCCGTTTTTGGCCATTTGGGGGTATGGCACCCGACCTTCGGGTGCAAATTTTTGGACGAGGCTGTGCCCGTGGCCTATTTTTGGCACACGGAGGCCATCCGCAAAAACTCGGGCCATTCCGAGTACGGCGGACGAACGTCGCCCACGCCCCCCACAAAGGCTATAGCCCTCCCGTTATTTTGCCATTTGGGGGGTTTTGGCACCCCGAACTTCGGGTGCTAATTTTTGGGCGCGGCTGTGACCGTGGCCTATTTTTGGCACACGGAGGCCGCCCACAAAGTCTCTGGCCATTCCGAGTCCGGCGGACGAACTTCGCCCGCGCCCCCCACATAGCTATAGCCCACCCGTTTTTTGGCAATTTGGGGGGTTTTGGCACACCGAACTTCGGGTGCTAATTTTGGGACGTGGCTGTGCCCGTGGCCTATTTTTGCCACACGGAGGCCGCCCGCAAAGTCTCGGGCCATTCCGACTCCGGCGGACGAATTCGCCCACGCCCCCGCCAAGGCTATAGCCCACCCGTTTTTTTGCCATTTGGGGGGTTTTGGCACGCCGACCTTCGGGCGATAATTTTTGGGCACGGCTGTGCCCGTGGCCTATTTTTGGCACTCGGAGGCCGCCCGCAAAGTCTCGGGCCATTCCGAGTCCGGCGGACGAACTTCGCCCACGTCCCCCACCAAGGCTATAGCCCACCCGTTTTTTGGCCATTTGGGGGGTTTTGGCACCCCGACCTTCGGGCGCTAATTTTTGGGCGCGCCTGTGCCCGTGGCCTATTTTTGGCACACGGAGGCCGCCCACAAAGTCTCTGGCCATTCCGAGTCCGGCGGACGAACTTCGCCCGCGCCCCCCACATAGCTATAGCCCACCCGTTTTTTGGCCATTTGGGGGGTTTTGGCACCCTGACCTGCGGGCGATAAATTTTGGGCACGGCTGTGCCCGTGGCCTATTTTTGGCACTCGGAGGCCGCCCGCAAAGTCTCTGGCCATTCCGAGTCCGGCGGACGAACTTCGCCCGCGCCCCCCACATAGCTATAGCCCACCCATTTTTTGGCCATTTGGGGGGTTTTGGCACCCTGACCTGCGGGCGTTAAATTTTGGGCGCGGCTGTGCCCGTGGCCTATTTTTGGCACATGGTGGCCGCCCACAAAGTCTCGGGCCATTCCAGTCAGTGGGACGAACTCGCCACGCCTCACCAAGGCTATAGCCCACCCGATTTTTGGCCATTTTTCCGCTATGGGGTTTGGCACCCCGACCTTCGAGCGCTAATTTTTGGCGTATGGCCGTGGCCTATTTTTGGCAGGAGGCCACCCGCAGTCTCGGGCCATTCCGAGTCCGGGCGACGAACTCGCCAGCGCCCCACCAAGGCTATAGCCCACCCAAGTTTTTGGCCATTTGGGGGTTTTGGCACCCCGACCTTCGTGCGCTAATTTTTTGACTTGGCTTTTGCCGTTGCCTATTTTTGTCTCACGGAGGCCTTCCTCAAAGTCTCGGCCCATTCCGAGTCCGCGGACAAACTTCTTCCACGCCCCACAAGGCTATAGCCCACACGATTATTGGCCATATTTGGGGTTTTTGGCACCAACTTGGTGCTAATTTTTAAGCGGCTGTGCCCGTGGCTATTTTTGGCACACGGAGGCCGCCCGCATGTCTCGCGCCATTCCGAGTCCGCGGACGAACTGAGCCCACGCCTAAGCTATAGCCCACCGATTTTTGGCCATTTGGGGGTTTTGCACCCCGAACTTCGGGTGCTAATTTTTAAGCGCGGCTGTGCCCGTGGCCTATTTTTGGCACACGGAGGCCGCCCGCAAAGTCTCGGGCCATTCCAAGTCCGGCGGACGAACTTTGCCCACGCCCCCCACAAAGGCTATAGCGCACCCGTTTTTTGGCCATCTGGGGGGTTTTGGAAGCCCGAACTTCGGGCGCTAATTTTTTGGTGCGGCTGTGCCCGTGGCCTACTTTTGGCACACGGAGGCCACCCGCGAAGTCTCGGGCCATTCCGACCCGCGAGCGAACTTCGCCTTACGCCCACCAAGACTATAGCCCACCCGATTTTGGCCATTTTTCCGCTGGGGTTTGGCACCCCTACCTTGGGCGCTAATTTTTTGGTGCGGCTGTGCCCGTGGCCTATTTTTGGCACACGGAGGCCACCCGCGACGTCTCGGGCCATTCCGAGTCCGGCAAACGAACTTCGCCCACACCCCCCACCAAGACTATTGCCCACCCGATTTTTGGCCATTTTTCCGCTGGGGGGTTTTGGCACCCCGAACTTCGGGCGCTAATGTTTGGGCGCGGCTGTGCCGTGGCCTATACGGAGGCAACCCGCAGTCTCGGGCCATTCGAGTCCGAGGCGGATGAACTTCGCCACGCCCCCACCAAGGCTATAGCCCACCCGTTTTTTGGCCATTTTTACGCTGGGGGGTTATGGCTCCCCGAACTTCGGGCGCTTATGTTTGGTCGCGGCTATGCCCGTGGCGTATTTTTGGCACACGGAGGCCGCCCGTAAAGTCTCGGGCCATTCCGAGTCCGGCGGACGAACTCGCCACGCCCACCAAGGCTATAGCCCATCCGATTTTTGGCCATATTTCCGCTGGGGTTTTGGCACCCGACCTTCGGGCGCTAATTTTTACGGCTATGCCCGTGACCTATTTTTGACACGGAGGCCGCCACGTAAGTCTCGGGCCATTCCGAGTCCGGGACGAACCGCCCACGCCCCCACCAAGGCTATGGCCCACCCGATTTTGGCCATTTGGGGGTTTTGGCACCGACCTTCGGGCGCTAATTTTTGGCGCGGCTATGCCCGTGGCGTATTTTTGGTACACGGAGGCCGCCAGCAATGTCTCGGGCCATTCAGAGTCCGGCGGACGAACTTCGACCACGCCCCCCACCAAGGCTATAGCCCACCCGATTTTTTGCCATTTTTGCGCTGGGGTTTTGGCACCCCGACCTTGGGCGCTAATTTTGGGTGCGGCTGTGCTGTAGCCTATTTTTGGCACACGGAGGCCGCCCGCAAAGTCTCGGGCCATTCCGAGTCCGGACGAACTTCGCCCCCACTCAAGGCTATACCCCACCCGATTTTTGGCCATTTTTACGCTGGGGGGTTTTGGCATCCCGACCTTCGGGGGCTAATTTTTGGGCGCGGCTATTCCCGTGACCTATTTTTGGCACACGGAGGCCACCCGCAAAGACTCGGGCCATTTCGAGTCCGGCGGACGAACTTCGCCCACGCCCCCCACCAAGGCTATACCCCACCCGATTTTTGGCCATTTTTCCGCTGGGGGGTTTGGGCACCCCGACCTTCGGGCGCTAATTTTTGGGTGCGGCTTTGTCCGTGGCCTATTTTTGGCACACGGAGGCCGCCCGTAAAGTCTCGGGCCATTCCGAGTCCGCCGGACGAACTTCGCCCACGCCCCCCACCAAGGCTATAGCCCACCCGTTTTTTGGCCATTTGGGGTGTTTTGGCACGCCGACCTTCCGGCGCTAATTTTTGGGAGTGGCTGTGCCGTGGCCTATTTTTGGCACACGGAGGCCGCCCGCAAAGTCTCGGGCCATTCCGAGTCCGGCGGACGAACTTCGCCCACGCCCCCACCAAGGCTATAGCCCACCCGTTTTTTGGCCATTTGGGGGGTTTTGGCACCCCGACCTTCGGGCGCTAATTTTTGGGCGCGGCTGTGCCCGTGGCCTATTTTTGGCACACGGAGGCCGCCCGCAAAGTCTCGGGCCATTCCGACTCACGAGTACCAACAACTCCCACGCCCCCCACCCAGGGTAGAGCCCACCCGATGTTTGGCCATTTGGGGTTTTGGCAACCCAACTTGGGTGCTAATTTTTGGGCAAGGCTGTGGCCGTGGCCTATTTTTGGCACATGGAGGCTGCCCGTAAACTCTCGGGCCATTCGGAGTCTGGCGGACGAACTTCGCCAACGCCCCCCACCAAGGCTATAGCCCACCCGTTTTTTGGCCATTTGGGGGGTTTTGGCACCCCGACCTTTGGGCGCTAATTTTTGGGCGCGGCTGTGTCCGTGGCCTATTTTTGGCACACGGAGGCCGCCCGCAAAGTCTCGGGTCATTCCGAGTCCGGCGGACGAACTTAGCCCAAGCCCCCCACCAAGGCTATAACCCACCCGTTTTTTGGCCATTTGGGGGGTTATGGCACCCACCTTAATTTTTAGGCGCTGTTCCCGTGGCCTATTTTTGGCCCACGGAGGCCGCCCGCAAAGTCTCGTGCCATTCCTAGTCCGGCGGACGAGCTTCGCCCACGCCCCCCACCAAGGCTATAGCCCACCCGATTTTTGGCCATTTTTCCGCCGGGGGGTTTTGGCACCCCGACCTTCGGGTACTAATTTTTGGGCGCGGCTGTGGCCGTGGCCTTTTTTTGGCACACGGAGGCCGCCCGCAAAGTCTCGGCCCATTCCGAAAAGTGCGGACTCGCCCACGCCCCCCAAGGCTATAGCCCACCCGTTTTTGGCCATTTGGGGTTTTGGCACCCCGACCTTGGCGCTAATTTTTGGCGCGGCTGTGCCCGTGGCCTATTTTTGGCACACGGAGGCCGCCAACGCGTCTCGGGCCATTCCGACTCGCGGACGAACCGCCCACGCACCCCACCAAGGCTATAGCCCACCCGTTTTTGGCCATTTGGGGTTTTGGCACCCGACCTTCGGGGCTAATTTTTGGGCGCGGCTGTGCCGTGGCCTATTTTTTCGCACACGGAGGCCGCCCACAAAGTCTCGGGACATTCCGACTCCGGAGGACGAACTTCGCCCACGCCCCCCACAAAGGCTATAGCCCACCCGTTTTTTGGCCATTTGGGGGGTTTTGGCACCCCGACCTACGGGTGCGAAATGTTGGGCAAGGCTGTGGCCGTGGCCTATTTTTGGCACATGGAGGCCACCCGCAAACTCTCGGGCCATTCGGAGTCTGGCGGACGAACTTCGCCCACGCCCCCCACCAAGGCTATAGCCCACCCGTTTTTTGGCCATTTGGGGGGTTTTGGCACCCCGACCTTCGGGCGCTAATTTTTGGGCGCGGCTGTGCCCGTGGCCTATTTTTGGCACACGGAGGCCGCCCACAAAGTCTCGGGCCATTCCGACTCCGGCGGACGAACTTCGCCCACGCCCCCCACCAAGGCTATAGCCCACCCATTTTTTGGCCATTCGGGGGGTTTTGGCACCCCGACCTCCGGGGGCTAATTTTTGGGCGCGGCTGTGCCCGTGGCCTATTTTTGGCACACGGAGGCTGCCCGCAAAGTCTCGTGCCATTCCGAGTCCGGCGGACGAACTTCGCCACGCCCCCAAAGGCTATAGCCCACCCGCTTTTTGGCCATTTGGGGTTTTGGCACTGACCTTCGGGGCTAATTTTTGGGCGCGGCTGTGCCCGTGGCCTATTTTTGGCACACGGAGGCCGCCAAAGTGTCGGGCCATTCCGACTCGGCGGACGAACCGCCACGCCCCACCAAGGCTATAGCCCACCCGTTTTTGGCCATTTGGGGGTTTTGGCACCCTGACCTTGGGCGCTAATTTTTGGGGGCGGCTGGGGCCGTGGCCTATTTTTGGCACAGGGAGGCCGCCAAAGTCTCGGGCCATTCCGACTCCGCGGACGAACCGCCCACGCCCCCACCAAGGCTATAGCCCACCCGTTTTTGGCCATTTGGGGGTTTTGGTACCCCGACCTTCGAGCTAATTTTTAGCGCTGGCTGTGCCCGTGGCCTATTTTTGCACACGGAGGCCGTCCCACAAAGTCTCGGGACATTACGAGTCCGGCGGACGAACTTCGCCCACGCCCCCCACAAAGGCTATAGCCCACCCGTTTTTTGGCCATTTGGGGGGTTTTGGCACCCCGAACTTCGGGGGCTAATTTTTGGGCAAGGCTGTGGCCGTGGCCTATTTTTGGCCCAGGGAGGCCACCCGCAAAGTCTCGGGCCATTCGAGTCTGGCGGACGAACAGCCCACGCCCACCAAGGCTATAGCCCACCCGTTTTTGGCCATTTGGGGGTTTTGGCACCCCGACCTTCGGGCGCTAATTTTTGGGCGCTGTGCCGTGGCCTAGTTTTGCACATGGAGGCCGCCCGCAAAGTCTCGGGCCATTCCGAGTCCGCGGACGAACTCGCCACGCCCACCAAGGCTATAGCCCACCCGCTTTTTTGGCCATTTGGGGGTTTTGGCACCCTGACCTTCTGGGGCTAATTTTTGGCTGGCTGTGCCCGTGGCCTATTTTTGGCACACGGAGGCTGTCCGCAAATTCTCGCCATTCCTAGTCCGGGACGAACTTCGCCCACGCCCCCACCAAGGCTATAGCCCACCGCTTTTGGTCATTTGGGGGTTTTGGCACCCGACCTTCGGGCGCTAATTTTTAGGCGGCTGTGCCGTGGCCTATTTTTGGCACACGGAGGTCGCCCGCAAAGTCTCGGGCCTTTCCCGAGTCCGGCGGACTAACTTCTCCCACGCCCACCAAGGCTATAGCCCTCCCGCTTTTTGGGCCATTTTTCCGCTGGGGTTTTGGCACCCTGACCTTCGGGCGCTAATTTTTAAGGGCGCTGTGCCTGGCCTATTTTTGGCACACGGAGGCGCCCCGCAGTCTCGGGCCATTCCGAGTCCGCGGACGAACTTCGCCCACGCCCCACCAAGGCTATAGCCCACCCGCTTTTGGCCATTTTTCCGCTGGGGTTTTGGCACCCTGACCTTGGGCGCTAATTTTTAAGGCGCGGCGGTGCCGTGGCCTATTTTTGGCACACGGAGGCCGACCGCAAAGTCTCGGGCCATTCCGAGTCCGGCGGACGAACTTCGCCCACGCCCCCCACCAAGGCTATAGCCCACCCGTTTTTTGGCCATTTTTCCGCTGGGGGGTTTTGGCACCCCGGCCTTCGGGCGCTAATTTTTGGGCGCGGCGGTGCCCGTGGCCTATTTTTGGCTCACGGAGGCCGCCCGCAATGTCTCGGGCCATTCCGAGTCCGGCGGACGAACTTCGCCCACGCCCCCCACCAAGGCTATAGCCCACCCGATTTTTGGCCATTTGTCCGCTGGGGTTTTGCTTTTACCGACCTTCGGGCGCAAATTTTTGCGCGCTGTGCCTGTGGCCTATTTTTGCACACGGAGGCCGCCAAAGTCTCGGGGCATTCCAGTCCGGCGGACGAACCGGGCCACGCCCACTAAGGCTATAGCCCACCCGCTTTTTTGGTCGCTTTGGGGTTTTGCACCCCGACCTTCGGGCGCTAATTTTTAAGGCGCGGCTGTGCCCGTGGCCCATTTTTGGCACACGGAGCCGCCCGCAAAGTCCTGGGCCTTTCCCGAGTCCGGACTAACTTCTCCCACGCCGCCCACCAATGCTATAGCCCTCCCGCTTTTTGGCCATTTTTCCGCTGGGGGGTTTTGGCACCCCGGCCTTGGGGCGCTAATTTTTGGGCACGGCGGTGCCCGTGGCCTATTTTTGGCACACGGAGGCCGCCCGCAATGTCTCGGGCCATTCCGAGTCCGGCGGACTAACTTCTCCCACGCCCCCCACCAAGGCTATAGCCCACCCGATTTTTGGCCATTTTTCCGCAGGGGGTTTAGCACCCCGACCTTCGGGCGCTAATTTTGGGTGCGGCAGTGCCTATTTTTGGCACACGGAGGCCGCCACGCAATGTCTCGGGCCATTCCGAGTCCGGCGGATGAACTTCACCATGCCCCCACCAAGGCTATAGCCCACTCGATTTTTGGCCATTTTTCCGCTGGGGTTTTGGCACCCGGACCTTGGGCGCTAATTTTGGCGCGCAGTGCCTGGGCTATTTTTGGCACACGGAGGCCGCCCCAAAGTCTCGGGCCATTCCGAGTCCGGCGGACGAACTCGCCACGCCCCACTAATGCTATAGCCACCCGTTTGTTGGTCATTTGGGGGTTTTGGCACCCTGACCTTCGGTGCTAATTTTTGTCTGCTGTGCCCGTGTCCTATTTTTGTCACACGGCGGCCGCCCGCAAAGTCTCGGGCCTTTCTGAGTCAGGCGGACAAACTTCTCCCACGACCCCCACCAAGGCTATAGCCCACACGCTTTTTGTCAATTGTACCACTGGGGGGTTATGGCACCCTGACCTTCGGGCGATAATTTTTTGGCGCGGAGGTGCCCATGGCCTATTTTTGGCACACGGAGGCCGCCCGCATAGTCTCGGGCCATTCCGAGTCTGGCGGACGAACTCGCCACTGCCTCCACCTGTGCTATAGCCCACCCATTTTTGGCCATTTGGGGTTTTGGCACCCGACCTTCGGGCGCTAATTTTTGGGCGTGGCTGTGCCCATGGCCTATTTTTGCACACGGAGGCCGCCCGCAGTCTCGGGCCATTCCGAGTCCGGCGGACGACCCGCCACGCCCCAAGGCTGGCCCACCCGCTTTTGGCCATTTGGGAGTTTGGCACCCTGACCTTCGTGCAATTTTGGACGAGGCTGTGCCTGTGGCCTATTTTTGGCACACGGAGGCCGCCCGCATAAGTCTCGGCCATTCCGAAAAGTGCGGCGGGAAACGCCGCCACGCCCACAAAGGCTATAGCCCACCCGCTTTTTGCCATTTGGGGTTTGGCACCCCGAACTTGGTGCTAATTTTTGGGCGCGACTGTGACCGTGGCAAATTTTTGGCACACGGAGGCCGCCCGCAAAGTCTCGGGCCATTCCGAGTCCGGCGGACGAAATCGCCAACGCCCCCCGCCAAGGCTATAGCCCACCCGTTTATTTGCCATTTGGGGGGTTTTGGCACCCCGACCTTCGGGCGCTAATTTTTGGGCGCGGCTGTGCCCGTGGCCTATTTTTGGCACACGGAGGCCACCCGCAAAGTCTAGGGCCATTCCGAGTCCGGCGGACGAACTTCGCCAACGCCCCCCACCAAGGCTATAGCCCACCCGTTTTTTGGCCATTTGGGGGGTTTTGGCACCCCGACCTCCGGGAACTATTTTTTGGGCGCGCCTGTGGCCGTGGCCTATTTTTGGCACACGGAGGCTGCACGCAAAGTCTCGGGCCATTCCGAGTTCGGCGGACGAACTTCGCCCACGCCCCCCACCAAGGCTATGGCCCACCCGTTTTTTGGCCATTTGGGGGAGTTTGGCACCCCGACGTTCGGGTGCTAATTTTTGGACGAGGCTGTGCCCGTGGCCTATTTTTGGCACACGGAGGCCGCCCGCAAAGTCTCGGGCCATTCCGAGTCCGGCGGACGAATTCGCCCACGCCCCCCGCCAAGGCTATAGCCCACCCGTTTTTTTGCCATTTGGGGGGTTTTGGCACCCCGAACTTCGGGTGCTAATTTTTGGACTGTGACTGTGGCAAATTTTTGGCACACGGAGGCCGCCCGCAAAGTCTCGGCCATTCCGAGTCCGCGGACGACCCGCCCACGCCCGCCAAGGCTATCGCCCACCCGCTTTTGCCATTTGGGGTTTTGGCACCCCTGACCTTCGAGCGCTACTTTTGCGCTGCTGTGCCCGTGGCCTATTTTTGGCACACGGAGGCCACCCGCAAAGTCTAGGGCTATTCCGAGTCCGCGGACGAATCTCGCCCACGCCCCCACCAAGGCTATAGCCCACCTGCTTTTGGCCATTTGGGGGTTTTGGCACCCCACCTCCGAACTAATTTTTAAGGCGCTGTGGCCGTGGCCTATTTTGGCACACGGAGGCTGCACGCAAAGTCTCGGGCCATTCCGAGTTCGGACGAACTCGGCCCAACAAGGCTATGGCCCACCTTTTTGGGTCATTTGGGAGTTTGGCACCTGACCTTCGGTGCTAATTTTTGACGAGGCTGTGCCTCGGGCCTATTTTTGGCACACAGAGGCAGTCCGCAAAGTCTCGGGCCATTCCGAGTACGGCGGACGAACGTCGCCCACGCCCCCCACAAAGGCTATAGCGCACCCGTTTTGTGACCATTTGGGGGTTTTGGCACCCGACCCGGCGCTAATTTTGGGCGTGGCTGTCCCCGTGGCCTATTTTTGGCACACGGAGGCTGCCCGCAGTCTCGGCCATTCCGAGTCCGGGCGGATTTAACTCCGCCACGCTCCCCACCAAGGCTATAGCCCACCCGGTTTTTGCCATTTGGGGTTTTGGCACCCCGACCTTCGGGCGCTAATTTTGGGCGCGGCTGTGCCGTGGCCTATTTTTGCACACGGAGGCCACCTGCAAAGTCTAGGGCCATTCCGAGTCCGCGGACGAATCTCGCCCACGCACCCCACCAAGGCTATAGCCCACCCGTTTTTTTTGCCTTTTGGGGGTTTTGGCACCCCAAACTTGCTAATTTTTGGGCGCGACTGTGACCGTGGCAAATTTTTGGCACACGGAGGCCGCCCGCAAAGTCTCGGGCCATTCCGAGTCCGGCGGACGAATTCGCCCACGCCCCCCGCCAAGGCTATCGCCCACCCGTTTTTTTGCCATTTGGGGGGTTTTGGCACCCCGACCTTCGGGCGCTAATTTTTGGGCGCGGCTGTGCCCGTGGCCTATTTTTGGCACACGGAGGCCACCCGCAAAGTCTAGGGCCATTCCGAGTCCGGCGGACGAACTTCGCCCACGCCCCCCACCAAGGCTATAGCCCACCCGTTTTTTGGCCATTTGGGGGGTTTTGGCACCCCGACCTCCGGGAACTAATTTTTGGGCGCGCCTGTGGCCGTGGCCTATTTTTGGCACACGGAGGCTGCACGCAAAGTCTCGGGCCATTCCGAGTTCGGCGGACGAACTTCGCCCACGCCCCCCAACAAGGCTATGGCCCACCCGTTTTTTGGTCATTTGGGGGAGTTTGGCACCCCGACCTTCGGGTGCTAATTTTTGGACGAGGCTGTGCCCGTGGCCTATTTTTGGCACACAGAGGCCGTCCGCAAAGTCTCGGGCCATTCCGAGTACGGCGGACGAACGTCGCCCACGCCCCCCACAAAGGCTATAGCTCACCCGTTTTTTGACCATTTGGGGGGTTTTGGCACCCCGACCTTCGGGCGCTAATTTTTGGGCGTGGCTGTCCCCGTGGCCTATTTTTGGCACACGGAGGCCGCCCGCAAAGTCTCGGGCCATTCCGAGTCCGGCGGACGACCGTCGGCCCCGCCCCCCAACAAGGCTATAGCCCACCCGGCTTTGCCATTTGGGGTTTTGGCACCCGACCTTCGGCGCTAATTTTTGGGCGTGTGCCTGTGGCCTATTTTGGCACACGGAGGCCACCTGCAAAGTCTAGGGCCATTCCGAGTCCGCGGACGAATCTCGCCCACGCCCGCCAAGGCTATAGCCCACCCGCTTTTGCCATTTGGGGTTTTGGCATCCCGACCTTCGGCGCTAATTTTGGTGCTATGCCCGTGGCCTATTTTGGGCACACGGAGGCCACCTGCAAAGTCTAGGGCCATTCCGAGTCCGCGGACGAATCCGCCACGCCCCACTCAAGGCTATAGCCCACCCGCTTTTTTGCCATTTGGGGGTTTTGCACCCCGAACTTGGAGCTAATTTTTGGGCGCGGCTGTGACCGTGGCAAATTTTGGCACATGGAGGCCGCCCGCAAAGTGTCGGGCCATGCCGAGTCCGCGACGACGCCACGCCTCGCCAAGGCTATAGCCCACCCGCTTTTTGCCATTTGGGGTTTTGGCACCCGACCTTCGGGCGCTTTTTTAAGGGCGCGGCTGTGCCTGCGGGCCTATTTTTTGGCACACGGAGGCCACCCGCAAAGTCTAATGCCATTACGAGTCCGGACGAATCTCGCCTACGCCCGCCAAGGCTATAGCCCACCCGTTTTTGCCATTTGGGGGTTTTGGCACCCGACCTTCGGGCGCTAATTTTTGGGCGCTGTGCCGTGGCTATTTTTGGCACACGGAGGCCACCCGCAAGTCTAGGGCCATTCCGAGTCCGCGGACGAACTCGCCCACGCCCGCCAAGGCTATAGCCCACCCGTTTGTTTGCCATTTGTGGGGTTTTGGCACCCCTACCTTCGGGCGCTATTTTGTGGGGGCGGCTTTGGCCGTGGCCTATTTTGGGCAAAGGGAGGCCACCTGCAAAGTTAGGGCCATTCCGAGTCCGCGGACGAACTCGCCACGCCCCACCAAGGCTATAGCCCACCCGTTTTTTGCCATTTGGGGGTTTTGGCACCCCGAACTGGGAGCTAATTTTTGGGCGCGGCTGTGACTGTGGCAAATTTTTGGCACACGGAGGCCGCCCGCAAAGTGTCGGGCTATTCCGAGTCCGGACGACTCCGCCCACGCCCGCCAAGGCTATAGCCCACCTGCTTTTTTTGCCATTTGGGGTTTTGGCACCCCCGACCTTCGGCGCTAATTTTTGTGTGCCCGTGTACTATTTTTGGCACACGGAGGCCACCCGCAAAGTCTAGGGCCATTCCGAGTCCGGCGGACGACTCGCCCAGGCTCCCCACCAAGGTCAGAGCCCACCCGTTTTTTGGCCATTTGGGGGGTTTTGGCAGCCCGACCTCCGGGAACTAATTTTTGGGGGCGCCTGTGGCCGTGGCCTATTTTTGGCACACGGAGGCTGCACGCAAAGTCTCGGGCCATTCCGAGTTCGGCGGACGAACTTCGCCCACGCCCCCCACCAAGGCTATGGCCCACCCGTTTTTTGGTCATTTGGGGGAGTTTGGCACCCCGACCTTCGGGTGCTAATTTTTGGACGAGGCTGTGCCCGTGGCCTATTTTTGGCACACAGAGGCCGTCCGCAAAGTCTCGGGCCATTCCGAGTACGGCAGACGAACGTCGCCCACGCCCCCGACAAAGGCTATAGCCCACCCGTTTTTTGACCATTTGGGGGGTTTTGGCACCCCGACCTTCGGGCGCTAATTTTTGGGCGTGGCTGTGCCCGTGGCCTATTTTTGGCACATGGAGGCCGCCCGCAAAGTCTCCGGCCATTCCGAGTCCGGCGGACGACCCGCCACGCCCCACCAAGGCTATAGCCCACCCGTTTTTTGCCATTTGGGGGTTTTGCACCCGACCTTCGGGCGCTAATTTTTGCGGCTGTGCCCGTGGCTATTTTTGGGACACTGAGGCCACCCGCAAAGTCTAGGCCATTCCGAGTCCGGCGGACGAATCCGCCCACGCCCCACCAAGGCTATAGCCCACCCGTTTTTGGCCATTTGGGGGTTTTGGCACCCCGACCGGGCGCTAATTTTGGCAGCTGTGCCTGTGGCCTCTTTTTTGGCACACGGAGGCCGCCAAAGTCTCGGGCCACTTGAGCCCGGCGGACGATCTCGCCTTTGCTCCTACAAAGGCTATAGCCCACCCGCTTTTGGCCATTTGGGGTTTTTGGCACACCGAACTGGTGCTAATTTTGGGGCGTGGCTGTGCCCTGGCCTATTTTTGGCACACGGAGGCTTGCCCGCAGTCTCGGGCCATTCCGACTCCGGCGGACGACCCGCCACGCCCGCCAAGGCTATAGCCCACCCGTTTTTGCCATTTGGGGTTTTGGCACCGAACTGGGTGCTAATTTTGGACTGTGGGTGGCTAATTTTGGCACACGAGGCCGCCCGCGAAAGTCTCGCGCCATTCTCCGGCGGACGAATCTCGCCACGCCTACCAAGGCTATAGCCCACCCGATTTTTGGCCATTTTTCCGCTATGGGGTTTTGGCACCCCCGACCTTTGAGCGCTAATTTTTGGGCGCTGCTATGGCCTGGCCTATGTTTGGCACACGGAGGCGGCCCGCAAAGTCTCGGGCCATTCAGAGTCCGGACGAACTCGCCTGCCCCACCAAGGCTATGGCCCACCCGCTTTTGGCCATTTGGGGTATGGCACCCGACCTTCGGGTGCAAATTTTTGACGAGGCTGTGCCCGTGGCCTATTTTGGCACACGGAGGCCATCCGCAAACTCGCTATTCCGAGTGCGGCGGATGACGCCGCCACGCCCTACAAAGGCTATAGCCCTCCCGTTATTTTGCCATTTGGGGTTTTGGCACCAACTTCGGTGCTAATTTTTAAGGCTGTGAACGTGGCCGATTTTGTGAGGCCGCCCGCAATGTCTCAGGCTATTCTGAGTCCGGGCGGACGGAGCCCACGCCTACCAAGCTATAGCCCACCGCTTTTTGGCCATTTGGGGGTTTGGCACCTGACCTTCGGGCCCCTAATTTTGGCTGTGCCGGAGGCCTATTTTTGGTACTCGGAGGCCGCCCGCAAAGTCTCGGGCCATTCCAAGTCCGGCGGACGAACTTTGCCCACGCCCCCCACAAAGGCTATAGCGCACCCGTTTTTTGGCCATCTGGGGGGTTTTGGAAGCCCGAACTTCGGGCGCTAATTTTTTGGCGCGGCTGTGCCCGTGGCCTACTTTTGGCACACGGAGGCCACCCGCGAAGTCTCGGGCCATTCTGAACCCGGCGAACGAACTTCGCCCACGCCCCCCACCAAGACTATAGCCCACCCGATTTTTGGCCATTTTTCCGCTGGGGGGTTTTGGCACCCCGACCTTCGGGCGCTAATTTTTGGGCGCGGCTGTGCCCGTGGCCTATTTTTGGCACACGGAGGCCACCCGCGACGTCTCGGGCCATTCCGACTCCGGCGACCCGCCACGCCACCAAGACTATAGCCCACCCGATTTTTGGCCATTTTTCCGCTGGGGGTTTTGGCACCCGAACTGGCGCTAATTTTGGGGCACGGCTGCCCGTGGCCTATTTTGGCATACGGAGGCAACCCCGCAGTCTCGGCCATTCCGAGTCCGGCGGACGACCACGCCTACCAAGGCTATAGGCCACCCGATTTTTGGCCATTTTACGCTGGGGTTATGGCACCCACCTTCGGCGCTAATTTTTGGGCGCGGCTATGCCCGTGGCGTATTTTTGGCACACGGAGGCCGCCCGTAAAGTCTCGGGCCATTCCGAGTCCGGCGGACGAACTTCGCCCACGCCCCCCACCAAGGCTATAGCCCATCCGATTTTTGGCCATATTTCCGCTGGGGGGTTTTGGCACCCCGACCTTCAGGTGATAATTTTTGTGCGCGGCTGTGCTCGTAGCCTATTTTTGGCACACGGAGGCCGCCCGCAATGTCTCGGGCCATTCCGAGTCCGGCGGACGAACTTCGCCCACGCCCCCCACCAAGGCTATAGCCCACCCGATTTTTGGCCATTTTTACGCTGGGGGGTTTTGGCACCCCGACCTTCGGGCGCTAATTTTTGGGTGCGGCTGTGCTCGTAGCCTATTTTTGGCACACGGAGGCCGCCCGCAAAGTCTCGGGCCATTCCGAGTCCGGCGGACGAACTTCGCCCACGCCCCCCACCAAGGCTATACCCCACCCGATTTTTGGCCATTTTTACGCTGGGGGGTTTTGGCATCCCGACCTTCGGGGGCTAATTTTTGGGCGCGGCTTTTCCCGTTTCCTATTTTTGGCACACGGAGGCCACCCGCAAAGACTCGGGCCATTTCGAGTCCGGCGGACGAACTTCGCCCACGCCCCCCACCAAGGCTATACCCCACCCGATTTTTGGCCATTTTTCCGCTGGGGGGTTTGGGCACCCCGACCTTCGGGCGCTAATTTTTGGGTGCGGCTTTGTCCGTGGCCTATTTGGCACACGGAGGCCGCCAGAAGTCTCGGGCCATTCCGAGTCCGCTGACGAACTTCGCCACGCCCCACCAAGGCTATACCCACCCGCTTTTGGCCATTTGGGTGTTTTGGCACGCCGACCTTCCGCGCTAATTTTTGGAAGTGGCTGTGCTGCAAGGTATTTTTGGCACACGGAGGCCGCCCAGTCTCGGGCCATTCAGTCCGTGGACGAATCTCGCCACGCCACCAAGGCTATAGCCCACCCGCTTTTGGCCATTTGGGGTGTTTTGGCACGCCACCTTCCGGCGCCACTTTTTGGGAGTGGCTGTGCCGTGGCCTACTTGTGCCACACGGAGGCCGCCCGCAAAGTCTCGGCCATTCCGAGTCCGGCCGACTTAACTCGCCCACGCCCCCACCAAGGCTATAGCCCACCCGATTTTTGGCCATTTTTCTGCTAGGGGTTTGGCACTCGACTGGCGCGCTGTGCCTGTGGCCTATTTTTGGTACACGGAGGCCGCCCGCAGTCTCGGCCATTCCGAGTCCGCGGACGAGCACGCCTACGCCCCACAAAGGCTATAGCTCACCCGCTTTTGGCCATTTTGGGGTTTTGCACCCGACTTTCGGCGCTAATTTTTGCTGTGCCTGTGGCCTATTTTTGCACACGGAGGCCGCCTCGCAGTCTCGGGCCATTCCCACCGCGGACGAATCTCGCCCACGCACCCCACCAAGGCCATAGCCCACCCAAGCTGGCCATTTGGGGGTTTTTGGCACTCAACTTCGGTGCTAATTTTTGGGCAAGGCTGTGGCCGGGCCTATTTGGCACATGGAGGCCGCCCAGAAACTCGGGCCATTCTGAGTTCATGGACGAATCTCGCCAACGCCCCTACCAAGGCTATAGCTCACCCGCTTTTGGCCATTTGGGGGTTTTGGCACCCTGACCTTTGGCGCCACTTTTGGGCTGGTGTCCGTGGCCTATTTTTGGCACACGGGGCCGCCGCAGTTCGGTCATTCTGAGTCCGCGGACGAATCTTAGCCTTACGCCTACCAAGGCTATAGCCCACCTGCTGCCATTTGCAGGTACCCTCGACCTTCGGGGCTAATTTTTGGTGTAAGCAAATGGGGCTAATTTTTGGCGCACTTGAGGCTGCCCGCAAAGTCTCGTGCCTTCCTAGACCGCGGACGAGCTTCGCCACGCCCACCAAGGCTATAGCCCACCCGATTTGGCCATTTTTCCGCGGGGTTTGGCACCCCGACCTTCGGTACTACTTTTGGCGCGGCTGTGGCTGTGGCCTTTACAGGCACACGGAGGCCGCCCGCAGTCTCGGCCCATTCCGAAAAGGCGGCGGACGAACTCGCCCACGCCCTACCAAGGCTATAGCCCACCCGCTATTTGGGGGTTTTGGCACCTGACCTTTCGGCGCTAATTTTTAACATGGGCGGCTGTGCTCGGGCCTATTTTTGGCACACGGAGGCCGCCCGCAAAGTCTCGGCCATTCCGACTCCGGCGGACGAATCTCGCCACGCACCCCACCAAGGCTATAGCCCACCCGTGGCCATTTGGGTTTTGGCACCCGACCTTCGGGGCTAATTTTTGGGCAGCGGCTGTGCCCGTGGCTCATTTTTGGCACATGGAGGCCACCTGTAAACCTCTCGGCCATTCGAGTCTGGCGGACGAACTTCGCCAACACTCCCCACCAAGGCTATAGCCCACCCGCTTTTGGCCATTTGGGGTTTTGGCACCCCGACTTTTGGGCGCCAATTTTTAAGCGCTGTGTCCGTGGCCTATTTTTGGCACACACTCTTGAGGCCGCCCGCAAAGTCTGGTCATTCCGAGTCCGCGGACGAACTTAGCCCACGCCTACCACCAGGCTATAGCACCCGCTTTTGGCCATTTGGGGGTTATGGCACCGACCTTCGGGGCTAATTTTTGGGCGCGGCTGTGCCCGGCTACAATTTTGGCGCACGGAGGCTGCCCGCACAGTCTCGTGCCATTCCGCGTCCGGCGGACGACCATCGCCCACGCCCACAAAGGCTATAGCTCACCTGCTTTTGCCATTTGGGGCTTTTGGCACCCGACCTTTGGGCTGCCAATTTGGCATATGGGCGCGCTGTGTCCGGGCCTATTTTTGGCACACGGAGGCCGCCCGCAGTTCGGTCATTCCAGTCCGGGGGACGAACTTAGCCCACGCCTACCAAGGCTATAGCCCACCCGCTTTTTGGCCATTTGGGGGTTATGGCACCTCCGACCTTCAAGCACTTGGCGCTGCTGTGCCTGTGGCCAATTTTTGGCGCACGGAGGCTGCCCGCAAAGTCTCGCAGGCATTCCTAGGCCGGGCGGACGAGCTTCGCCACGCCCCACCAAGGCTATAGCCCACCCGATTTGGCCATTTTTCCGCCCGGGGTTTTGGCACCTGACCTTCGGTACTAATTTTTGGGCGCGCTGTGGCCGTGGCCTTTTTTTGGCACACGGAGGCCGCCTCGCAGTCTCGGCCATTCGAAAGTGCGGCGGACGAATCCGCCCACGCCCCCACCAAGGCTATAGCTCACCCGGCCATTTGGGTTTTGTACCCGACTCTTCGGGGCTAATTTGGCGCGGCTTGTGCCTGTGGCCTATTTTTGGCACACGGAGGCCGCCACAAAGTCTCGACATTCCAGTCCGGGCGGACGAATCTCGCCACGCCTACCAAGGCTATAGCCCACCTGCTTTTGGCCATTTGGGGGTTTTGGCACCCTCGACCTTCTGGGGCTAATTTTTAAGCGCTGCGCCTGGGCCTCTATTTTGCCTACTTTGAGGCCGCCTGCAAAGTCTCGGGCTATTCCGAGTCCGCGGACGATCTCGCCACGCCTACCAAGGCTATAGCTCACCTGCTTAGCCATTTAGGGGTTTTGGCACGCCACCTTCCGCGCTACTTTTTGGGAGTGCTGTGCCGTGGCCCATTTTTGGCAAACGGAGGCCGCCCGCAGTCTCGGGCCATTCCTGAGTCCGCGGACGAACTCGCCCACGCCCCACAAAGGCTATAGCCCACCCGATTTTTGGCCATTTTTCCGCTTGGGGTTTGGCACTGACTGGCGCGACTTTTTTGGGCGGCTGCGCCTGTGGCCTATTTTTGGCGCACGAGGCCGCCTCCAAAGTCTTCGGAATATTCCGAGTCCGCGGACGAATCTCGCCTGCACGCCCTACAAAGGCTATAGCCCACCTGCTGGCTTTGGGGTTTTGGCATGCCGCCCCTCCGGCGCTAATTTTTGGGAGCGGCTGTGCCCGTGGCCTATTTTTGCACACGGAGGTCGCCCCACAAAGTTCGATTCCGAGTCCGGCGGACGAATCTCACCCACGCCCTACAAAGGCTATAGCCTACACACGTTTTGGCCATTTGGGATTTTGGCACCCCGAACTTCGGTGCTAATTTTTGGGCGCTGTGCCTGTGGCCTATTTTTGGCACACGGAGGCTGCCCGCAAAATCTCAAAGCTATTCCGAGTCCGCGGACGAACTCGCCACGCCCCCACAAAGGCTATAGCTCACCCGCTTTTGGCCATTTGGGGGTTTTGCACCTGACCTCGGGCTACTTTAAGCGCTGTGCCCGTGGCCTATTTTTGCACACGGAGGCCGCCCAGCAGCCGGGGCCATTCGACTTGGCTGGACGAACTCGCCACGCCCACAAAGGCTATAGCCCACCTGCTTTTGGCCATTTGGGGGTTTTGCACCCAGAACTTCGGTGCTAATTTTTGGGCAAGGCTGTGGCCGTGGCCTATTTTTGGCACATGGAGGCCACCCGCAAACTCGGGCCATTCGAGTCTGGCGGACGAACTCGCCCACGCCCCCACCAAGGCTATAGCCCACCCGCTTTTGGCCATTTGGGGGTTTTGGCACCCCGACCTTCGGGCGCCACTTTTGGGCGTGGCTGTGCCTGTGGCCTAGTTTGGCACATGGAGGCCGCCCGCAGTCTCGGCCATTCCGAGTCCGCGGACGAATCTCGCCCCACGCCCTACCAAGGCTATAGCCCACCCGCTTTTGGCCATTTGGGGGTTTTTGCACCCCGACCTTCTGGGGCTAATTTTTGGGCGCGCTGTGCCTGCCTATTTTTTGGCACACGGAGGCTGTCCGCAAAGTCTCGTGCCATTCCTAGTCCGCGACGAGCTTCGCCCATGCCCCCACCAAGGCTATAGCCCACCCGATTTGCCATTTTTCCGAGGGGGTTTTTGCACCGAACTTTGCTAATTTTGGGCGCGGCTGTGACTGGGGCAAATTTTTGGTACACGGAGGCCGCCAGTGTCAATATTCCGAGTCCGCGGACGACTCCGCCCACGCCCCGCCAAGGCTATAGCCCACCCGCTTTTTGCCATTTGGGGTTTTGCACCCCGACCTCGGCGCTAATTTTTGCGCGGTGCCTGCGTGGCCTATTTTTGGCACACGGATACCACCCGCAGTCTAGGGCCATTCCGAGTCCGCGTGACTAATCCGCCACGCCCGCCAAGGCTATAGCCCACCCGCTTTTTTGCCATTTGGGGTTTTGGCATCCCGACCTTCGGGCGCTAATTTTTTAAGGCGCTATGCCCGTGGCCTATTTTGGGCACATGGAGGCCACCTGCAAAGTCTAGGCTATTCCGAGTCCGGCGGACGACTCGCCCACGCCCACCAAGGCTATAGCCCACCCGCTTTTTTGCCATTTGGGGTTTTGCACCCCGAACTTCGGGAGCTAATTTGGGCGCTGTGACCGTGGCAAATTTTTGGCACACGGAGGCCGCCTGCAAAGTGTCGGGCTATTCCGAGTCCGCGGACGACCCGCCACGCCCCCGCCAAGGCTATAGCCTACCTGCTTTTGCTATTTGGGGGTTTTGGCAACCCGACCTTCGGGCGCCACTTTGGCGCGGCTGTGCCTGTGGGTCGGCTATTTTTGGCACACGGAGGCCACCTGCAAAGTCTAGGGCTATTCCGAGTCCGCGGACGAACTCTCGCCCACGCCCACCAAGGCTATAGCCCACCCGCTTTTGGCCATTTGGGGGTTTTGGCACCCCCTCCGGGAACTAATTTTTTAAGGCGCGCCTGTGGCAGTGGGCCTATTTTTGGCACACGGAGGCTGTCCGCAAAGTCTCGTGCCATTCCTAGTCCGCGACGAAGCCGCCCATGCCCCCACCAAGGCTATAGCCCACCCGATTTTGCCATTTTTCCGCAGGGGGTTTTGGCACCCCGACCTTCGGCGCCAATTTTTGGCCGCGCTGCAGGTGGCCTATTTTTTGCCCACGGAGGCTGGCCCGGTGCCTCGGCTATTCCGAGTCCGGCGGACGAATCTCGCCTACGCCTACCAAGGCTATAGCCCACCTGCTTTAGCTATTTGGGGTTTCACGCCGACCTTCCGGCGCTAATTTTTGGGAGGGCTGTGCCGTGGCCTATTTTTGGCAAACGGAGGCCGCCTGCAAAGTCTCGGGCTATTCCGAGTCCGGGCGGACGAAATCTCGCCACGCCCTACAAAGGCTATAGCCCACCCGATTTGGCCATTTTTCCGCTGGGGCACCCCGACCTTCGGCGCTAATTTTTAAGGCGGCTGCGCCTGTGGCCTATTTTTGGCGACGGAGGCCGCCCCAAAGTCTTGGGCCATTCCGAGTCCGGGCGGACGAATCTCGCCCACGCCCACAAAGGCTATAGCCCACCCGCTTTTGGCCATTTGGGGTTTTGGCATGCCGACCTTCGGGCGCTAATTTTTGGGCGCGGCTGCGCCCGTGGCCTATTTTTGGCACACGGAGGCCGCCCACAATGTCTCGGGCCATTCCGAGTCCGGCGGACGAATTTCACCCACGCCCCCCACAAAGGCTATAGCCCACCCGTTTTTTGGCCATTTGGGGGATTTTGGCACCCCGAACTTCGGGTGCCTATTTTTGGGCAAGGCTGCGGCCGTGGTCTATTTTTGGCACATGGAGGCCGCCCGCAAACTCGGGCTTCGGAGTCTGGCGGACGAACTCGCCTACGCCCCACCAAGGCTATAGCCCACCCGCTTTTGGCCATTTGGGGGTTTTGGCACCCCGACCTTCGGACGCTAATTTTTAAGGCTGCTGTGCCTGTGGGCCTATTTTTGGCACACGGAGGCCGTCCGCAGTCTCGGCCATTCCGAGTCCGCGGACGAATCCGCCACGCCCCCACAAAGGCTATAGCCCACCTGCTTTTTTCGCCTTATTTGGGGTTTTGGCACCCTGAAATTGGTACTTTTGACGCTGCAGTGCCGTGGCCTATTTTTGGCACATGGAGGCCGCCTGCAAAGTCTCGCCATTCGAGGCCGGGCGGACGACCTCCACCACGCCCACCAAGGCTATAGCCCACCCATGGCCATTTGGGGTTTTGGCACCCCAACTCTCGGGTGCTAATTATTGGGCGCTGTGCCTGTGGGCTGATTTTTGGCACATGGAGGCCGGCCGCAAAGTCTCGGGCCATTCCGAGTCCGGGCGGGACGAATCTCGCCTACGCCCTACCCAAGGCTATAGCACCTGATTTTTGCCATTTTTCCGCTGGGGTTTCTGCAGCCCGACCTTCAGGCGCACTTTGGGCGCGCCATATGCCCGTGGTCTATTTTTGGCACACGGAGGCCGCCCCAAAGTCTCGGCCATTCCAGTCCGCGGACGAATCTCGCCACGCCCACCCAGGCTATAGCCCACCCGGTTTTGGCCATTTGGGGGGTTTTGGCACCCCGACCTTCGGACGCTAATTTTGGGGCGCGGCTGTGCCTGTGCTCTATTTTTGGCACACGGAGGCCGCCGCAGAGTCTCGGGCTATTCCAGTCCGGCGACGAACGCCCACGCCTACAAAGGCTATAGCCCACCCGCTTTTTTTTAGCCATTTGGGGGTTTTGGCACCCCGAACTTCGGTGCTAATTTTTGACGCGCAGTGGCTGTGGCCTATTTTTGGCACATGGAGGCCGCCTGCAAAGTCTCGGCCATTCGAGGCCGGGCGGACGAACTTCACCACGCCCCACCAAGGCTATAGCCCACCCGCTAGCCATTTGGGGGTTTTGGCACCCCGAACTTCGGGTGCTAATTATTGGGCGCGGCTGTGCCTGGCCGATTTTTGGCACATGGAGGCCGGCCGCAAAGTCTCGGGCTATTCCGAGGGCGGATTTAATCCTCGCCTCTACGCCCCACCAAGGCTATAGCCCACTGAGCTTTTGGCCATTTTTCCGCTGGGGTTTCTGCAGCCCGACCTTTCAGGCGCACTTGGGCGCGGCCATATGCCTGTGGTCTATTTTTGGCACACGGAGGCCGCCCCCAAAGTTCTCGGGCTATTCGAGTCCGGGCGGATCTCGCCCACGCCCTACCAAGGCTATAGCCCACCCGCTTTTGGCCATTTGGGGTTTTGGCACCCCGACCTTCGGGTGCTAATTTTTGTGTTCGCCAGCCCGTGGGGCCTATTTTTGGCACACGGAGGCTGCCCGCAAAGTGTCGTGCCATTCCTAGTCCGGACGAACTTCGCCATGCTCCCACCAAGGCTATAGCCCACCCGATTTTGGCCATTTTTCCGCAGGGGGTTTTGGAACCCTGACCTTCGGGCGCTTAATTTTGGGCTGCCTGCGGTGGCCTATTTTGGCACACGGAGGCCACCCGCAGTCTCGGGCTATTTCGAGTCCGGCGACGAATCCGCCACGCCCCACAAAGGCTATATCCTACCCGCTGGCCATTTGGGGTTTTGCACCTTAACTTCGGGTGCTACTTTGGGTGCGCTGTGCCTGTGGCCTAATTTTGGAACATGGAGGCCGCCCGCAAGTCTCGGGCCATTCCGAGTCCGGCGGACGAACTTCGCCCACGCCCCCCACCAAGGCTATAGCCCACCCGATTTTGGCCAATTTTACGGAGGGGGGTTTTGCACCTGACCTTCGGGGTCTAATTTTGGGCGCGCTGTGCCTGTGGCCTATTTTTGCACGCTGAGGCCGCCACAAAGTCTCGGCCATTCTGAGTCCGGGCGGATTTAATCTCTTGCCCACTTCACAAAGGCTATAGCCCACCCGCTTTTTTGGCCATTTGGGGTTTTTGGCACCCCGAACTTCGGGTGCTAATTTTTGATCGCGGCAGTGGCCGTGGGCCTATTTTTGGCACATGGAGGCCCCAGCAAAGTCTCGGCCATTCTGAGTCCGGCGGACGAATCTCACCACGCCCCACCAAGGCTATAGCCCACCCGCTTTTGGCCATTTGGGGTTTTGGCACCTGAACTTCTGGGTTAATTATTGGGCGCTGCTGTGTCCGTGGGCCGATTTTTGGCACACGGAGGCCGCCTGCAAATTCCCGGCTATTCCGAGTCCGCGGACGAATCCGCCTCTACGCCTACCAAGGCTATAGCCCACCCGCTTTTGGCCATTTTTCCGCTGGGGTTTTGGCACACCACCTTCGGTTCCCACTTTTGGGTGCGGCTGTGCCCGTGGCCTATTTTTTTGGCATACGGAGGCAACCCGCAAAGTCTCGGCCATTCCGAGTCCGCGGACGAACTCGCCACGCCCACCAAGGCTATAGTCCACCCGATTTTTGGCTATTTTTCCGCTGGGGGTTTTGGAACCCCAACCTCGGGCGCCACTTTTAAGCAAGCTGTGCCCGTGGGCCTATTTATGGCACACGGAGGCTGTCCGCAAAGTCTCGTATATTCCTAGTCCGGGCGGACGAATCCTCGCCACGCTTCACCAAGGCTATAGCTCACCCGATGGCCATTTGAGGGGTTTTGGCACCCCGACCTTCGGGCGCTAATTTTTGGGCGCGCTGTGTCCGTAGCCTATTTTTGGCACACGGAGGCCGCCTGCAAAGTCTCGGCAATTCCGAGTCCGGCGGATGAATCCGCCCACGCCCCACCAAGGCTATAGCCCACCTGCTTTTGGCCATTTGGGGGTTTCTGGCACCCCGACCTTCGGGTTCTACTTTTGGGCGCGGCTGTGCAAGTGGCCTATTTTTGGCACACGGAGGCCGCCTGCGAAGTCTCGGCCATTCCGAGTCCGTCGGATGAACTTCGCCACGCCCCACCAAGGCTATAGCCCACCCGATTTGGCCATTTGGGTTTTGGCACACCGACCTTCGGGCGCTAATTGGGCGCGGCTGTGCCTGTAGCCTATTTTTGGTACACGGAGGCCGCCCGCAAAGTCTCGGTCCATTCCGAGTCTGGAGGACGAATCTCGCCCACGCTCCCACTCAAGGCTATAGCCCACCCGCTTGGGCCATTTGGGGGTTTTGGCACCTGAACTTTGGGTGCTAATTTTTGGGCGCGACTGTGCCCGTAGCCTATTTTTAGTACACGGAGGCCGCCTGCAAAGTCTCGGGCCATTCCGAGTCCGGGCGGACGATTCGCCCACGCCCTACCAAGGCTATAGCCCACCCGATTTTGGCCATTTTTCCGCTGGGGTTTTGGCACCCGACCTTTGACGCTAATTTTCGGCGCGCGCTATGTCCGTGGCCTATTTTTAGCACACGGAGGCCGCCCGCAAAGTCTCGGCCATTCCGAGTCCGCGGACGAATCTCGCCCACGCCTACCAAGGCTATAGCCCACCCGATGGCCATTTTTCCGCTGGGGTTTTGGCACCCCGACCTTTGGGGGCTAATTTTTGGGCGCGCTAAGTGTCCGTGGCCTATTTTTAGCACACGGAGGCTTGCCCGCAAAGTCTCGGGCTATTCCGAGTCCGGGACGAATCTCGCCACGCCCACCAAGGCTATAGCCCACCCGCTTTTGGCCATTTGGGGGTTTTGGCACCCTGACCTTCGAGCTAATTTGGTCGTGGCTATGTCCGTGCCTTTTTTGCATACGGAGGCCTCCCACAAAGTCTCGGCCATTCCGAGTCCGCGACGAACCTCGCCCACGCCCCACCATGGCTATAGCCCACCCGCTTTTGGCCATTTGGGGTTTCACCACCCGACCTTCGGGCGCTAAATTTTGGCTGCTGTGCCTGGGCCTATTTTTGGCACACGGAGGCCGCCCGCACAGTCTCGGCCATTCCGAGTCCGGGACGATCTTCGCTTACGCCTACCAAGGCTATAGCTCCACCGCTTTATGGCCATTTGGGGGTTTTGGCACCCTGCCTTCGGGCGATAATTTTTGGGAGCGCTGTGCCGGTGGCCTATTTTTGGCACACGGAGGTCGCCTTGCAGTCTCGGCTATTCCGAGTCCGCGGACGAATCCGCCATGCCCCCACCAAGGCTATAGCCTACCCGCTTTTGGCCATTTGGGGGTTTTGGCACCCCGACCTTCCGGGGCGATAATTTTGACGCGGCTGTGCCCGTGGCCTATTTTTGGCATACACGGAGGCCGCCTCGCAAAGTCTCGGGCCATTCCCGAGTCAGGCGGACGTGTCTCGCCACGCCCCCACTAATGCTATAGCCCACCTGCTTTTTCGCCATTTGGGGGTTTTGGGCCTCTGACCTGGGTGCTAATTTTTGGGTACGGCTGTGCCTGTGGCCTATTTTTGCACACGGAGGCAGCCCGCAGTCTCGGGCCATTCCGAGTCCGGGGACGAATCTCGCCCCACGCCCTACCAAGGCTATAGCCCACCCATTTTTGGCCATTTGGGGTTTTGGCACCCCGACCTTCGGGCGCTAATTTTGGGCGCGGCTGTGCCTGAGACCTATTTTTGGCACACGGAGGCCGCCTGCAAAGTCTCGTGCCATTCTAGTCCGCGGACGAATCTCGCCACGCCCACCGAGGATATAGCCCACCCGATTTTTGGCCATTTTTCCGCAGGGGGTTTTGGCTCGCCGACCTTCGGTGCTAATTTTTGGGCGCTATGTCCGTGGCCTATTTTTAGTACACGGAGGCTGCCCGCAGTCTCGGCCATTCCAGTCCGCGGACGAATCTCGCCACGCCCACCAAGGCTATAGCCCACCCGCTTTTTGGCCATTTGGGGTTTTGGCACCCCGACCTTCGGGCGCTAATTTTTGGAGGCTATGCCTGTTGCCTATTTTGCACACGGAGGCTGCCCACAAAGTCTCGGCCATTCCGAGTCCGCGGACGAACTCGCCCACGCCCCACCAAGGCTATAGCCCACCCGCTTTTGGCCATTTGGGGGTTTTGGCACCCTGACCTTCGGGCGCTAATTTTTAAGGCAGTTGCGGGCCTATTTTTGGCACACGGAGGCCGCCCGCAGCCCGGGCCATTCCGAGTCCGGGCGACGATTAACTCGCCCCACGCCCCACCAAGGCTATAGCCCACCCGATTTTTGACCATTTTTTCCGCTGGGGTTTTTTGGCACCCGACCTTCGGGTGCTAATTTTTGTGCCTGTGGCCTATTTTTTGCACACACGAGGCCTCCCGCAGTTCGCTATTCCAAGTCCGCGGATTTAACTCGCCCACGCCCCACCAAGGCTATAGCCTACCCGATTTTGGCCATTTTTCCGCTGGGGGGTTTTGCACCCTGACCTTGGCGTGTTGGCTCATTTTTGGCACTTGGGGAAGTTCGAGTCCGCGGATGTCCCCGCCTCTACCACAAGGCTATAGCCACCCGATTTTCCATTTTTCCGCTTTTTTTGGCACCCCACCGGCTTGAGGCCGCCTGCTACGGCTCTGCCGGCGGATGACTTCGCGGCTAGGCTTCGCAATGTGGCGCACCCAGGCACCCTTCCTGAAGGCTATTCCGACTCGCACCCGATTTTTTTGTTTTTCCGTCGGCGCTCGGGGTTTTGGCTGGGGTTTTGGCACTCCCGACCTGTCGTCTGCCACGCCCCATTTTTAGGCGCAGCTGTGCCCGGCCAATTTTTGGCATTTCACGTTCTCGCCATTCCAGTCCGCGGATGAATCTCGCCACGCCCTACCAAGGCTATAGCCTACCCGATTTTTGGCCATTTTTCCGCTGGGGTTTTGGCACCCCGACCATTGGGTGCTAATTTTTCGCGCGGCTGTGTCCGTGCCTACTTTGGCACACGGAGGCCGCCGCAGTCTCGGGCTATTCCGAGTCCGGCGATCCTCGCCCATGCCCTCCAAGGCTATAGCCCACCCGATTTTTGGCCATTTTTCCGCTGGGGAGCCTTGACTCACCTTCGGAGTACTTTTGCGCCAAGGCTGGCCTGGGTGGCCTGGCTTTTGGTACACGGAGGCCGCCCGCAGTCGGGCCATTCCGAGTCCGGCGGACGAATTCGCCCACGCCTACCAAGGCTATGGCCCACCCGCTTTGGCCATTTGGGTTTTGGCACCCACCTTCGGGCGCTAATTTTTAGGCGCAGCTGTGCCTGTGGCCTATTTTTGGCACATCGTAGGCCACCCGCAAAAGTCTCGCCATTCCGAGTCCGCGGATGAACTCGCCACGCCCCACCAAGGCTATAGCCTACCCGATTTTTGGCCATTTATCCGCTATGGGTTTTGCACTCACCATTGGGTGCTAATTTTTCGCGCGCTGTGTCCGCTTCTATTTTTGGCACACGGAGGCCGCCTCGAAAGTCTCGGCCATTCCTGAGTCCGGCGGATTAACTTCGCCATGCCTCCAAGGCTATAGCCCATCCGATTTTGGCCATTTTTCCGCTGGGGTTTGCACTCCGACCTTCGGGCGATAATTTTTGCCGCGGTGTGCCCAGGCCTATTTTTGGTACACGGAGGCCATCCAAAAGTCTAGGCCATTCCGAGTCCGGCGGAGGAACTTCGCCACGCCCCACCAAGGCTATAGCCCACCCGCTTTTGGCCATTTGGGGTTTTGGCACCTGACCTTCGCGCTACTTTTAAGGCGCTGTGCCTGTGGCCTATTTTTTTGGCACACCTAGCCACCCGCAGTCTCGCCATTCCGAAGTCCGCGGACGAATCTCGCCCACGCCCACTGTGGCTATAGCCTACCCGAGCTTTGGCCATTTTTCCGCTGGGGTTTTGGCACCCCGACTTCGGTGCTAATTTTGTGCCCGTGGCCTATTTTTTTAGACGTAGGCCTCCCCGCAGTCTCCCATTCCAAGTCCGGGCGGACGAATCTCGCCACGCCACCAAGGCTATAGCCTACCCGATTTTTGCCATTTTTCCGCTGGGGTTTTTTAGCAACCCGAATTTGGGTGTTAATTTCGGCGCGGCTGTGTCCGTGGCCTATTTTTGGTATACGGAGGCCGCCCGCAAAGTCTCGGCTATTCCAGTCCGGGATTTAACTCGCCATGCCTCCAAGGCTATAGCCCACCCGATTTTTGGCCATTTTTCCGCTGGGGTTTTGGCACCCCGACTTTGGCGATAATTTTGGGCGCTGTGCCTGTGGCCTATTTTTAGTACACGGAGGCCGCCCGCAGTCTCGGCTATTCCGAGTCCGCGGATCGAACTCGCCACGCCTACTCAAGCTATAGCCCACCCGCTTTTGGCCATTTGGGGTTTTGGCACCCCGACCTTCGGCGCTAATTTTTGCTGCTGTGCCTGTGGCCTATTTTTGGCACACGTAGGCCACCCGCAGTTCGGCCATTCCGAGTCCGACGAATCTCGCCACGCCTACTCAAGGCTATAGCCCATCCGCTTTTTGCCATTTGGGGTGTTTTGGCACTCCTGACTTCGGCACTAATTTTGGCACGGCTGTGCCTGGGGCTATTTTTGGCACACGGAGGCTACCCGCAGTCTCGGCCATTCCAGTCCGCGGACGAACTTCCCCACGCCCACCAAGGCTATAGCACCCGATTTTTTTGGCCATTTTTCCACTGGGGTTTTGGAACCTTAGACCTTGGGGGCTAATTTTGGGCGAGGCTATGTCCGCGTCCATTTTTGGTACACGGAGGCCGCCCCTAAGTCTCGGCTATTCCGAGTCCGCGAAAGAACTCGCCCCACGCCCACCAATGCTATAGCCCACCCGATTTTTGGCCATTTTTCCGCAGGGGGTTTTGGCACCCCGACCTTTTCAAGGACATTTTTGGGCGCGGGTTGTGGTTTGGCCTATTTTTAAGCACATTTGAGGTCGCCCGCGCAGTCTCGGCCATTCCAGTCCGCGGACGAATCTCGCCCGCGCCTACCAAGGCAGAGCCCACCCGATGGCCATTTTTCCGCTGGGGGGTTTTGGCACCCCGACCTTCGGGCGATACTTTTTGGGCGCGGCTGTGGCCGTGGCCTATTTTTGGCACACGGAGGCCGCCCGCAAAGTCTCGGGCCATTCCGAGTCCGGCGGACGTACTTCGCCCATGCCCCCCTCCAAGGCTATAGCCCACCCGATTTTTGGCCATTTTTCCGCTGGGGGGTTTTGGCACCCCGACCTTCGCGATAATTTTTGGCGCGCTGTGCCCGTGGCCTATTTTTGGCACACGGAGGCCGCCCCGCAGTCTCGGCCATTCCGGCAGGACGAACTCGCCCACGCCCACCAAGGCAATAGCCCACCTGCTTTTTGGCCATTTGGGGGTTTTGGCAACCCACCTTCGGGCGCTAATTTTTTGGGTGGGTGTGTGGCCTATTTTTGGCACAGGTAGCCACCCGCAAAGTCTCTGCCATTCTGAGTCCGGCGGACGAATCTCGCCACGCCCCACCAAGGCTATAGCCTACCTGATTTTGGCCATTTTTCCGCTTGGGGGGTTTTGGTACCCTCGACCTTCGGGTGCTAATTTTTGGGTGCAGCTGTGCCTGTGGCCTATTTTCTGCACACGGAGGCCGCCCTAAAAGTCTCGGCCATTCCGAGTCCGCGGATTACGAATCTCGCCACGCCCTACCAAGGCCATAGCACACCCGATTTTTGGCCATTTTTCCGCTTGGGGGCTTTTGGCACCCCGACCTTTGGGTGCTAATTTTGGGCGCGGCTGTGCCTGGGATATTTTTACACAGAGGCCGCCGCAGAATCTCAAGGCCTGAGTCCGCGGATTTAATCTCGCCACGCCCTACCAAGGCTAGCTCATCCGCTTTTGGCCATTTGGGTATTTGGGCACTCCCGACTGCTGGGCCCCACCTTGGCAAGACGGGCTGTGCCTGTGGCCTATTTTTGGTACACGGAGGCCGCCCGCAGTCTCGGCTATTCCCAAGTCCGGCGGATTTAACATCGCCACGCCTCACTAAGGCTAGTAGCCTACCTTTTTTGGCCATTTGGGGTTTTGGCACCTGACCTTCGGGCGCAAGGCTTTTTTAAGCGCTGGCTGTGGCCTATTTTTGGCACACGGAGGCCGCCCGCAAAGTCTCGGCCATTCCAGTCCGCGGACGGTTTAACTCGCCATGCCCCCACTCAAGGCTTTATAGCCCACCCGAGCTTTTGGCCATTTGGGGGTTTTGGTACTGACCTTCGGCGCTAATTTTGGGCGCGGCTGTGCCTGTGACTTATTTTTACACACCGAGGCCGCCAGAAGTCTCGGCCATTCCTAGTCCGCTGACGATTTATCTCGCCACGCCCACCAAGGCTATAGCCCACCCGATTTTGGCCATTTTTCCGCTAGGGGTTTTGGCACCCCAACCTTCGGGTGCTAATTTTTGGGCCGGCTGTGCCTGGGTGACTCCATTTTTGCACACGGAGGCCGCCCCAAAGTCTCGTGCTATTCCTAGTCCGGCGGACGAATCTCGCCCACGCCCACTCAAGGCAATAGCCCACCCGCTTTTTTGCCATTTGGGGTTTTGCAACCCGACTTCGGGCGCTAATTTTGTGTGCCAAAGGTGGCCTATTTGGCACAGGTAGGCCACCCGCAAAGTCTCGCTATTCCGAGTCCGGGCGGACGAAATTCGCCTACGCCCCACCAAGGCTATAGCCTACCCGATTTTTGGCCATTTTTCCGCTGGGGTTTTGTACTGACCTCTGCATTAATTTTGGGTGCAGCTGCCCGGCCTATTTTCTGCACACGGTAAGTCAATCCGCGAGGTTTATCACGCCCACCAAGGCCATAGCCACCTGATTTTTTTTCCGCTTTGGCACCCCGACCTTTTTTAAGGCGTGGCCTGGGGGTGCCAATTTGGGCGCGGCTGTGCCTGGGATATTTTTGCACACAGAGTCCGGCTCGATTTAACACGGAGGCGCTCTCGCCACGCCCCACCAAGGCTATAGCCCATCCGTTTTGGCCATTTGGGGTGGGTTTTTGGCACCTGACCTTCGGCTCCACTTTGGCAGCTGTGCCTGGGGGCCTATTTTTGGTACACACGGAGGCCGCCTGCAGTCTCACTATTCTAAGTCCGCGGACGAACATCGCCACGCCCACTCAAGGCTATAGCCCACCTGCTTTTGCCATTTGGGGGTTTTGCACACCTGGGGCGCGGCGGTATTTTTGGCACACACGGAGGCCGCCCGCAAAGTCTCGGGGCTATTCCGAGTCCGCGGATTTAACTCGCCCCATGCCTACCAAGGCTATAGCCCACCCGATTTTTGGCCATTTGGGGGTTTTGTACCACCTTCGGCGCTACTTTTTGGGCGCGCTGTGCCTGGTGCGCTATTTTTGGCACACGAGGCCGCCTCTCGCAGTCTCGGCCATTCCTAGTCCGGCGGACGAATCTCGCCCACGCCCCACCAAGGCTATAGCTCACCTGATTTTGGCCATTTTTCCGCTTGGGGTTTTGGCACCCCAACCTTCGGGTGCGATTTTTGGGCGCGGCTGTGCCTGTGACCTATTTTTGGCACACGGAGGTTGCCCGCAAGGTCTCGTGCCATTCCTAGTCCGGCGGACGAATCTCGCCACGCCCCACCAAGGCTATAGGCCACCCGATTTTGGCTATTTTTCCGCAGGGGGTTTTGTACCCCAAACTTCGGGCGCTTTTTTTGGCGCTGTGCCTGCGCCTATTTTTGGCACACGGAGGCCGCCCCGTGCAATGTCTCTGGGCGGCGGATATTCGCCCACGCCACCAAGGCTGGATTTAACTTCTGTGCTCATGCCATCGCCTATGCCTACCAAGGCTATAGCCCACCCATTTTGGCCATTTGGGGTTTTGGCACCTAACTTCGGTGCATTTTTGTAGCTGTGGCTCTATTTTTGGCACACTGAGGCGCCTGCAGTCTCAGGCTATTTGAGTCCGGGACGAATCTCGCCACGCCTACTCAAGAGCCCACCCGCTTTTGGCCATTCGGGGTTTTGGTACCCTGACCTTCGGCGCTATTTTTTGGGTGTGCCCGTGGCCTATTTTTGGCACACGGAGGCTGCCCGCAAAGTCTGGCCATTCCGAGTCCGCGGACGAACTTTGCCCACGCCTCACTCAAGGCTATTGCCCAACCGCTTTTGGCCATTTTTCCATTGCTGGGTTTTGCACCACCATCGGGTGCTAATTTTTGATGCGGCTGTGCTCATTTTTTTGGCACACGGAGGCCGCCCCGCAAATTCTCGGCCATTCCGAGTCCGCGGACGAATCCTCGCCCATGCCCCCACTCAAGGCTATAGCCCACCCGCTATTTGGGGGTTTTGGCACCCCAAACTTCGGGCGCTAATTTTGGGGCGCTGCTGTGCCTGTGGCCTATTTTTGGCACACGGAGGCCGTGTCTCCGCAAAGTTTCGGCTATTCCCGATTTTTTGTCCGCGGACGAATCTCGCCACACCCCTACCAAGGCTATAGCCCACCCGATTTTTGGCCATTCGTTTTGGCACCTGACCTTCGGCGCTAATTTTTAAGTCATGGCTGTACCTGGGCTGGCCATTTTTGGCACACGGAGGCCGCCTCGCAAAGTCTCGGGCATTCCGAGTCCGCGGACGAATCTCGCCACACCCCCACCAAGGCTATAGCTCACGCGCTTTTTGCCCATTTGGGGTTTTGGCACCCCACTGGGGTACCACTGGCGCGCCTCTGCCTGGCCTATTTTGGCACACGAGAACGCCCGCAAAGTCTCGGCCGAGTCATGACGAGTTTCGCCCACGCCCCACAAAGGCTATAACCCACCCGCTGGCTAATTGGGGTTTTGGCACCTGACCTTCGGCGCCACTTTTGGCCACGGCTGAGCCTGTGGGCTAATTTTTGGCACACGGAGGCCGCCCGCAGTCTCGGCCATTCTGAGTCCGGCGGACGAATCTCGCCACGCCCTACCAAGGCTATAGCCCACCCGATTTTTGGCCATTTGGGGTTTTGGCACCCCGACCTTCGGGCGCTATTTTTGGGCGCAGCTGCCCGTGGGCCTATTTTTGGTACACGGAGGCCGCCTGCAAAGTCTCGGCTATTCCGAGTCCGCGGACGAACTTGCCCACGCCTCACCAAGGCTATTGCCCACCCGCTTTTGGCCATTTTTCCGCTCGGGGTTTTGGCACCCCGACCATCGGGTAGTAATTTTTAAGGCGCTGTGCCTGTGGCCTATTTTTGCACACGGAGGCCGCCGCAAAGTCTCGGCCATTCTGAGTCCGGGACGAATCTCGCCCACACCCCCACCAAGGCTATAGCCCACCCGCTTTTGGCAATTTGGGGGTTTTGCACCTGACCTTCGGCGCCATTTTTGGGTACGGCTGTGCCTGGGCCTATTTTTGCCACACGGAGACCGCCCGCAAAGTCTCGGGCCATTCTGAGTCTTGCGGACGATCTTCGCCCACGCCCCCCACCAAGGCTATAGCCCACCTGCTTTTGGGCCAATTGGGGTTTTGCACCTGACCTGGCGCTAATTTTGGCCGCGGCTGTACCTGCACTATTTTTGGCACACGGAAGCCCCCCGCAATGTCTCGGGCTATTCCGAGTCCGGCGGACGAACTCGCCCACGCCCCACCAAGGCTATAGCCCACCCGATTTTGGCCATTTGGGGGTTTTGCACCCCGACTCGGGCGCTAATTTTTGGGCGCGGCTGTGCCTGTGGCCTATTTTTGGCAAACGGAGGCCGCCCGCAGTCTCGGGACATTCCGAGTCCGGACGAACTCGCCCCACGCCCCACCAAGGCTATAGCCCACCCGCTTTTGGCCATTTTTCCGCTGGGGTTTTGGCACCCTGACTTCGGGTGCACTTTTGGGCGCAAGGCTGTGGCCTATGTTTGCACACGGAGGCTGCCCGCAAAGTGTTGGGCCATTCCGAGTCCGGGCGGATCAATCTCGCCACGCCCACTCAAGGCTATAGCCCACCCGCATTGGCCGCTTGGGGTTCTGGCACTCGGCCTTCGGGCACTACTTTTGGGCAAAGCTGTTCCCGTGGCCTATTTTTGGCACACGGAGTCCGCCCGCAAAGTCTCGGCCTTCCTGAGTCCAGCGGACGATCTCGCCAACGCCTACTCAAGGCTATAGCCCACCCGATTTTGGCCATTTTTCCGCTGGGGTTTTGGCACCCACCTTCGGGCGCTAATTTTTCGGCGTGGCTATGCCTGGCCTATTTTATGCACACGGAGGCCGCCCCAAAGTCTCGGCCCTTCCGAGTCCGGCGGACGAACTCGCCCCACGCCCCACCAAGGCTATAGCCCACCCGCTTGGCCATTTGGGAGTTTTGGCACGCCACCTTCCGGCGCTACTTTTTGGGAGGGCTGTGCTGTGGCCTATTTTTGGCACACGGAGGCCGCCCAGTCTCGGGCCATTCCGAGTCCGCGGACGAATCTCGCCTACGCCCACCAAGGCTATAGCCCACCCGATTTTTGGCCATTTTTCCGTAAGGGGGTTTTGGCACCCCGACCTTCGGGCGCGGCTGTGCCCATGGCCTATTTTTGGCACATGGAGGCCGCCCGCAAAGTCTCGGGCCATTCCGAGTCCGGCGGACGAACATCGCCCACGCCCACAAAGGCTATAGACCACCCGCTTTTGGCCATTTGGGGTTTGCACCTAACTACGGGCGCTAATTTGGGTGCGCTGTGCCTGGGGCCTACTTTTGGCACACGGAGGCCACCCGCCAAGTTCGGCTATTCCGAGTCCGCGAACGAACTTCGCTAACGCCCTACCAAGGCTATAGCCCACCCGATTTTTGGCCATTTTTCCGCTGGGGGGTTTTGGCACCCCGACCTTCGGGCGCTAATTTTTGGGCGCGGCTGTGCCCGTGTCCTATTTTTGGCAGACGGAGGCCGCCCGCAAAGTCTCATGCCATTCCTAGTCCGGCGGACGAACTTCGCCCATGCCCCCACCAAGGCTATAGCCCACCCGTTTTTTAGCCATTTGGGGGGTTTTGGCACCCCACCCTTCGGGCCAGAATTTAAGGGCGCGGCTGTGTCCGTGGCCTATTTTTGGCACACGGACGCCACCAGCAAAGTCTCGGGCCATTCCGAGCCCGGCGGACGAATTTCGCCAACGCCCCTCACCAAGGCTATAGCCCACCCGTTTTTTGGCCATTTGGGGGGTTTTGGCACCCCGACCTTCGGTCGCTGATTTTTTGGCGCCTGCCTGGGTGGGCCTATTTTTGCAGACGGAGGCCGCCCTAAAGTCTCGGGCTATTCGAGTCCGCGGATCGAATCTCGCCTCGCCCTACTCAAGGCTATAGCCCACCCGATTTTGGCCATTTTTCCGCTGGGGTTTTGGCACCCTGACTTTCGGCACTAATTTTTGACGCGCTATGCCTGTGGCCTATTTTTGGCACACAGAGGCCGCCCCAAAGTCTCGGCGATTCCCGAGTCCGCGGATTTAATCTCGCCACGCCTTACCACTGAAGGCTATAGCCCACCTGATTTTGGCCATTTTTCCGGTGGGGATTTGGCACCCGACCTTCGGCGCTACTTTTGGGCGCAAGGCTGCCATGGTGTATTTTTGGTACACGGAGTCCGCCCGCAGTCTCGGGGCTATTCCAGCCCGGCGAACGAATCTCGCCCCACGCCCACCAAGGCTATAGCCCACCCGCTTTGCCCATTTGGGAGTTTTTGCACCCGACCTTCGGTCGCTAATTTTTGGCGCGCTGTGCCTATGGCCTATTTTTGGCACACGGAGGCCGCCAAAGTCTCGGCTATTCCAAGTCCGGGGATTTAACTTTTGCCCACACCCCACCAAGGCTATAGCCCACCCGTTTATTGGCCATTTGGGGTGTTTTGGCACCCCGTCCTTCGGGCGCTAATTTTTGGGCAAAGCTGTGCCCGTGGCCTATTTTTTGCACACGGAGGCCGCCCCCAAAGTCTCGGGCCATTCCGAGTCCCGAGGACGAACTTCTCCAACGCCCCACCAAGGCTATTATAACCCGATTTTGGCCATTTTTCCGCTGGGGGGTTTTGGCACCCCGACCTTCGGGCGCTAATTTTTCGGTGCGGCTATGCCGGTGGCCTATTTTTGGCACACGGAGGCCGCCCCCAAAGTCTCAGGCCATTCCGAGTCCGGCGGACGAACTTCGCCCACGCCTTACCACCAAGGCTATAGCCCACCCGATTTTTGGCCATTTTTCCGGTGGGGGGATTTGGCACCCCGACCTTCGGGCGCTAATTTTTGGGCGCGGCTGTGCCCATGGTGTATTTTTGGTACACGGAGGCCGCCCCCAAAGTCTCGGGCCATTCCGAGTCCGGCGGACGAACTTCGCCCACGCCCCCCACCAAGGCTATAGCCCACCCGATTTTTTGCCATTTTTCCGCTGGGGGGTTTTCGCACCCCGACCTTCGGTTGCTAATTTTTGGGCGCGGCTATGCCCATGGCCTATTTTTGGCACACGGAGGCTGCCCCCAAAGTCTCGGGCCATTCTGAGTCCGCGGATTTGACTCGCCACACTCCCACTCAAGGCTATAGCCCACCCGATGTTTGGCCATTTTTCCGCTGGGGTTTTGGCACTGAACTTCGGCGCCATTTTGGGCTAAGCTGTGCCTGTGGCCTATTTTTTGGCACACGGAGGCCGCCCGCAGTCTCGGCCATTCCAGTCCGCGGACGAATCTCGCCCACGCCCCACCAAGGCTATAGCCCACCCGCTTATTGGCCATTTGGGGGTTTTGGCACCTGACTTCGGGCGCAAATTTTTGGGCGGCTGTGCCTGCGGCCTATTTTTGGCACACGGAGGCTGTCCGCAAAGTCTCGGCCATTCCGAGTCGGGCGGACGAACTCGCCCACGCCCCACCAAGGCTATAGCCCACCCGATTTTTGGCCATTTTTCTGCTGGGGGTTTTGGCAACCTGACTTTCGGCACTAATTTTGCGCGGCTATACCTGGGGCCTATTTTTGGCACACGGAGGCCGCCCCTGTCTCGGCCATTCCGAGTCCGCGGACGAATCTCGCCCACGCCTCACCAAGGCTATAGCCCACCCGATTTTGGCCATTTTTCCGCTGGGGTTTTGGCACCCCGACCTTCGGGCGCTAATTTTGGGCGCGCTGTGCCTGTGTCCTATTTTTGGTAGACGGAGGCCGCCCGCAGTCTCGGCCATTCCGAGTCCGCGGACGGCTCGCCACGCCCCACCAAGGTTATAGCCCACCCGATTTTTGGCCACTTTTCTGCTGGGGGGTTTTGGCACCACGACCTTCGGGCGCTAATTTTTGGGCGCGGCTATGTCCGTGGCCTATTTTTGGCACACGGAGGCCGTCCCCAAAGACTCGGACCATTCCGAGCCCGGCGGACGAACTTCGCCCACGCCCCCCACCAAGGCTATAGCCCACCCCATTTTTGCTATTTTTCCGCTGGGGTTTTGGCATCCGACTTCGGGCGCCAATTTTTGCGGCTAAGTGACTGCGGGCCTAGTTTTGCACACGGAGGCCGCCCGCAAAGTCTCGGCCATTCCGAGTCCGCGGACGTACTCGCCACGCCCACCAAGGCTATATCCCACCCGCTTGGCCATTTGGGGTTTTGGCACCTGACCTTCGGGTGCTAATTTTTAAGGCTGTGCCTGTGGCCTATTTTTGGCACACGGAGGCCGTAACGCAAAGTCTCGCATATTCTAGTCCGACGGACGGTCTCGCCCACGCCTACCAAGGCTATAGCCCACCCGATTTTTGGCCATTTTTCCGCTGGGGTTTTGGTATCCTGACTCTTCGAAATTTTTGGGCGCGGCTGTGCCTGCACTCCTATTTTTGGCACACGAAGGCCACCCAAATCTCGGGCCATTCCGAGTCCGCGGACGAACTCGCCACGCCTCACCAAGGCTATAGCCCACCCAATTTTTGGCCATTTTTCCGCTGGGGGGTTTTGGCACCCCGACCTTCGGGCGCTAATTTTTGGGTGCGGCTATGCCCGTGTCCTATTTTTGGCACACGGAGGCCGTCCCCAAAGACTCGGACCATTCCGAGCCCGGCGGACGAACTCGCCACGCCCCACCAATGCTATAGCCCACCCCATTTTTTGCTATTTTTCCGCTGGGGGGTTTTGGCATCCCGACCTTCGGGCGCTAATTTTTGGGTGCTGTGGCTATTTTTGGCACACGGAGGCCACCCGCAAAGTCTCGGGCTATTCCGAGTCCGGGCGGACTCGCCACGCCCACCAAGGCTATAGCGCACTCCGCTTTTGGCCATTTGGGGTTTTGCACCCCAAACTTCGGGTGCTAATTTTTGCAGCCTGGGTGGCCTATTTTTGGCACACGGAGGCCGCCTAAGTCTCGGGCTATTCCGAGTCCGGCGGACGAACTCGCCCACGCCCACCAAGGCTATAGCCCACCCGATTTTTGGCCATTTTTCCGCTGGGGTTTTGGCACCCCGACTGGGCGCCACTTTTTGCTGCCATGCCCGTGTCCTATTTTTGGCACACGGAGGCCGCCCCAAAGACTCGGACCATTCCGAGCCCGGCGGACGATCTCGCCACGCCTACCAATGCTATAGCCCACCCCATTTTTTGCTTTTTTTCCGCTGGGTGTTCTTTGCTTCCCGACCTTCGGGCGCTAATTTTTGGTTGCGGCTATGACCGTGTCCTATTTTTGGCACACGGAGGCCGCACACAAAGTCTCGGGCTATTCGAGTCCGGGTGGACGATCTCGCCCACTCCCCCACCAAGGCTATAGCCCACCCGCTTGGCCATTTTTCCGCTGGGGTTTTGGCACCCCGACCTTCGGGCGCTAATTTTGGCGCTGTGCCTGCGGGCTATTTTTGGCACACGGAGGCCGCCCGCAGTCTCGGCCTTTTCCGAGTCCGGCGGACTAACTACTCCCACGCCCTACCAAGTCTATAGCCCACCCGCTTTTGGCCAATTAGGGGTTTTGGCACCCAACTTCGGGCGCTAATTTTTGGGCGCGGCTGTGCCTGGCTATTTTTGGCACACGGATGCCGCCCGCAAAGTCTGGGGCTATTCCGAGTCCGTGGACGAATCTCGCCACGCCCCACCAAGGCTATAGCCCACCCGCTTTGGCCATTTTTCCGCTGGGGTTTTGGCACCCCGACCTTCGGGCGCTAATTTTTGGGCGCGGCTTTGCCCGTGGCATATTTTTGGCACACGGAGCCGCCCGCAAAGTCTCGGGCCTTTCCGAGCCCGGCGGACTAACTTCTCCCACGCCCCCCACCAAGGCTATAGCCCACCCGCTTTTTGGCCATTTGGGGGGTTTTGGCACCCCGACCGTCGGGTGCTAATTTTTGGTGGCGGCGGTACCCTTGGCGTATTTTTGGCACACAGAGGCCGCCCGCAGGTTCGAGCCAATCCTAGTCCGGCGGACAAACTTCGCCCACGCCCCCCACCAAGGCTATAGCCCACCCGATTTTTGGCCATTTTTCCGCAGGGGGTTTAGCACCCCGACCTTCGGGCGCTAATTTTGGGTGCGGCAGTGTCCGTGGCCTATTTTTGGCACACGGAGGCCGCCCGCAATGTCTCGGGCCATTCCGAGTCCGGCGGACGAACTTCGCCCACGCCCCCCACCAAGGCTATAGCCCACTCGATTTTTGGCCATTTTTCCGCTGGGGGGTTTTGGCACCCCGACCTGGCGCTAATTTTGGGCGCTGCAGTGCCCGTGGCCTATTTTTGCACACGGAGGCCGCCCCAAAGTCTCGGGCCATTCCGAGTCCGGGACGAATCTCGCCTACGCCCTACTCAAGGCTATAGCCCACCCGTTTGTTGGTCATTTGGGGGGTTTTGGCACCCCGACCTTCGGGTGCTAATTTTTGTGCGCGGCTGTGCACGTGGCCTATTTTTGGTATACGGAGGGCGCCCGCAAAGTCTCGGGCCATTCTGAGTCCGGCGGACGAATCTCGCCACGCCCACCAAGGCTATAGTCCACCCGCTTTTGGCATTTTTCCGCTGGGGTTTTGGCACCCCGACCTTCGGGCACTAATTTTTGGGCCTGTGGCCTATTTTTGGCACACGGAGGCCGCCCCGCAAATTCTCGGGCTATTCCGAGTCCGCGGACGAATCTCGCCCACGCCCACCAAGGCTATAGCCCACCCGCTTTTGGCCATTTGGGGGTTTTGCACCCCGACCTTCGAGACTAATTTTTGGGCGCGCTATGCCTGTGGCATATTTTTGGCACATGGAGGCCGCCCCCAAAGTCTCGGCCTATTCCGAGTCGGGCGGACGAAGTTCGCCCACGCCCCCCACCAAGGCTATAGCCCACCCGATTTTTGGCCATTTTTCTGCTGGGGGGTTTTGGCACCCCGACCTTCGGGCACTAATTTTTGGGCGCTATGCCTGTGGGCCTATTTTTGGCACACGGAGGCCGCCCCTAAGTCTCGGGCCATTCCAGTCCGCGGATTTAACGCCCCACGCCCACCAAGGCTATAGCCCACCCGATTTTTGGCCATTTTTCCGCTGGGGCTTTTGGCACCCCGACCTTCGGGCGCTAATTTTTGGGCGCTATGCCTGTCCTATTTTTGGCACACGGAGGCCGGCCCCAAAGACTCGGACTATTCCGAGCTCCGGCGGGATCTCGCCACGCCCACCAATGCTATAGCCCACCCCATTTTTGCTATTTTTCCGCTGGGGTTTTGGCATCCCGACCTTCGGCGCTAATTTTTGCATGACTGGCCTATTTTTGGCACACGGAGGCCGCCCACAAAGTCTCGGCCATTCCGAGTCCGCGGACGAATCTCGCCCACTCCCCACCAAGGCTATAGCCCACCTGCTTTTGGCCATTTTTCCGCTGGGGTTTTGGCACCCGACCTTCGGGCGCCACTTTTGGCTGTGCCTGTGGCCTATTTTTGGCACACGGAGGCCGCCCCGCAAAGTCTCGGCCTTTCCGAGTCCGCGGACTAACTACTCCCACGCCCACCAAGTCTATAGCCCACCTGCTTTTGCCAATTGGGGTTTTGGCACCCTAACTTCGGGCGCTAATTTTGGCGCTGTGCCTGTGGCCTATTTTTGGCACACGGATGCCGCCCGCAAAGTCTGGGGCTATTCGAGTCCGTGGACGAATCTCGCCCACGCCCCACCAAGGCTATAGCCCACCCGCTTTTGGCCATTTTTCCGCTGGGGTTTTGGCACCCCGACCTTCGGCGCTACTTTGGGCGCGGCTTGCCTGTGGTATATTTTTGGCACACGGAGCCACCCGCAAAGTCTCGGCCTTTCCAGCCCGGCGGACTAATCCTCTCCCACGCCCCACCAAGGCTATAGCCCACCCGCTTTTGGCCATTTGGGGGTTTTGGCACCCCGACCTGGTGCTAATTTTTGGGCGCTGTACCTGGGTGGCTATTTTTGGCACACAGAGGCCGCCCGCAAAGGTTCGAGCCAATCCTAGTCCGCGGAAAACTTCGCCACGCCCCACCAAGGCTATAGCCCACCCGATTTTTGGCCATTTTTCCGCAGGGGGTTTAGCACCCCGACCTTTCGGGCGCTAATTTGGGTGCGGTGCCTGGGCCTATTTTTGGCACACGGAGGCCGCCTCTCGCAATGTCTCGGGCTATTCCGAGTCCGCGGACGAATCTCGCCCACGCCCCACCAAGGCTATAGCCCACTCGATTTTTGGCCATTTTTCCGCTGGGGTTTTGGCACCCCGACCTTCGGCGCTAATTTTTAAGGCGCTGCAGTGCCTGTGGGCTATTTTTGGCACACGGAGGCCGCCTAAAGTCTCGGGCCATTCTGAGTCCGCGGACGAATCTCGCCCACGCCTCACTCAAGGCTATAGCCCACCCGCTTGTTGGTCATTTGGGGTTTTGGCACCTGACCTTCGGGTGCTAATTTTTAGGCGGCTGTGCCTGGCTATTTTTGGCGCACGGCGCCGCCCCGCAGTCTCGGCCTTTCTGAGTCCGGCGGACTAACTCTCCCCACGCCCCACCAAGGCTATAGCCCACCCGATTTTGGCCAATTTTCCGCTGGGGGTTTTGGCACCCCGACTTCGGCACTAATTTTTGGCGCGGATATGCCCGTGGCCTATTTTTGGCACACGGAGGCCGCCTGCAGTCTCGGCCACTCCGAGTCCGCGGACGAATCCTCCCCACGCCCCACCAAGGCTATAGCCCACCCGATTTTTGTCAACTTTTCCGCTGGGGGGTTTTGGCACCCCGACCTTCGGGCGCTAAATTTTGGGCGCGGCTCTGCCCGTGGCCTATTTTTGGAACAAGGAGGCCGCCCCAAAGTCTCGGCTATTCCGAGTCCGGGACGAATCTCGCCCACGCCTACCAAGGCCATAGCCCACCCCATTTTTTGCCATTTTTCCGCTGGGGTTTTGGCACCCCGACCTTCGGCGCTAATTTTGGCGCGCTATGCCTGGCCTATTTTTGGCACACGGAGGCCGCCCCTAAGTCTCGGGCTATTCCGAGTCCGGCGGACGAACTTCGCCCACGCCCCCCACCAAGGCTATAGCCCACACGTTTTTTGGCCATTTGCGGGGTTTATGCACCCCGAACTTCGGGTGCTAATTTTTTGGCGCAGCTGTGGCCATGGCCTATTTTTGGCACACGGAGGCCGCCCCCAAAGTCTCGGGCCATTCCGAGTCCGGCGGACGAACTTCGCCCACGCCCCCAACCAAGGCTATATCCCACCCGTTTTTTGGCCATTTGGGGGGTTTTGGCACCCCGACCTTCGGGGGCTAATTTTTGGGCGCGGCTGTGCACGTGGCCTATTTTTGGTATACGGAGGGCGCCCGCAAAGTCTCGGGCCATTCTGAGTCCGGCGGACGAACTTCGCCCACGCCCCCCACCAAGGCTATAGTCCACCCGTTTTTTGGCATTTTTCCGCTGGGGGGTTTTGGCACCCCGACCTTCGGGCACTAATTTTTGGGCGCGGCTGTGCCCGTGGCCTATTTTTGGAACACGGAGGCCGCCCGCAAATTCTCGGGCTATTCCGAGTCCGGCGGGACGAATCTCGCCACGCCCCACCAAGGCTATAGCCCACCCGCTTTTGGCCATTTGGGGGTTTTGGCACCCCCAACTTCGAGACTAATTTTTGGCGGCTATGCCCGTGGCCTATTTGTGGCACATGGAGGCCGCCCCCAAAGTCTCGGCCCATTCCGAGTCGGGCGGACGAACTTCGCCCACGCCCCCCACCAAGGCTATAGCCCACCCGATGTTTGGCCATTTTTCGGCTGGGGTTTTGGCACCCCGACCTCGGGCACTAATTTTTGGGCGCTATGCCTGTGGCCTATTTTTGGCACACGGAGGCCGCCTCTAAGTCTCGGGCTATTCCGAGTCCGGGCGGACGAATCTCGCCACGCCCCACCAAGGCTATAGCCCACCCGATTTTTGGCCATTTTTCCGCTGGGGAGTTTTGGCACCCCGACCTTCGGGCGCTAATTTTTGGGCGCGGCTATGCCCGTGTCCTATTTTTGGCACACGGAGGCCGTCCCCAAAGACTCGGACCATTCCGAGCCCGGCGGACGAACTTCGCCCACGCCCCCCACCAATGCTATAGCCCACCCCATTTTTTGCTATTTTTCCGCTGGGGGGTTTTGGCACCCCGACCTTCGGGCGCTCATTTTTGGGTGCGGCATGACTGGGCTATTTTTGGCACACGGAGGCCACCCGCAAAGTCTCGGCCATTCCGAGTCCGCGGACGAATCTCGCCACGCCTACCACCAAGGCTATAGCCCACCCGCTTTTGGCCATTTGGGGTTTTGGCACCCCAAACTTCGGGCGCTAATTTTTGGCTGTGCCCGTGGCCTATTTTTGGCACACGGATGCCGCCCGCAAAGTCTGGGGCCATTCCGAGTCCGGTGGACGAATCTCGCCACGCCCCACCAAGGCTATAGCCCACCATGGCCATTTTTCCGCTGGGGGGTTTTGGCACCCCGACCTTCGGGCGCTAATTTTTGGGCGCGGCTTTGCCCGTGGCATATTTTTGGCACACGGAGCCGCCCGCAAAGTCTCGGGCCTTTCCGAGCCCGGCGGACTAACTTCTCCCACGCCCCCCACCAAGGCTATAGCCCACCCGCTTTTTGGCCATTTGGGGGGTTTTGGCACCCCGACCTTCGGGTGCTAATTTTTGGGCGCGGCTGTACCCGTGGCCTATTTTTGGCACACAGAGGCCGCCCGCAAAGGTTCGAGCCAATCCTAGTCCGGCGGAAAAACTTCGCCCACGCCCCCCACCAAGGCTATAGCCCACCCGATTTTTGGCCATTTTTCCGCAGGGGGTTTAGCACCCCGACCTTCGGGCGCTAATTTTGGGTGCGGCAGTGCCCGTGGCCTATTTTTGGCACACGGAGGCCGCCCGCAATGTCTCGGGCCATTCCGAGTCCGGCGGACGAACTTCGCCCACGCCCACTCAAGGCTATAGCCCACTCGATTTTGGCCATTTTTCCGCTGGGGTTTTTGCACCCCGACCTTCGGCGCTAATTTTTGCAGTGCCCGTGGCCTATTTTTGGCACACGGAGGCCGCCCAAAGTCTCGGGCTATTCCAGTCCGGGCGGATTTAATCTCGCCTACGCCCTACTCAAGGCTATAGCCCACCCGTTTGTTGGTCATTTGGGGGGTTTTGGCACCCCGACCTTCGGGTGCTAATTTTTGTGCGCGGCTGTGCCCGTGGCCTATTTTTGGCGCACGGCGGCCGCCCGCAAAGTCTCGGGCCTTTCTGAGTCCGGCGGACTAACTTCTCCCACGCCCCCCACCAAGGCTATAGCCCACCCGATTTTTGGCCAATTTTCCGCTGGGGGGTTTTGGCACCCCGACCTTCGGGCACTAATTTTTGGGCGCGGATATGCCCGTGGCCTATTTTTGGCACACGGAGGCCGCCCGCAAAGTCTCGGGCCATTCCGAGTCCGGCGGACGAACTTCTCCCACGCCCTCCACCAAGGCTATAGCCCACCCGATTTTTGTCAACTTTTCCGCTGGGGGGTTTTGGCACCCCGACCTTCGGGCGCTAAATTTTGGGCGCGGCTATGCCCGTGGCCTATTTTTGGCACAAGGAGGCCGCCCCCAAAGTCTCGGGCCATTCCGAGTCCGGCGGACGAATCTCGCCCCACGCCCACCAAGGCCATAGCCCACCCCATTTTTGCCATTTTTCCGCTGGGGTTTTTGGCACCCTGACCTTCGGCGCTAATTTTGGCGCTATGCCTGCGGGCCTATTTTTGGCACACGGAGGCCGCCTAAGTCTCGGGCCATTCCGAGTCCGGGCGGACGAATCTCGCCACGCCCCACCAAGGCTATAGCCCACACGTTCTTTGGCCAGTTGCGGGGTTTTTGCACCCCGAACTTCGGGTGCTAATTTTTTGGCGCAGCTGTGGCCATGGCCTATTTTTGGCACACGGAGGCCGCCCCCAAAGTCTCGGCCATTCCGAGTCCGCGGACGAATCTCGCCCACGCCCCAACCAAGGCTATATCCCACCCATTGGCCATTTGGGGTTTTGGCACCCGACCTTCGGGTGCTAATTTTTGTGCGCGGCTGTGCACGTGGCCTATTTTTGGAAAACGGAGGCCGCCCGCAAATTCTCGGGCAATTCAGAGTCCGGCGGACGAAAATCGCACACGACCAACACCAAGGCTATAGTCCACCCGCTTGGCATTTTTCCGCTGGGGTTTTGGCACCACCTTCGGGCACTAATTTTTGGGCGCGGCTGTGCCCGTGGCCTATTTTTGGCACACGGAGGCCGCCCGCAAATTCTCGGGCTATTCCGAGTCCGGCGGACGAACTTCGCCCACGCCCCCCACCAAGGCTATAGCCCACCCGTTTTTTGGCCATTTGGGGGGTTTTGGCACCCCGACCTTCGGAGACTAATTTTTGGGCGCGGCTATGCCCGTGGCCTATTTGTGGCACATGGAGGCCGCCCCCAAAGTCTCGGCCCATTCCGAGTCGGGCGGACGAACTTCGCCCACGCCCCCCACCAAGGCTATAGCCCACCCGATTTTTGGCCATTTTTCTGCTGGGGGGTTTTGGCACCCCGACCTTCGGGCACTAATTTTTGGGCGCGGCTATGCCCGTGGCCTATTTTTGGCACACGGAGGCCGCCCCCTAAGTCTCGGGCCATTCCGAGTCCGGCGGACGAACTTCGCCCACGCCCCCACCAAGGCTATAGCCCACCCGATTTTTGGCCATTTTTCCGCTGGGGAGTTTTGGCACCCCGACCTTCGGGCGCTAATTTTTGGGCGCGGCTATGCCCGTGTCCTATTTTTGGCACACGGAGGCCGTCCCCAAAGACTCGGACCATTCCGAGCCCGGCGGACGAACTTCGCCCACGCCCCCCACCAATGCTATAGCCCACCCCATTTTTTGCTATTTTTCCGCTGGGGGGTTTTGGCATCCCGACCTTCGGGCGCTAATTTTTGGGTGCGGCTATGACTGCGGGTATTTTTGGCACACGGAGGCCACCCGCAAAGTCTCGGCTATTCCGAGTCCGCGGACGAATCTCGCCCACGCCCCACCAAGGCTATAGCCCACCCGCTTTTGGCCATTTGGGGTTTTGGCACCCCAAACTGGTGCTAATTTTTAAGGCGCTGTGCCTGTGGCCTATTTTTGGCACACGGAGGCCGCCCTAAGTCTCGGGCTATTCCGAGTCCGCGGACGAACTCGCCCCACGCCCCACCAAGGCTATAGCCCACCCGATTTTTGGCCATTTTTCCGCTGGGGTTTTGGCACCCCGACCTTCGGCGCTAATTTTTGCGCGCTATGCCCGTGTCCTATTTTTGGCACACGGAGGCCGCCCCAAAGACTCGGACTATTCCGAGCCCGGGCGGATTTAATCTCGCCCACGCCCCACCAATGCTATAGCCCACCCCATTTTTGCTATTTTTCCGCTTGGGGTTTTGGCATCCCGACCTTCGGCGCTAATTTTTGGGCGGCTATGACTGCGTGGCCTATTTTTGGCACACGGAGGCCGCCACAAAGTCTCGGCCATTCCGAGTCCGCGGACGAACTCTCGCCACTCCCCACCAAGGCTATAGCCCACCCGCTTTTGGCCATTTTTCCGCTGGGGTTTTGGCACCCGACCTTCGGGCGCCACTTTTGGCTGTGCCCGTGGGCCTATTTTTGGCACACGGAGGCCGCCCGCAGTCTCGGCCTTTCCGAGTCCGGGCGGACTAACTACTCCCACGCCCCCCACCAAGTCTATAGCCCACCCGCTTTTGGCCAATTGGGGTTTTGGAACCCCGAATCTCGGCGCTAATTTTTGGGCGCTGTGCCTGTGGCCTATTTTTGGCACACGGATGCCGCCCGCAGTCTGGGGCTATTCCGAGTCCGTGGACGATCTCGCCCACGCCCTACCAAGGCTATAGCCCACCCGTTTTTTGGCCATTTTTCCGCTGGGGGGTTTTGGCACCCCGACCTTCGGGCGCTAATTTTTGGGCGCGGCTTTGCCCGTGGCATATTTTTGGCACACGGAGCCGCCCGCAAAGTCTCGGGCCTTTCCGAGCCCGGCGGACTAACTTCTCCCACGCCCCCAACCAAGGCTATAGCCCACCCGCTTTTTGGCCATTTGGGGGGTTTTGGCACCCCGACCTTCGGGTGCTAATTTTTGGGCGCGGCTGTACCCGTGGCCTATTTTTGGCACACAGAGGCCGCCCGCAAAGTTTCGAGCCAATCCTAGTCCGGCGGACAAACTTCGCCCACGCCCCACACCAAGGCTATAGCCCACCCGATTTTTGGCCATTTTTCCGCAGGGGGTTTAGCACCCCGACCTTCGGGCGCTAATTTTGGGTGCGGCAGTGCCCGTGGCCTATTTTTGGCACACGGAGGCCGCCCGCAATGTCTCGGGCCATTCCGAGTCCGGCGGACGAACTTCGCCCACGCCCCCCACCAAGGCTATAGCCCACTCGATTTTTGGCCATTTTTCCGCTGGGGGGTTTTGGCACCCCGACCTTCGGGCGCTAATTTTTGGGCGCGGCAGTGCCCGTGGCCTATTTTTGGCACACGGAGGCCGCCCCCAAAGTCTCGGGCCATTCCGAGTCCGGGACGAACTCGCCACGCCTACTAAGGCTATAGCCCACCCGCTTGTTGGTCATTTGGGGTTTTGGCACCCGACTTCGGTGCTAATTTTTGTGCGCTGCTGTGCCTGTGGCCTATTTTTGCACACGGCGGCCGCCCGCAAAGTCTGGGCCTTTCTGAGTCCGCGACTAATCTCTCCCACGCCCCACCAAGGCTATAGCCACCCGCTTTTGGCCATTTTTCCACTGGGGTTTTGGCACCCTGACTCGGGCGCTACTTTTTGCGCGGCGGTGCCTATGGCCTATTTTTGGCACACGGAGGCCGCCCGATAGTCTCGGGCCATTCCGAGTCTGGCGGACGAACTCTCGCCACTGCCTCCACCTGTGCTATAGCCCACCCATTTTTGGCCATTTGGGGGTTTTGGCACCCACCTTTTTTTAAGGCTGTGCCCATGGCCTATTTTTTGCACACGGAGGCTGCCCAAAGTCTCGGCCATTCCGAGTCCGGCGGACGACTCCGCCACGCCCACTCAAGGCTATGGCCCACCCGCTGGCCATTTGGGAGTTTGGCACCCCGACCTTCGGGTGCTAATTTTTGACGAGGCTGTGCCTGGTTTATTTTTGGCACACGGAGGCAGCCCGCAAAGTGTCGGGCTATTCCGAAAAGGGCGGACGAACGCCGCCACGCCTACAAAGGCTATAGCCCACCCGCTTTTTTGCCATTTGGGGGTTTTGGCACCCCGAACTTCGGTGCTAATTTTTGGGCGCTGTGACTGCGGGTAAATTTTTGGCACACGGAGGCCGCGCGCAAAGTCTCGGCCATTCCGAGTCCGGCGGACGACCTCGCCCACGCCCGCCAAGGCTATAGCCCACCCGCTTTTTTGCCATTTGGGGGTTTTGCACCCCGACCTTCGGCGCTACTTTGGGCGCGCTGTGCCTGGGCCTATTTTTGGCACACGGAGGCCACCCGCAAAGTCTAGGGCCATTCCGAGTCCGCGGACGAATCTCGCCCACGCCCACCAAGGCTATAGCCCACCCGCTTTTGGCCATTTGGGGGTTTTGGCAACCCGACCTCCGAATCTACTTTTTAAGGCGCTGTGGCCGTGGGCCTATTTTTGGCACACGGAGGCTGCACGCAAAGTCTCGGCTATTCCGAGTTCGGGCGGACTCGCCACGCCTACTCAAGGCTATGGCCCACCCGTTTTTTGGCCATTTGGGGGAGTTTGGCACCCCGACCTTCGGGTGCTAATTTTTGGACGAGGCTGTGCCCGTGGCCTATTTTTGGCACACGGAGGCCGGCCGCAAAGTCTGGGGCCATTCCGAAAAGCGGGGCGGATTTAACGCCGCCACGCCCCCCACAAAGGCTATAGCCCACCCGTTTTTTTGCCATTTGGGGGGTTTTGGCACCCCGAACTTCGGGTGCTAATTTTTGGACGCGGCTGTGACCGTGGAAAATTTTTGGCACACGGAGGCCGCCCGCAAAGTCTCGGGCCATTCCGAGTACGGCGGACGAATTCGCCCACGCCCCCCGCCAAGGCTATAGCCCACCCGTTTTTTTGCCATTTGGGGGGTATTGGCACCCCGACCTTCGGGCGCTAATTTTTGGGCGCGGCTGTGCCCGTGGCCTATTTTTGGCACACGGAGGCAACCCGCAAAGTTTAGGGCCATTCCGAGTCCGGCGGACGAACTTCGCCCACGCCCCCCACCAAGGCTATAGCCCACCCGTTTTTTGGCCATTTGGGGGGTTTTGGCACCCCGACCTCCGGGAACTAATTTTTTGGCGCGCCTGTGGCCGTGGCCTATTTTTGGCACACGGAGGCTGCACGCAAAGTCTCGGGCCATTCCGAGTTCGGCGGACGAATCTCGCCCACGCCCACCAAGGCTATGGCCCACCCGCTTTTGGCCATTTTATGTTTGGCACCCCGACCTTCGGGTGCTAATTGTTGACCGAGGCTGTGCCCTTGGCCTATTTTTGGCACACAGAGGCCGGGCCCGCAAAGTCTCGCTATTCTGAGTACGGGCGGAAACGCCGCCCACGCCCCACAAAGGCTATAGCCCACCAGCTTTTGACTATTTGGGGTTTTGGCACCCTGACCTTCGGGCGCTAATTTTAAGGTGGCTGTGCCTGCGGGCCTATTTTTGGCACACGGAGGCCGCCCGCAAAGTCTCGGCCATTCCGACCCGGCGGACGAACCCCCCCCACGCCCCCCCCCAAGGCTATAGCCCACCCGTTTTTTGGCCATTTGGGGGTGTTTTGGCACCCCGACCTTCGGGCGCTAATTTTTGGGCGCGGCTATGCCTGTGGCCTATTTTTGGCACACGGAGGCCACCACCAAAGTCTCGGGCCATTCCGAGTCCGGACGAACTCGCCCACGCCCACCAAGGCTATAGCCCACCCGCTTTTTTGCCATTTGGGGTTTTGGCACCCCGAACTTCGGTGCTAATTTTTGGGCGCGACTGTGACTGGGTAAATTTTTGGCACACAGAGGCCGCCCGCAGTCTCGGCCAGTCCGGGCGGACGACTCCGCCACGCCCGCCAAGGCTATCGCCACCTTTTTTGCTATTTGGGGGTTTTGGCACTCACCTTCGGCGCTACTTTTGGTGCGGCTGTGGCCTATTTTTGGCACACGGAGGCTACCCGCAAACTCTAGCGCCATTCCGAGTCCGCGGACTTAATCTCGCCCACGCCTACCAAGACTATAGCCTACCTGCTTTTGCCATTTGGGGGTTTTGGCACCCCACTCCGAACACTAATTTTTAAGGCGCCTGTGGCCGTGGCCTATTTGTGGCACACGGAGGCTGCACGCAGTCTCGGGCTATTCCGAGTTCGGGCGGACGAACTCGCCCACGCCCAACAAGGCTGCGGCCCACCTGCTTTTGGTCATTTGGGAGTTTGGCACCCCGACCTTCGGGTGCTAATTTTTGACGAGGCTGTGCCTGTGGCCTATTTTTGGCACACAGAGGCCGGGCCCGCAAAGTCTCGGGCCATTCCGAGTACGGCGGACGAACGCCGCCACGCCCTACAAAGGCTATAGCCCACCCGCTTTTGACCATTTGGGGGTTTTGGCACCCACCTTCGGCGCTTTTGGGCATGGCTGTCCCTGGCCTATTTTTGGCACACGGAGGCCGCCCGCAAAGTCTCGGCCATTCCGAGTCCGGGCGGACGACGCCCACGCCCCACCAAGGCTATAGCCCACCTTTTTTGCCATTTGGGGGTTTTTGCACCCCGACCTTCGGGCGCTAATTTTAAGGTGCCTGCGGGCCTATTTTTGGCACACGGAGGCCACCTGCAAAGTCTAGGGCCATTCCGAGTCCGCGGATCTCGCCACGCCCCACCAAGGCTATAGCCCACCCGCTTTTGCCATTTGGGGTTTTGCACCCCGAACTTCGGTGCTAATTTTTGGGCGCGCAGACTGTGGGCAAATTTTTGGCACACGGAGGCCGCCCGCAAAGTGTCGGGCCATTCCGAGTCCGGCGGACGACTTCGCCCCCCGCCAAGGCTATAGCCCACCCGTTTTTTTGCCATTTGGGGGGTTTTGGCACCCCGACCTTCGGGCACTACTTTTGGGCGCGCTGTGCCTAGCCTATTTTTGGCACACGGAGGCCACCCGCAAAGTCTAGGGCCATTCCGAGTCCGCGGACGACTCGCCCACGCCCGCCAAGGCTATAGCCCACCTGCTTTTGCCATTTGGGGTTTTGGCATCCCTACCTACGGGCGCTAAATTATGGGCGCGGCTATTCCGGTGGACTATTTTGGGCAAACGTTGGCGACCTGCAATTATAGGGCCATTCCGAGTCCGCAGACGAATCTCGCCACGCCCCACCAAGGCTATAGCCCACCCGCTTTTTTTGCCATTTGGGGGTTTTGGCACCCCGAACTTCGCTAATTTTTGGGCGCGGCTGTGACTGGGTAAATTTTTGGCACACGGAGGCCGCCCGCAAAGTGTCGGGCCATTCCGAGTCCGCGGACGACCCGCCCACGCCCGCCAAGGCTATAGCCCACCCGCTTTTGACCATTTGGGGTTTTGCACCCCGACCTTCGGGCGCTAATTTTTTTGGGCGTGGCTGTGCCTGTGGCCTATTTTTTGGCACATGGAGGCCGCCCGCAGTCTCGGGCCATTCCGAGTCCGCGGACGATTCGCCCACGCCCTGCACCAAGGCTATAGCCCACCTGCTTTTTTCGCCATTTGGGGTTTTGGCACCCCGACCTTCGGCGCTAATTTTAAGGCGCGGCTGTGCCTGGCCTATTTTTGGGACACGGAGGCCACCCGCAAAGTCTAGGGCCATTCCGAGTCCGCGGACGAATCTCGCCCACGCCCTACCAAGGCTATAGCCCACCCGCTTTTGGCCATTTGGGGTTTTGGCACCCCGACCTTCGGCGCTAATTTTTGTCCTGTGCCTGTCTTTTGGCACACGGAGGTCGCCCGCAAAGTCTCGGCCACTTGAGCCCGGCGGACGAATCTCGCCTCTGCCTCTACAAAGGCTATAGCCCACCCGCTTGGCCATTTGGGGGTTTTGGCACACCGAACTTCGGTGCTAATTTTGGGCTGTGCCTGTGGGCCTATTTTTGGCACACGGAGGCTGCCCGCAAAGTCTCGGCCATTCCGACTCAAGGACGACTCCGCTAACGCTTCGCCAAGGCTATAGCCTACCTGCTTTTTTTGCTATTTGGGGTTTTGGGCACCTAACTTGGTGCTAATTTTTAAGGTTGCTGTGACTGCGGCTGGGCTAATTTTTGGCACACGGAGGCCGCCTACAAAGTCTCGCTATTCCGTCTCGGCGGATTTAACTTCGCCCACGCCCACCAAGGCTATAGCCCACCCGATTTTTGGCCATTTTTCCGCTTATGGGGTTTTGGCACTCCCGACCTTGAGCGCTTTTTGGGCGGCCATGGCTCCTGGCCTATGTTTGGCACACGGAGGCCGCCCGCAAAGTCTCGGCTATTCCGAGTCCGGGCGGACGACTCGCCAAGCCCTCTACTCAAGCTATGGCCCACCCGCTTTTGGCCATTTGGGGTATGGCACCGACCTTCGGGTGCAAATTTTTGACGAGGCTGTGCCCGCGGCCTATTTTTGGCACACGGAGGCTATCCGCAAAAATCTCGGCTATTCCGAGTACGGCGGAAACGCCGCCCACGCCCTACAAAGGCTATAGCCTCCCGTTATTTTGCCATTTGGGGGTTTTGGCACCCCGAACTCTCGGTGCTAATTTTGGGCGCTTGTGACTGCGGCCGATTTGGCACACGGAGGCCGCCGCAAAGTCTCAGGCTATTCCGAGTCCGCGGACGAATCTCGCCACGCTCCCACCAAGGCTATAGCCCACCCGATTTTTGGCCATTTTTCCGCTATGGGGTTTTGGCACCCCGAACTTAGAGGGCTAATTTTTGGGCGCGGCTATGGCCTCTGGCCTATGTTTGGCACACGGAGGCCGCCTGCAAAGTCTCGGCTATTCCGAGTCCGGCGGATTTGGCCCCGCCAAGCCCCCACTCAAGGCATGGCCCACCCGCTTTTGGCCATTTGGGGTATGGCACCCCACCTTCGGGTGCTAATTTTTGACGAGGCTGTGCCTGGCCTATTTTTGCACACGGAGGCTATCCGCAAACTCGGGCTATTCCGAGTACGCGGACGAACGCCGCCACGCCCACAAAGGCTATAGCCCTCCCGCTTTTGCCATTTGGGGTTTTGGCACCCCGACCTTCGGCGCTAATTTTTGCCGGCTGTGCCTGTGGCCTCTTTTGCACACGGAGGCCGCCTTGCAAGTCTCGGCTACTGCGAGCCCGGGCGGATTTAATCTCGCCCCGCCCCACAAAGGCTATAGCCCACCATGGCAATTTGGGGGTTTTGCACACCAACTTCGGTGCTAATTTTGGGCGCGTGGCTGTGCCCGTGGCCTATTTTTGGCACACGGAGGCCGCCTGCAAAGTCTCGGGCCATTCCGACTCCGGCGGACGACTCGCCACGCCCGCCAAGCTATAGCCCACCTGCTTTTTTGCCATTTGGGGGTTTTGCACGCTGACCTTCGGCGAGTAATTTTTGGCACGCTGTGCCTGTGGCCTATTTTTGGCACTGGAGGCCGCCCGCAAAGTCTCGGCCATTCCGAGTCCGCGGACGAACTCTCGCCCCACGCCCCCACCAAGGCTATAGCCCACCCGCTTTTGGCCATTTGGGGTTTTGGCACCCCCGACCTTCGGCGCTAATTTTGGGCGCGCCTGTGCCCGTGGCCTATTTTTGGTACACGGAGGCCGCCACAAAGTCTCTGGCCATTCCCGAGTCCGTGGACGAATCTCGCCCGCGCCCTACATAGCTATAGCCCACCCGCTTTTGGCAATTTGGGGTTTTGGCACACCGAACTCTCGGGTGCTAATTTTGGGACGGGCTGTGCCCGTGGCCTATTTTTTGCCACACGGAGGCCGCCCGCAGTCTCGGCCATTCCGACTCCGCGGACGACCCGCCACGCCCCGCCAAGGCTATAGCCCACCCGCTTTTGCCATTTGGGGTTTTGGCACGCCGACCTTCAAGGAGTACTTTGGGCACGGCTGTGCCTGGGCCTATTTTTGGCACTGGAGGCCGCCCGCAAAGTCTCGGCCATTCTGAGTCCGGCGGACGAATCTCGCCCACGCCCCCACCAAGGCTATAAATTTCACCCGCGGCCATTTGGGGTTTTGGCACCACTCTTCGGCGCTAATTTTTGGGCGCGCCTGTGCCTCGTGGCCTATTTTTGGCACACGGAGGCCGCCCACAAAGTCTCTGGCCATTCCGAGTCCGCGGACGACTCTCGCCTGCGCCCCACATAGCTATTGCCCACCTGCTTTTGGCCATTTGGGGGTTTTGGCACCCTGACCTGGGGCGATAAATTTTGGGCACGGGTGCCCGTGGCCTATTTTTGGCACTGGAGGCCGCCCGCAGTTCTGGCCATTCCGAGTCCGGGCGGATGAATCCGCCCCGCTTCTACATAGCTATAGCCCACCCATTTTTTGGCCATTTGGGGGGGTTTTGCACCCTGACCAGCGGGCGTTAAATTTGGGCGCGGCTGCCCGTGGCCTATTTTTGGCACATGGTGGCCGCCACAAAGTCTCGGGCCATTCCGAGTCCGGCGGACGAATCTCGCCACGCCTCACCAAGGCTATAGCCCACCCGATTTTTGGCCATTTTTCCGCTTATGGGGTTTTGCACCCCGACCTTCGAGCGCTAATTTTTAAGGCCGTATGGCCTATTTTTGGCACACGGAGGCCACCCGCAGTCTCGGCCATTCCGAGTCCGCGGACGAATCTCGCCCCACGCCCCACCAAGGCTATACCCCACCCGATTTTGGCCATTTTTACGCTTGGGGTTTTGCATCCCACCTTCGGGGCTAATTTTTGGGCGCGGCTATTCCCGTGACCTATTTTTGGCACACGGAGGCCACCCGCAAAGACTGGCCATTTCGAGTCCGCGGACGAATCTCGCCCACGCCCTACCAAGGCTAGCCCACCCGATTTTGGCCATTTTTACGCCGGGGGGTTTTGGCACCCCCGACCTTCGGGCGCTAATTTTTGGGTGCGGCTGTGCTCGTAGCCTATTTTTTTGGCACACGGAGGCCGCCCGCAAAGTCTCGGCCATTCCGAGTCCGGCGGACGAATCTCGCCCCACGCCCCACTCAAGGCTATACCCCACCCGATTTTTGGCCATTTTTACGCTTGGGGTTTTGCATCCCGACTCTTCAATTTTTAAGGGCGCCTATTCCTGACCTATTTTTGCACACGGAGGCCACCCGCAAAGACTCGGCTATTTCGAGTCCGGACGAATCTCGCCTACGCCCCACCAAGGCTATACCTCACCCGATTTTTGGCCATTTTTCCGCTGGGGTTTGGGCACCCCGACTTTCGGCGCTAATTTTTGGGTGCGGCTTTGTCCGTGGCCTATTTTTGGCACACGGAGGCCGCCTGCAGTCTCGGGCCATTCCGAGTCCGCCGGACGAATCTCGCCCACGCCCACCAAGGCTATAGCCCACCCGCTTTTGGCCATTTGGGTGTTTTGGCACGCCGACCTTCCGGCGCTAATTTTGGGAGGGCTGTGCCGTGGCCTCATTTTTGGCACACGGAGGCCGCCTCGCAAAGTCTCGGCCATTCCGAGTCCGGACGAATCTCGCCCACGCCCACTCAAGGCTATAGCCCACCTTTTTGGCCATTTGGGGGTTTTGGCACCCCGACCTGGCGCTAATTTTGCTGTGCCTGCGGGCCTATTTTTGGCACACGGAGGCCGCCCGCAAAGTCTCGGCCATTCCTGACTCCGCGGATTTAATCTCGCCCACGCACCCACCAAGGCTATAGCCCACCCGCTTTTGGCCATTTGGGGGTTTTGGCAACCCGAACTGGTGCTAATTTTTGGCAAGGCTGTGGCCGTGGCCTATTTTTGGCACATGGAGGCCGCCTGTAAACTCGGGCCATTCGAGTCTGGCGGACGAACTCGCCAACGCCCACCAAGGCTATAGCCCACCCGCTTTTGGCCATTTGGGGGTTTTGGCACCCCGACCTTTGGGCGCTAATTTTTGGCGCGGCTGTGTCCGTGGCCTATTTTTGCACACGGAGGCCGCCCGCAAAGTCTCGGGTCATTCCGAGTCCGCGGACGAACTTAGCCCACGCCCCACCAAGGCTATAACCCACCCGCTTTTGGCCATTTGGGGGTTATGGCACCCCGACCTTCGGGGCTAATTTTTGCGCTGTGCCTGTACAATTTTTGGTACACGGAGGCTGCCCGCAAAGTCTCGTACATTCCTAGACCGGCGGACGAGCTTTCGCCCACGCCCACCAAGGCTATAGCCCACCCGATTTTGGCCATTTTTCCGCTGGGGTTTTGGCACCCCGACCTTCGGTACTAATTTTTGGGCGCTGCTGTGGCTGTGGCCTTTTTTTTGCACACGGAGGCCGCCCCGCAGTCTCGGCCCATTCCGAAAGGCGGACGAACTCTCGCCCACGCCCACTCAAGGCTATAGCCTACCCGATTTTGGCCATTTTTCCGCTGGGGTTTTGGCACCCCGACCTTCGGTGCTAATTTTTGTGCCTGCGGGCCTATTTTTGCACGTAGGCCTCCCGCAGAAAGTCTCGCCATTCCAAGTCCGGCGGACCGCCCACGCCTACCAAGGCTATAGCCTACCCGATTTTTGGCCATTTTTCCGCTTGGGGTTTTGGCACCCTGACCTTTGGGTGTTAATTTTTCGGGCGCTGCTGTGTCCGTGGGCCTATTTTTGGCATACGGAGGCCTCCCGCAGTCTCGGCTATTCCGAGTCCGGGCGGACGAATCTCGCCTTACACCCCCCACCAAGGCTATAGCCCACCCGATTTTTGGCCATTTGGGGTTTTGCACCTGACCTTCGGCGCTAATTTTTGTCCGCGCTGTACCTGCGGCCTATTTTGGCACACGGAGGCCGCCCGCAAAGTCTCGGCCATTCCGAGTCCGGGACGAACTCGCCCCACACCCCCACCAAGGCTATAGCCCACGCTGCTTGCCCATTTGGGGTTTTGCACCCCGACCTGGGTGCTAATTTGGCGCGCTCTGCCTGGGCCTATTTTTGGCACACGAGAACGCCCGCAAAGTCTCGGGTACTCCAGTCCGCGGACGAGCTTCGCCACGCCCACAAAGGCTATAGCTCCACCCGCTTTTGGCCAATTGGGGGTTTTGGCACCCCCGACCTTCGGGCGCTAATTTTTGTCATGCTGAGCCTGTACAATTTTTGGCACACGGAGGCTGCCCGCAGTCTCGCCATTCCGAGTCCGGCGGACGACTCGCCCACGCCCTACCAAGGCTATAGCCCACCCGATTTTGGCCATTTGGGGTTTTGGCACCCCGACCTTCGGGCGCTATTTTTGGGCTGCCTGTGGGCTCATTTTTGGCACACGGAGGCCGCCAAGCAAAGTCTCGGCCATTCCGAGTCCGCGGATGAACTTTGCCTACGCCTCACCATGGCTATTGCCCACCCGCTTTTTTGCCATTTTTCCGCTGGGGTTTTTGCACCCTGACCATCGGGTAGTACTTTTGTGCCTGTGGCCTATTTTTGGCACACACGGAGGCCGCCCGCAAAGTCTCGGCCATTCTGAGTCCGCGGACGAACTCGCCACACTTCACCAAGGCTATAGCCCACCCGTTTTTTGGCAATTTGGGGGGTTTTGGCACCCCGACCTTCGGGCGCTCATTTTTGGGTACGGCTGTGCCCGTGGCCTATTTTTGCCACACGGAGACCGCCCGCAAAGTCTCGGGCCATTCTGAGTCTTGCGGACGATCTTCGCCCACGCCCCCCACCAAGGCTATAGCCCACCCGTTTTTTGGCCAATTGGGGGGTTTTGGCACCCCGACCATCGGGTGCTAATTTTTGGACGCGGCTGTGCCTGTGGCCTATTTTTGGCACACGGAGGCCGTCCACAAAGTCTAGGGCCATTCCGAGTCCGGCGGATTTGACCGCCTTACACCCCACCAAGGCTATAGCCCACCCGATTTTTGGCCATTGTTCCGCTGGGGGGTTTTGGCACCCCGACCTTCGGTCTCTAATTTTTAAGCGCAGCTGTGCCCGTGGCCTATTTTTGGCACACGGAGGCTGCCCGCAAAGTCTCGGGCCATTCCGAGTCAGGGATTTAATTTGCCCACACCCCCACCAAGGCTACGCCCACCCGATTTTTGGCCATTTTTCCGCTGGGGTTTTGGCACCTGACCTTCTGGGGTTTCAATTTTGGCGCTGGCCTGTGCCTCTATTTTTACACACACGGAGGCCGCCTTGCAAAGTCTCGGCTATTCCGAGTCCGCGGACGATCTCGCCACGCCCTACCAAGGCTATTGCCCACCCGCTTTTGGCCATTTGGGGGTTTTGGCACCTGAACTTCGGTGTTAATTTTGGGGCACGGCTGTGCCTGTGGCCTATATTTGGCACATGGAGGCCGGGCCCGCAAAGTTTCGGGCCATTCCGAGTCCGGCGATTTAATCTCTCGCCCACACCCCCCACCAAGGCTATAGCCCACCCGTTTTTTGGCCATTTGGGGGGTTTTGGTACCCCGACCTTCGGGCACGAATTTTTGGGCACGGCAGTGCCCGTGGCCTATTTTTGGCACACGGAGACCGCCCGCAAAGTCTCGGGCCATTCTGAGTCCGGCGGACGATCTTCGCCCACGCCCCCCACCAAGGCTATAGCCCACCCGATTTTTGGCCATTTTTCCGCAAGGGGGTTTTGGCACCCCGACCTTCGGGCGCTAATTTTTGGGCGCAGCTGTGCCCATGGCCTATTTTTGGCACACGTAGGCCGCCCGTAAAGTCTCAGGCCATTCGGAGTCCGGCGGATGAATTTCGCCCACGCCCCCCACCAAGGCTATAGCCCACCCGATTTTTGGCCATTTTTCTGCTGGGGGGTTTTGGCACCCCGACCTTCGGGCGCTAATTTTTGGGCGCAGCTGTGCCCATGGCCTATTTTTGGCACACGTAGGCCGCCTGAAGTCTCAGGCCATTCGAGTCCGCGGATGAATTTCGCCACGCCCACCAAGGCTATATCCCACCCGATTTTTTGCCATTTTTCCGCTGGGGGGTTTTCGCACCGACCTTCAAGTTGCTAATTTTTAAGGCTGCTATGCCTGTGGCCTATTTTTGGCACACGGAGGCCGCCCCAAAGTCTCGGGCCATTCCGAGTCACGATCTCGCACACCCCCCACTAAGGCTATAGCCCACCCGATGTTTGGCCATTTTTCCGCTGGGGTTTTACCCGACCTTCGGGCGCTACTTTTGCGCTATGCCTGTGGCCTATTTTTGACACACGGAGGACGCCCAAAGTCTCGGCTATTCCGAGTCCGGCGGACGAATCTCGCCTCATGCTCACCAAGGCTATAGCCCACCCGATTTTTAGCCATTTTTCCACTGGGGTTTTGGCACCCCACCTTCGGGAGCTAATTTTTGGGCGCCATGCCTGTGGCGATTTTTGGCACACGGAGGCCGCCCGCAAAGTCTCGTATTCCTAGTCCGGCGGACGAATCCGCCACGCCCCACCAAGGCTATAGCCCACCCGATGGCCATTTTTCCGCTGGGGTTTTGCACCCCGACCTTCAAGGGTTGCTAATTTTTGGCGCGCTATGCCTGCGGGCCTATTTTTGGCACACGGAGGCCGTCCAGAAGTCTCGGGAAGCATTCTGAGTCCGGCGGACGAATTCGCCCCACGCCCTACCAAGGCTATAGCCCACCCGATTTTGGCCATTTTTCTGCTGGGGTTTTGGCACCTGACCTTGGGCGCTAATTTTGGGCGCAGCTGTGCCCATGGCCTATTTTTGCACACGAGGCCGCCTGCAGAAGTCTCAGGCCATTCGGAGTCCGGCGGATGAATTTCGCCCACGCCCCCCACCAAGGCTATAGCCCACCCGATTTTTTGCCATTTTTCCGCTGGGGGGTTTTCGCACCCCGACCTTCGGTTGCTAATTTTTGGGCGCGGCTATGCCCGTGGCCTATTTTTGGCACACGTAGGCCGCCCGTAAAGTCTCAGGCCATTCGGAGTCCGGCGGATGAATTTCGCCCACGCCCCCCACCAAGGCTATAGCCCACCCGATTTTTTGCCATTTTTCCGCTGGGGTTTTCACCGACCTTCGTTGCTAATTTTGCGCTATGCCTGGGTGGCCTATTTTTGGCACACGGAGGCCGCCCCAAAGTCTCGGCTATTCCGAGTCCGGGGCGGACGCATCTCGCCCACGCCCCACCCAGGCTACAGCCCACCCGCTTATTGGCCATCTGGCGGGTATTGGCACCCCGTCCTACGGGCGCATATTTTGGGTCGCGGCTTTGCCCGTGGCCTATTTTTGGCACACGGAGGTTGTCCGCAAAGTCTCGCCATTCCAGTCGGGCGGACGAATCTCGCCCACGCCCCACCAAGGCTATAGCCCACCCGATTTTTGGCCATTTTTCTGCTGGGGGGTTTTGGCACCCCGACCTTCGGGCACTAATTTTTGGGCGCGGCTATACCCGTGGCCTATTTTTGGCACACGGAGGCCGCCCCCTAAGTCTCGGGCCATTCCGAGTCCGGCGGACGAACTTCGCCCACGCCCCCCACCAAGGCTATAGCCCACCCGATTTTTGGCCATTTTTCCGCTGGGGGGTTTTGGCACCCCGACCTTCGGGCGATAATTTTTTGGCGCGGCTATGCCCGTGTCCTATTTTTGGCACACGGAGGCCGCCCGCAAAATCTCGGGCCATTCCGAGTCCGGCGGACGAACTTCGCCCACGCCCCCCACCAAGGCTATAGCCCACCCGTTTTTGGCCATTTTGGGTGTTTTGGCACCCCGAACTTCAGGTGCTAATTTTTTGGTGCGGCTGTGGCCGTGGCCTATTTTTGGCACACAGAGGCCGCCCCCAAAGTCTCGGGCCATTCCGAGTCCGGCGGACGAACTTCGCCCACGCCCCCCACCAAGGCTATAGCCCACCCGATTTTTGGCCATTTTTCTGCTGGGGGGTTTTGGCACCCCGACCTTCGGGCACTAATTTTTGGGCACGGCTATGCCCGTGTCCTATTTTTGGCACACGGAGGCCGCCCCCTAAGTCTCGGGCCATTCCGAGTCCGGCGGACGAACTTCGCCCACGCCCCCCACCAAGGTTATAGCCCACCCGCTTTTGGCCACTTTTCTGCTGGGGGGTTTTGGCACCACGACCTTCGGGCGCTAATTTTTGGGCGCGGCTATGCCCGTGGCCTATTTTTGGCACACGGAGGCCGTCCCCAAAGACTCGGACCATTCCGAGCCCGGCGGACGAACTTCGCCCACGCCCCCCACCAAGGCTATAGCCCACCCCATTTTTTGCTATTTTTCCGCTGGGGGGTTTTGGCATCCGGACCTTCGGGCGCTAATTTTTGCGGGCATGACTGTGGGCCTAGTTTTGGCACACGGAGGCCGCCCGCAAAGTCTCGGCTATTCCGAGTCCGCGGACGATTTCGCCCACGCCCTACCAAGGCTATATCCCACCTGCTTTTGGCCATTTGGGGGTTTTGCACCACCTTCGGGTGCTAATTTTTGCGGCTGTGCCTGCGGCTATTTTTGGCACACGGAGGCCGAACGCAGTCTCGTATCCCTAGTCCGGCGGACGAACTTCGCCCACGCCCCACCAAGGCTATGCCCACCCGATTTTGGCCATTTTTCCGCTGGGGTTTGGCATCCCGACTTCGAGTGCTAAGCACTTTTTGGGCGCGGCTGTGCCTGCATTCTATTTTGGCACACGAAGGCCACCCGCAAAATCTCGGCCATTCCGAGTCCGGGCGGACGAACTTCGCCCACACCCCTCACCAAGGCTATAGCCCACCCAATTTTTGGCCATTTTTCCGCTGGGGGGTTTTGGCACCCCGACCTTCGGGCGCTAATTTTTGGGAGCGGCTATGACCGTGGAGAATTTTTGGCACTCGGAGGCCGCCCGCAGTCTCGCCATTCCGAGTCCGGCGGACGAATCTCGCCCACGCCCACTCAAGGCTATAGCCCACCCGCTTATTGGCTATTTGGGGGTTTTGGCACCCTGACCTTCGGGCGCAAATTTTGCTAAGGCACAGTTGTGGCCTATTTTTGGCACACGAGGCTGTCCGCAAAGTCTCGGCCATTCCGAGTCGGGCGGAATCCACGCCGACGCCCCACCAAGGCTATAGCCCACCCGATTTTTGGCCATTTTTCTGCTGGGGTTTTGGCACCTGACCTCGGCACTAATTTTTGGGCTGCCATACCTGTGGCCTATTTTACACGGAGGCTGCCCCCAAGTCTCGGGCTATTCGAGTCCGGGCGGATTTCGCCGCCATGCCCTACTCAAGGCTATTGCCCACCCGATTTTTGGCCATTTTTCCGCTGGGGTTTTGGCACCGACTTCGGACACTTTGGGCGCTGCTATGCCCGTGTCCTATTTTTGGCACACGGAGGCCGCCCGCAAAATCTCGGGCCATTCCGAGTCCGCGGACGAATCTCGCCACGCCTACCAAGGCTATAGCCCACCCTTTTGGCCATTTTGGGTGTTTTGGCACTTGAACTTCGGTGCTAATTTTTGGTGCGGTGTGGCCGTGGGCCTATTTTTGGCACACAGAGGCCGCCCCAAAGTCTCGGCCATTCCGAGTCCGGCGGATTTGTCTCGCCCACGCCCACCAAGGCTATAGCCCACCCGATTTTTGGCCATTTTTCTGCTGGGGGGTTTTGGCACCCCGACCTTCGGGCACTAATTTTTGGGCACGGCTATGCCCGTGTCCTATTTTTGGCACACGGAGGCCGCCCCCTAAGTCTCGGGCCATTCCGAGTCCGGCGGACGAACTTCGCCCACGCCCCCCACCAAGGTTATAGCCCACCCGATTTTTGTCCACTTTTCTGCTGGGGGGTTTTGGCACCACGACCTTCGGCGCCACTTCTGGCGCGCCATGCCCGGTGGGCCTATTTTTGGCACACGGAGGCCGTCCCCAAAGACTCGGACCATTCCAAGCCCGGCGGACGAACTTCGCCCACGCCCCCCACCAAGGCTATAGCCCACCCCATTTTTTGCTATTTTTCCGCTGGGGGGTTTTGGCATCCCGACCTTCGGGCGCTAATTTTTGGGTGCGGCTATGACCGTGGCCTATTTTTGGCACACGGAGGCCGCCCGCAAAGTCTCGGGCCATTCCGAGTCCGGCGGACTTAATCTCGCCACGCCCTCACCAAGGCTATATCCCACCCATGGCCATTTGGGGGGTTTTGGCACCCCGACCTTCGGGTGCTAATTTTTGGGCGCGGCTGTGCCCGTGGCCTATTTTTGGCACACGGAGGCCGAACGCAAAGTCTCGTGCCATTCCTAGTCCGGCGGACGAACTTCGCCCACGCCCCCCACCAAGGCTATAGCCCACCCGATTTTTGGCCATTTTTCCGCTTGGGGTTTTGGCATCCCGACTTCGAAAGTGCTAATTTTTGGGCGCGCTGTGCCTGCACTTCCTATTTTTGGCACACGAAGGCCACCCGCAAAGTCTCGGCCATTCCGAGTCCGCGACGAACTTCGCCACACCCTCACCAAGGCTATAGCCCACCCAATTTTTGGCCATTTTTCCGCTGGGGGGTTTTGGCACCTCGACCTTCGGGCGCTAATTTTGGGTGCGGCTATGCCCGTGGCCTATTTTTGGCACACGGAGGCCGCCTGCAGTCTCGGCCATTCCGAGTCCGGCGGACGAACTCGCCCACGCCCCCACCAAGGCTATAGCCCACCTTTTGGCCATTTGGGGTTTTTGCACCCCAAACTGGTGCTAATTTGGCGCGGCTGTGGTGGGCTCATTTTTGGCACATGGAGGCCGCCTCTAAAGTCTCGGCTATTCGAGCCCGGCGGACGAATCCTCGCCACGCCCCCTACCAAGGCTATAGCCCACCCGATTGGCCAATTTTCCGCTGGGGATTTTGGCACCCTGACCTTCGGCACCACTAATTTTTGGTTGATATGTCCGTGGCCTATTTTTGGCACACGGAGGCCGCCCGCAAAGTCTCGGGCCATTCCGAGTCCGCGGACGAACTCGCCCACGCCCACCAAGGCTATAGCCCACCCGATTTTGGCCACTTTTCCGCTGGGGTTTTGCACACCGACTCTTCGGCGCCACTTTTGCAAGTATGCCTGTGGCCTATTTTTGGCACACGGAGGCCGCCTCCCAAAGTCTCGGGCCATTCCGAGTCCGCGGACGAACTCGCCCACGCCCCACCAAGGCCATAGCCCACCCCATTTTTGCCATTTTTTCCGCTGGGGTTTTGGCACCCCGACCTTCGGCGCCAATTTTTGGGCGCAGCTATGCCTGTGGTCTATTTTTGGCACACGGAGGCCGCCTTAAGTCTCGGCCATTCCGAGTCCGGCGGACGAATCCTCGCCTCCCACGCCCCCCACCAAGGCTATAGCCCACCCGATTTTTGGCCATTTTTCCGCTGGGGGGTTTTGGCACCCCGACCTTCGGGCACTAATTTTTGGGCGTGGCTGTGCCCGGGCCTCATTTTTTGGTACACGGAGGCCACCCAAGCAGTCTGGCCATTCCGAGTCCGGGGCGGACGACCCTCGCCCCACGCCTCTGGGCACCAAGGCTATAGCCCACCCGACGGCCATTTTTCCGCTGGGGTTTTGCACCCCTTCGTGGCGCAAATTTTGCGGCTATGCCCGTGGCCTATTCTTGGCACACGAGGCCATCCGCAATGTCTAGGCTATTCCGAGTCCGCGATCGAACTCGCCCACGCCCCACCAAGGCTATAGCCCACCCGATTTTGGCCATTTGGGGGTTTTGGCACCCCGACCTTCGGCACTAATTTTTGGGCGTGACTGTGCCTGCGGCCTATTTTTACACGGAGGCCACCCGCAGTCTCGCTATTCCGAGTCCGCGGACGAATCTCGCCACGCCTACTCAAGGCTATAGCCCACCCGATTTTTGGCCATTTGGGGGGTTTTGGCACCCCGACCTTCGGGCGCTAATTTTTGGTCGCGGCTATGCCCGTGGCCTATTTTTGGCACATGGAGGCCGCCCGCAATGTCTAGGGCCTTTCCGAGTCCGGCGGACGAACTTCGCCCACACCCCCCACCAAGGCTATAGCCCACCCGATTTTTGGCCATTTTTCCGCTGGGGGGTTTTTGCACCCCGACCTTCGTGCACTAATTTTTGGGTGCGCTATGCCCGTGGCCTATTCTGGCACACGGAGGCCATCCGCAATGTCTAGGCCATTCCGAGTCCGGGCGGACGAATCCTCGCCCACGCCCACCAAGGCTATAGCCCACCCGATTTTTGGCCATTTGGGGGTTTTGGCACCTGACTTACTCACTTTGGGCGTGACTGTGCCTGGGGGCCTATTTTTGCACACACGGAGGCCACCCGCAGTCTCGGTATTCAGTCTCAAGGCTGACGAACTCGCCTTACGCCTACCAAGGCTATAGCCACCCGATTTTTGGCCATTTTTCCGCTGGGGGTTTTGGCACTGACCTTCGGGCACTAATTTTGGGCGCGTGCCCGTGGCCTATTTTTACACATGGAGGCCGCCCGCAATGTCTAGGGCCATTCCAGTCCTCGGACGAATCTCGCCCACGCCCACTCAAGGCTATAGCCCACCCAATTTTGGCCATTTTTCCGCTTGGGGTTTTGGCACCCACCTTCGGCGCTAATTTTTAAGGTGGCAGTGCCCGTGGCCTTTTTGGCACACGGAGGCTACCCGCAGAGTCTCGGCCATTCAGAGTCCGGCGGACGAATCTCGCCCACGCCCCACCAAGGCTATAGCCCACCCGATTTTTGGCCATTTGGGGTTTTGGCACCCTCACCTTCGGGCACTCACTTTTGGTCGCGCTTGCCCGCGGGCCTAGTTTTGCACACGGAGGCCGCCCGCAATGTCTCGGGCCATTCCGAGTCCGGCGGACGAAATTTCGCCCACGCCCCCCACCAAGGCTATAGCCCACCCGATTTTTGGTCATTTTTCCGCTGGGGGGTTTTGGCACCCCGACCTTCGGGCGCTAATTTTACGCGCTGTGCCTGGGCCTATTTTTCGCACACGGAGGCCGCCCGCAAAGTCTCGGGCTATTCCAGTCCGGTGACGAATCTCGCCACGCCCACCAAGGCTATAGCCCACCTGATTTTTGGCCATTTGGGGGGTTTTGGTACCCCGACCTTCGGGCGCACTTTTGGTCATGCATTGCCCGTGGCTTAGTTTTGGCACACGGAGGCCGCCCGCAATGTCTCGGGCTATTCCGAGTCCGCGGACGAAATTTCGCCCACGCCCACTCAAGGCTATAGCCCACCCGATTTAACATTTTTCCGCTGGGGTTTTGGCACCCCGACCTTCGGGCGCTAATTTTTGGGCGCGGCTGTGCCCGTGGCCTATTTTTCGCACACGGAGGCTGCCCGTAAAGTCTCGGGCACCTGAGCCCATGACGAACTCGCCCACGCCTACCAAGGCTATAGCCCACCCTATTTTTGGCCATTTTTCCGCTTGGGGTTTTGGGACCTCGACCTTCGGGCACCAATTTTTGGGCGCGGCTATGCCCGTGACTCTATTTTTACACGGAAGCCGCCCGCAGTCTCGGCTATTCTAGTCCGCGACGGGGGCCGCCCACGCCTCACCAAGGCTATAGCCCACCCGAGGTTCATTGCCGCCAGTTGGGGTTTTGGCACCCCGACCTTCGGGCGCTAATTTTTGGGCGCTGTGCCTGCGGGCCTATTTTTCGCACACGGAGGCCGCCCAGTCTCGGGCTATTCCGAGTCCGGATGGAACTTCGCCCCACGCCCACCAAGGCTATAGCCCACCCGATTTTGGCCATTTTTCCGCTGGGGTTTTGGCACCCCACCTTTCGGGCGCTACTTTGGCGCGGCTGTGCCCGTGTCCTATTTTTGGTACACGGAGGCCGCCGCAAAGTCTCGGCCACGAGTCCGCGGACGAATCTCGCCCCACGCCACCAAGCAGGTAGCCCACCCGCTGGGCCATTTGGGGGTTTTGGCACCCCACCTTCGGCGCTACTTTTAAGGCGCGCTGTGCCGGTGGGCTCTATTTTTCGCACACGGAGATCGCTGAAAGTCTGCCTTTCTGAGTCCGGCGGACGAACTCGCCCACGCCCACCAAGGCTATAGCCCACCTGCTGGCCATTTGGGGTTTTGGCACCGAACTTCGGGCGCCACTTTTGGGCGCAAGGCTGTGAGTCTATTTTTTTGGTACACAGAGGCCGGGCCCAGTCCCTGGCTATTCTGAGTCCGTGACGAACTCGCCCACGCCCACCAAGGCTATAGCCCACCAATTTTTGGCCATTTTTCCGCTGGGGTTTGGCACCCCGACCTTCGGGCGCTAATTTTGGGCCTGTGGCCTATTTTTCGCACACGGAGGCCGCCCGCAGTTCGAGCCATTCCGAGTCCGGCGGACGAATCTCGCCTTCAAGCCCTACCAAGGCTATAGCCCACCTCGAGCGCCATTCGGGGGTTTTGGCACCCCGACCTTCGGGCGCTAATTTTTGGTCGCGGCTTTGCCCGTGGCCTAGTTTTGGCACACGGAGGCCGCCCGCAATGTCTCGGGCCATTCCGAGTCCGGCGGATGAAATTTCGCCCACGCCCCCCACCAAGGCTATAGCCCACCCGATTTTTGGCCATTTTTCCGCTGGGGGGTTTTGGCACCCCGACCTTCGGGCGCTACTTGGGTGCCTGCGGCCTCATTTTTCGACACGGAGGCCGCCCGCAAAGTCTCGGCCATTCCGAGTCCGCGGAAAACTTCGCCCACGCCTACCAAGGCTATAGCCCACCCGATGCCAATTGGGGTTTTGCACCCCACTCGGGAGCTAATTTTTGGGCGCGGCTGTGCCTGTGGCCTATTTTTGGCACACGGAGGCCGCCCGCAAAGTCTCGGGCCATTCTGAGGCCGGACGATCTCGCCACGCCCACCAAGGCTATAGCCACCCGCTGGGCCATTCGGGGTTTTGGCACCCCGAACTTCGGCGCTACTTTAAAGTGCTAAGCGCGCAGTTCGTGAGTCTATTTTTGGCACACAGAGGTTGGCCCCGCAAAGTCTCGGCTACCTGAGTCCGGGACCCAACTCTCGCCACAGCCCCCACCAAGGCTATAGCCCAAGCCACGGCCATTTTTCCGCTTGGGGTGCCATTGGCACCCGACCTTCGGGCGCTAATTTTTGGGCGTGGCTGTTCCCGTGGCCTATTTTTCGCACACGGAGGCCGCCTGGGCAAAGTCTCGAGCTATTCCGAGTCCGGGCGGACGAATCTCGCCCCACGCCCACCAAGGCTATAGCCACCTGATTTTTGGCCATTTGGGGGTTTTGGCACTCCCTTCGGGCGCTAATTTTTGTCGCGCTTTGCCTCGTGGCTCAGTTTTGGCACACGGAGGCCGCCGCAATGTTCGGCTCTCCGAGGTCCGGACGAACTCGCCACGCCCCACCAAGGCTATAGCCCACCCGATTTTGGTCATTTTTCCGCTGGGGTTTTGGCACCCCCACCTTCGGCGCTAATTTTTGGGCGCTGGCTGTGCGTGGCCTATTTTTTTCGCAGACACGGAGGCGCCCGCAGAAGTCTCGGCTATTCCGAGTCCGCGGACGTCTCGCCCACGCCCACCAAGGCTATAGCCACCTGATTTTTGGCCACCGGGGTTTTGCACCCTGACCTTCGGCGCTAATTTTTGGGCGCGCTGTGCCCGTGGCCTATTTTTGGCACACGGAGGTCCGCCTCAGGGCTGGCCATTCCAGGCCGGGCGGACTCGCCACGCCCACCAAGGCTATAGCCCACCCGCTTTTGGCCATTTGGGGTTTTGCACCCGACCTCGCGCTAATTTTTGGGCTGCCTGTATTTTGGCACACGGAGGCCGCACGCAGTCTCGGCCATTCCGAGTCCGCGGACGAATCTCGCCTACGCCCCACCAAGGCTATAGCCCACCTGATTTCCATTTGGGGTTTTGGCACCCCGACCTCGGCGCTAATTTTGGGCTGTGCCTGCGGTTCATTTTTGGCACACGGAGGCCGCCCGCAGTCTCGGTCATTCCGAGTCCGGAGGACGAACTTCGCCCACGCCCACTCAAGGCGCTATAGCCCACCCGATTTTTGGCCATTTTTCCGCTTGGGGTTTTTGGCACTTCGACCTTCGGGCTGCGACTCGTGCCCGTGTCCTATTTTTGGCACACGGAGGCCGCCCGCAAAGTCTCGGGCCATTCGAGTCCGGCGGACGAACTTCGCCACGCCTCACCCTTATATAGCCCACCCATTGGCCATTTGGGGGTTTTGCACCCCACCTTCGGCGCTAATTTTGGCGCGGGCTGTGCCCGGGCTCATTTTTCGACACACGGAGGTCGCCCGCAGTCTCGGGCCATTCCGAGTCCGGGCGGACGATCTCGCCACGCCCACCAAGGCCATAGCCCCACCCGCTTTTGGCCATTTGTTGGGTTTTGGCACCCCGAAATTCGAGCGCATATTTTTGGGCGCGGCGGTGCTCGTAGCCCATTTTGGCACACACAGAGGCCCGCCGTAAAGTCTCGGCTATTCCAGTCCGGCGGACGACCGCCACGCCTACTCAAGGCTATAGCTCACCCGATTTTTGGCCATTTTTCCGCTGGGGTTTTTGGCACCCACCTTCGGGCGCGACTGTGCCTGCGTCCTATTTTTGGCACACGGAGGCCGCCTGCAGTCTCGGCCATTCGAGTCCGGGACGAACTTCGCCACGCCCCACTAAGGCTATAGCCCACCCACTTTTGGCCATTTTTCCGCTGGGGTGTTGGCACCCCACCTTCGGGTGCTAATTTTGGGCGCTGCTGTGCCCGTGGCCTATTTTTGGCACACGGAGGCCGCCTTCGCGAAAGTCTCAGGCCATTCCGAGGCCGGGCGGTGGACCCAACTTCGCCCACGCCACCACCAAGGCCATAGCCCACCTGCTTTTGGCCATTTGGGGTTTTGGCACCCCAAATTGGCGCTAATTTTTGGGCGCAAGCTGTGCCTGCGGGCCTATTTTTCGTACACGGAGGTCGCCTGCAAAGTCTCGGGCCATTCCGAGTCCGCGGATCGGTCTCGCCCACGCCCCACCAAGGCCATAGCTCACCATGCTGCCATTTGGGGGTTTTGGCACCAATCTCGAGCGCATATTTTTGGGCGCGCAGGTGCCCGTCAGCCCATTTTTGGCACACAGAGGCCGCCCGCAAAGTCTCGGGCTTATTCCAGTCCGGGGCGGACGAATCGCCTACGCCCCACTCAAGGCTATATAAATTTTTCACCCGATTTTTGGCCATTTTTCCGCTTGGGGTTTTGGCACCCCCAACCTTCGGGCGCGATCGTGCCTGGGTCCTCATTTTTGGCACACGGAGGCCGCCTGCAAAGTCTCGGGCCATTCTGAGTCCGGGACGAACCCTCGCATACGCCTACCAAGGCTATAGCCTCACCCAATTTTTGGCCATTTTTCCTGGGCTTGGGGTGTTGGCACCACTGGGCGCTAATTTTGGGCGCGCTGTGTCCCGTGGGCCTATTTTTGGCACACGGAGGCCGCCCGCAAAGCTCCGGCCATTCCGAGGCCGGCGGACTCAATCTCGCCACGCCACCACCAAGGCTATAGCCCACCCTGCTTTTGGCCATATTGGGGTTTTGGCACCCCAACTCGGCGCCACTTTTGCGCGCACTGTGCCTGTAGTCTATTTTTGGCACACAGAGGCCGGGCCCGCAAAGTCTCGGCCATTCCGAGTCCACGAACTCGCCCATCGCCCCACCAAGGCTATAGCCCACCCACCTAATTTTTGGCCATTTTTCCGCTGGGGTTTGGCACCTCACCTTCGGGCGCGCAATTTTTGGGCGCGCTGTGCCTGGGTGGCTCATTTTTCGCACACTGAGGCCGCCTGAAAGTCTCGGGCCATTCCCGAGTCCGGCTGGACGAATCCCACGCCCCACCAAGCAGGTCGCCCCACGCCCACTCGGGCGCTAATTTGAAGTTGCCCCGTGGCCTATTTGGCACAGCGGAGGCCGCCGCATGGCGGACGAACTTCGCCCCACGCCCACCAAGATTTTTGGGGTTTTGGGGGTTTTGGCACCCCGACCTTCGGCGCTAATTTTTGGAAGCGGGCTGTGCCTGTGGGCCTATTTTGGCACACGGAGGCCGCCGCAGTCTCGGCTATTCCGAGGCCGGGCGGACGAACTCGCCCCTACGCCCCACCAAGTGCTATAGCCCACCCGCTTTGGCCATTTGGGGGTTTTGGCACCCCCGACTCGGGCGCTAATTTTTGGCGCGGCTGTGCCAGCCTGGGTGGGCTCATTGTTTGGTACACGGAGGCCGCACGCAAAGTCTCGGGCCATTCGAGTCCGGTGACGAACCTCCCCGCCACGCCCACTCAAGGCTATAGCCCCCGACCATTTTCCGCTGGGGTTTTGCCATTTGGGGGTTTTGGCACCCAGACCGCCCGTGAAAGTCGGGCCATTCTGCACTTCGCCACGCCCTAATATGCAAGCAGGTAGCCCACCTGTGCCTGGGGGTTTTGGCACCCCGACCTTCGGCCTTGCCATTTTTGGTACACGGAGGCCGCCTGCAAAGTCTCGGGCCATTCCGAGTCCGAGGACGAACCTCGCCCACGCCCTACCAAGGCTATAGCTCCACCCGATTTTTGGCCATTTTTCCGCTGGGGTTTTGGCACTGACCTTTGGCGCGACTGTGCCCGTGTCCTATTTTGGCACACGGAGGCCGCCTCTGCAGTCTCGGGCTATTGAGTCCTGACGAAATTTCCCCACGCCCACCAAGGCTATAGCCCACCCGCTTTAGCCATTTTGGGGTTTTAGCACCCCTGACTTCGGGCGTTTTTGGGCGCGCTGTGCCTGCGGGCCTATTTTGGCATATGGAGGGCGCGCCTGCAGTCCTCGGGCCATTCCAGCCCGGAGCTGTCCGGAGGACGAACTCGCCACGCCCACCAAGGCCATAGCTCACCCGATGGCCATTTTTCCGCTGGGGTTTTTGGCACTTTGCCCCGACTTCGGCGCGACTGGGCTGCCTCGTGTCCTATTTTTGGCACACACTGAGGCCGCCCGCAGTCTCGGGCCATCCCGAGTCCGGCGGACGAATCTCGCCCACGCCTCACCAAGGCTATAGCCTTCACCCGCTATTTGGGGTTTTGGGCACCCCACCTTCGCGCTAATTCCGGCTGTGCTATTTTTTTGTACACGGAGGTCGCCCCAAAGTCTCGCCATTCCGAGTCCGCGACGACCCGCCACGCTCTACCAAGGCCATAGCCCACCCGTTTATTTTTTTGCACCAACTCAAGAAATTTTTGGCGCTGGCTGTGTTCGTAGCCCATTTTGGCACACAGAGGCCGTCCGCAAAGTCTCGGGCTATTCCAAGTCCATGGACGAACTTCGCCCACGCCCCTACTCAAGGCTATAGCCCACCCGATTTTTGGCCATTTTTCCGCTGGGGTTTTGGCACTCGACCTTTTCGGCGCGACCGTGCCCGTGTCTCATTTTTTTGGCACACGGAGGCCGCCTGCAAAGTCTTGGGCCATTCCGAGGCCGGGCGGACGAATCTCGCCCCACGCCCCCACCAAGGCTATAGCCCACCTGCGCTTGGCTATTTGGGGTTTTTGGCACCTGAACTTCAGGGCGCTACTTTGGGCGCGCTGTGCCTCGTAGTCTATTTTTGGCACACAGAGGCCGCCTCTGCAAAGTCTCGGGTATTCCCCAGTCCGGGACGAACTCGCCCACGCCCCACCAAGGCTATAGCCCACCCAATTTTTGGCCATTTTTCCATAGCTTTTTGGCACCTTTCGACCTTCGGGCGCTACTTTGGGCGTGGCCCGTGTGCCTATTTTTTCGCACACGGAGGCCGCCCCGCAAAGTCTTCGAGCCATTCCGAGTCCGGCGTGGACGAATTTAATCTCGCCCACGCCCACCAAGGCTATAGCCCACCTGATTTTTGGCTTTCATTTGGGGTTTGCACCCGACCTTCGGCGCTAATTTTTGTCGCGGCTTTTGCCCGCGGCCTAGTTTTTGCACACACTGGAGGCCGCCGCAATGTCTCGCCACTTCCGAACTGTCCGGCGGATTAAATGGGGCCTCGCCCACGCCCCACCAAGGCACAAGCCAAATTTCACCCGATTTTTGGTCATTTTACCGCTTGGGGTTTTGGCACCCCGACCTTCGGGCGCTAATTTTTGCTGGCGGCTGTGCCTGGCTCATTTTTGCATTACGGAGGCCGCCCCCGCAAAGTCTCGGCCATTCCAGTCCGGCGTGGATTTAATCTCGCCCACGCCCCACCAAGGCTATAGCCCACCTGATTTTTGGCCAATTGGGGGTTTTGCACCCCGACCTTCGGGCGCTAATTTTTGGCGTGGCTGTGCCCGTGGGCCTATTTTTGGCACACATGAGGCCGCCCAGCAGTCTCGGCCATTCCGAGGCTGATGACGAATCTCGCCCACGCCCACCAAGGCTATGCCCACCCATGCCATTTGGGGTTTTGGCACCTGACTCTTTCGACGCCACTTTTTGGCGCGGCTGTGCCCGTGGGTCTATTTTTGGTACACGGAGGCCGCCCCGCAGTCTCGGCCATTCCCTGAGTCCGAGGACGAACTCGCCACGCCCCACCCAAGGCTATAGCCCACCCGATTTTTGGCCATTTTTCCGCTGGGGTTTGGCACCCCGACCTTCGGGCGCGACTGTGCCCGTGTCCTATTTTTGCACACGGAGGCCGCCCGCAGCCTCGGCCATTCTGAGTCCGCGGACGACCGCCACGCCCACCAAGGCTATAGCCCACCCGTTTTTGGCCATTTTTTGGGGTTTTGTATCTGCACCCCGACCTTCGGCGCTAATTTGGGCGCGGCTGTGCCTGTGGCCTATTTTTCGCACATGGTCGGAGGTCGCCTTCGCAAAGTCTCGGGTATTCGAGTCCGCGGACGGTCTCGCCACGCCCACCAGGCCGCACCCGCTTTTGGCCATTTGGGGGTTTTGCACCCCGAACTTCGCGCAAATTTTTGGGCGCGCTGTGTGCTCAGCCAATTTTTTTTGGCACACAGAGGCTCAGCCCGTGAAAGTCTCGGGCCATTCCGAGTCCGGCGGACGAATCTCGCCCACGCCCACCAAGGCTATAGCCCACCCAATTTTTTTGGCCATTTTTCCGCTGGGGTTTTGGCACTCGACTGGGAGCTAATTTTATGCGTGGCTGTGCCCGGGTGGCCTATTTTTTTTTCGCACACGGAGGCCGCCTGCAGTCTCGAGTGATTCTTAGTCCGCTGGGACGAATCTCGCCTACGCCCACCAAGGCGTGCCATAGCCCACCTGATTTTTGCCATTTGGGGTTTTGGCACCCGACCTTTCGGGCGCTAATTTTTGGCTGCTGTGCTCGTGGTCATTTTTTGGCACACGGAGGCCGCCCGCAAAGTGTGTCTCGGGGCTATTCCGAGGCCGGGCGGACGACTCGCCCCACGCCCTACCAAGGCTAGGTCACCACCCGCTTGCCATTTGGGGGTTTTGGCACCCTGACCTGGGCGCTTAACACTTTTAAGGGCGCCAAGGTGTTTCGTGGCCTATTTTTGGCACACGGAGGCCGCCTCAGAAAGTCTCGGCCATTCTCGAGTCCGAGACGAATCTCGCCACGCCTCTACCAAGGCTATAGCCCACCCGATTTTTTGGCCATTTTTCCGCTTGGGGTTTTGCACTTGACTTCGGGCGCGACTGTGCCCTTTTTTACACATGAGGCGCCCCGCAAAGTCTCGGGCTATTCTGAGTCCGGACGAATCTCGCCACGCCCTACTAAGGATATAGCCCACCCGCTATTTGGGGTTTTGGCACCACTCAAGCTAATTTGTGCGCTGCAAACCCAGGCTCATTTTTCGTACACGGAGGTCGCCCACAGTCTCAGCCATTCCGAGTCCTACGGCGGATGAATCCTCGCCACGCCCCACCAAGGCTATAGCAAACACCTGATTTTAAGGTTTGGGGTTTTGCCATTCGGCGCCACTGGGGGTTTTGGCACCCAGGCCGGGCGGGACGAATCTCGACCTTCTTCCATGGGCGCTAATTCACTTTGGCCACTTTGCATATTAAACAAATAAGCTTGGCACTAATGGAGGTCAGCTGTGCCTGGGTGGGCCGCCAAGGCTATTTTTGCTATTTTTCCATAGCACACGGAGGCCGCCCCGCAAAGTCTCGGGCCATTCGGAGTCCGGCGGACGAACTTCCCACGCCCACCAAGGCTATAGTCACCCGAGGCCGGCTGACCTTCGACGAACTTCGGCCCACGCCCCTGAGTCCCACCAAGTAGCTATTTTTGCAATATTTTTTCCATTAGTTTTGGTGTACACCACCATGGCCTATTTTTTCGCTTGGCCTTCTGCATTCGGGGGTTTTGGCACTCCTGACCTGATGTGGCCATTGGGGTTTGGTTGGCGCTAATTTTTTCGTGGCGCTTGTGCCTGCAGGCCTATTCCGAGGCCGAGTTTCTCGCCCTTCTACGCCCACCAAGGCTAGGCTCACTCATGCCATATTAGGTTGGTACCTACACGGAGGCCGCCCAGGCTCGCCTTAGAAAGTCTCGCCTACTTCCACCAAGGCCATTCTATTTTTCCATGGGGTTTTGGCAATTTAATTTTCAAGTCCGGACTCCATTTTTCGCAGGACGCCCAAGTTTTTGGTTATCTCGCCTCACGCCCCAAGGCCAAATAATTCGCCATCGGGGTTTTGGCAGGCTATTTTTGGGACGCGGCTGTGCCCGTAATTTTAAGAATGAGGTCACCCGATTTTGGCCATTCGCCACGCCCACCATTTCCCACCCAATTTTTGGCCATTTTTCCGCTGGGGTTTTGCACTTCACCTTTTCACATGGGGTTTTGGCGTGGCTGTGCCTGTGGCCTCCACGCACACGGAGGCCGCCCAAAGTCGCGACCTTGGGACGAATCGCCCACGCCCACCAAGCGCCCACCCGATTTTGGCTTGGGGAATGGCACCACCTCGTGCCCGTAAGTTTTGGCCAAGAGGTTTTGGCCGGTCTCGCGCACACAGAGGCTTCGCCCAAATAATAAGCACTGACCTTCGAGTCCAGGCTGTTTAAATGTTGACGGCCAGTCTGGGCATTCGAGTCCAAAAGGGCGGACGAAATCCCACCATTTTTGGCTGAATAAGTTTCTGCCCCTGACGCCTTTGGTTGCACCATGGCCTAGGCACACGAGGCCGCCCGCAGTATGGGGCCGGAATGCACCCGCCCACGCCCCACCAAGGCTCTTGGGCCATGGGGGTTTAAATTGACTTAGGCTGGCCTTTTATTTTGTATCCTATTTTTGGGTTTTGCACTCACAAGGGATTTGACCCTCACGCCCACCAAGGCTTCCCACCATGGCGCTACCTTCATTTACAGCATTGGGGTTTGGATGAAGTTAATGGAGGCGCCAGCTGTGCCGGGGCGACTAACTCTCTCCTCCCACGCCACGCACTGGCACGCAGTGCCCTCCCGCCGTTAGCTCTTGGCACTCCGGCCTTTTGGGTGACGGCACAGTGAGGCCGGCAGATGTTCGGCCGATTCCCGGGCGGAACTTCCCAGCTCTTTTCCACTGGCACTCCACCTTCGGCCATTCCAAAATGAGGCACACGGAGGCCACCCGCAAAGTCCCCAAATCAATGGAATCTCACCACACTTCACTAAGGACGGTCGGTTTGGGGGTTTTGCAATCTCGCCCAGTTCTGGAAATATTTTTGGTGAGATTTGAGGCGCCCCCTCGGGCTACCAAGTGCTATACACTTCACCAAGCCCACCTGGGGTTTTTGCACCCCATGGCGCTAATTTGGGCGGTGTCCATTTTTCCGCCACCCAGAAAGTGGGGTGGAAGCTTGGCACCTGACCTTCGCCCTCCTGGCGCTAATTTTGGGCCTATTTTTCGCACACGGAGGCTGGCCCGCAAAGTCCTGTGCCTGGAGAGATTCAACTTCTCCCACGGCCTATTTTTGGGCCATTTTTCGCTTGGGGCTTGGCACGGAGGCCGCCCGTGCAAAGTCCGAGCCGAGTCTCGGGGCTGGACGAACCGCCCACGCCCCCACCATATAAACCCACCTGATTTGCCATTTGGGGGTTTTGTCACCCTGACTCTTCGGGCGCCAATTTACTGCTGTGCCCGTGGCCTCACTTGCACACGGAGGCCGCCCGCAAAGTGGCCATTCCGCGAGGCCGGCGGACGAAATCCTGCCCACGCCCACCAAGGCTATAGGCTGTTGCCATTTGGGGGTTTTGCACCCCGACCTTCGGGCGCCACTTTGGGCGCGGCTGTGCTATTTTTGGTACACGGAGGCCGCCCGCAAAGTCTTCGCCATTCCGAGTCCGGGAGGACGACCCCCCACGCCCACCACTATAGCCCACCCGATTTTGGCCATTTTTCCACTGGGGGTTTTTGGCACCTGACCTTCGGGCGCTAATTTTGGGTGTGGTGCTGTGCCTGCAGACTTATTTTCGCACACGGAGGCCACGCCTCGCAAAGTTCAGTGGTCTCCGGACGAATTCGCCCACGCCCCTTGACCACACCCTCACCAGCTTCGCCATTTGGGAGCTTACACCGACCTTCGCCGCCACTTTGGACGCAAAGGTAGTGCCTGCGGCCTATTTTTTGGTACACACGAGGCCGCCCGCAGTCTCGGGCTATTCCGAGGCCGGCTGGTCTCGCCCACGCTCTACCAAGCAGCAGCTACCCAATTTTTGGCTATTTTTCCGCTTGGCACCCTGACCTTCGGCGCTAATTTTTGGGCGTGGCTGTGCCTTTATTTTTTTGCGCACACTGAGGCCGCCTGCAGTCTCGAGCTATTCTGAGTCCGCGGACGAATCTCAAGCCTTCGCCGTCACCAAGGCTATAGCCCACCCGCTTTTTGGGCTGCCAATTTGGGGTTTTGCAACCCCGACCTTTTCGGGCATGCTAATTTTTGTCGCGGCTTGCCCGTGGCCTAGTTTTGGCACACGGAGGCCGCCGCAATGTCTCGGCTATTCCGAAACCGGCTGGACTAACTTTCGCCCACGCCTACCAAGGCTATAGCCTACCCGATTTTTGGTCATTTTTCCGCTTGGGGTTTTGGCACCCCGACTGGCGCTAATTTTTGCGCGGCTGTGCCTGTGGCCTATTTTTCGGCACATTACGGAGGCCGCCCGCAAAGTCTCGGGCTATTCCCCAGTCCGGCTGACGAATCTCGCCTCCACGCCCCCACTCAAGGCTATACACCTCGATTGGCAGGTTTTGGCACCCGACCTTCGGGCGCTATTTTTTTGGCGCTACAAGCCTGCGGGGTCATTTTTGGCACACACTTGGAGGCCGCCTCTGCAAAGTCTTGGTCCGGTTCGGCGTCGCCACGCCTAGCCACCAAGAAGCCCACCCGCTGCCATTTGGGGGAATGGCACTCTTCAGGCGCTAATTTTGGGCGCGCTTGTGCCTGCGGCATTTTTGGCACACACGGAGGCCGCACGCAGTCTCTGCCAGCCGAGTCCGGCGACGACTAACTACTCGCCACGCCTACCAAGCGCTATAGCTCACATGCCCGCTTTTTGGCCAATTGGGTTTTGGCACTCCCGAACTGGCGTTAATTTTGGGCGCGGCTGTGCCTGGGTAACTTGGCTTGCCACACGGATGCCGCCTGCAAAGCCTGAAGGTCTCAGCCCGTGATGAATCTCACACGCCTTCACCAAGGCTAGAAGTACTGCTTTTGCCATTTTTCCGCTTTGGGTTTTTGCACCCGACCTTCGGGGCGCTAATTTGGGTGCCGGCTTTGCCTGGGTGGTGCAGGCATTTACACACGGAGTCGCCCGGCAAAGTCCGGGCCTAACCGAGTCCGGCGGACTAACTTCACGCCTCACCAAGGCGCTATAGCCCACCTGCTTGCCATTCGGGGGTTTTGGCACCCCGACCTTCGGCGCTAATTTTTGCCGCTGTACTCCGGCGGGCCTATTTTCGGCATTAGAGGTCACTTCACAGTTTCTGCATAATCCTAGTCCTGCTGACAAACCTTACTATCGCCTCACTGAAGTGTGGCCACTCCGATTTGGCTGATGCTTCCACAGCAGGGGCTGTAGCACCCTGACCTTCGGCGCCCTTCTCTTCTCTTCACTCTGAGGCGGCAGTGCCCGTGGGCTCATTTTTGCACACGGAGGCCGCCCGCACGTCTCGCCATCTGGAATCATGGACGACCCCTGGGCCACGCCCTACCAAGAGTAGTCACTTTGATGGCTATTTTTCCATGCTGGGGTTTGTGCCTAATTTTCAGGGTGCTAAATTTTAAGCAAGGAGCCTGTGGCCTCTGCTTTTGGTGCACGGAGGCGCCCCAAAGTTCAAATATTCCCGAGTCCGCGGATTTAACTCCGCCTGACGCCTACCAAGGCTATATCACTCCGCTTGTTGGTCATTTGGGGTTTTGGCACCCCGACCCTGGCACTGTGGCACGCTGCGCCTGCACGCTGTATTTTTGGCACACACTGCAGGCCAGCCTCTTAAAGTCTGGCCTTCTGAGTCCGCGGACTCACTTCAATACTTCACCAAGGCTATAGCCCACCCGCTGAACATTTTTCCCACTGGGGCTTGCACCCCACCTTGGCGCTACTTAAGGTGCTGGCGTGCCGATGGTCATTTTTTTGGCACACGGCCACTGCCTTTGGCATTGTCTTGGCCATTCCAGTCTTATTGGATAATTTCACGCCTACTCAAGGCAGCTCACCTGGATGGAAGCACCGTGGGAGTTTTGAAATTTCACTGGCGCTAATTTTTGGCGCTGCCAGCCTGCGCCTAGGCTTTGCACACGGAGGCTGCCCGCAAAGTCTCGGCCTTTTCCCGAGTCCGCGGACGAACTTCACCTCCACGACTCTCATCAAGGCTATAGCCCACCCAGTTGCTGTTTGGGGGTTTTGCACCCGACTGGCCGGCGGCTGCGCCCGGGTGTCCTGTTTTGCACACGGAGGCCGCCCGCAATTTCTCAAGCATTCCAGTCCGCGGGATGAATCTCGCCTACGCCCCACCATGCTATAGCCTAAATTCGCTTTTTTGACATTTGGGGTTTTGCACTCCAAACCTCGGGTTTCACTTTTAAGCAAGGTGCCCGTGGCCTATTTTTGGTACACGGAGTCCTTCCGCAGTCTCGGCCTTCCGAGTCCGGCGCTGACTAACCTCTCCACGCTCACCAAGGCTGGGGTAGCCCACCTGCGCTTTTTTGGCCATTTTTCCACTGGGGAGCCACCCACTCAAGGCCACTCTTGGGCGCGGGCGCAGCCCGTGGCCTATTTTTGCACATTTGAGGCCACCCGCAGTCTCGGGCCATTCCGAGTCCGCGGGACGAATCTCACCTACACCCTCACCAAGGCTATAGCCCACCGCTTTTGGTTTGGGGGTTTTTGCAATTTCGACTGGCTGGCGGCTAATTTTGGGGCGCTGACAGCTCCGAGGCCGGTTTTTGGCACACACTTGAGGTCTACTGCACCCGCCATTTTAGTCCGGGCGGACGAATCTCGCTCACGCCTACCTTCAAGCACAGTAGCTCTACCTGGGATGGCTAATTTCTTCTCATGGGGCTTTGTACCCCCTACTGTATGCAAATTTTTGGTTAGCGCGGGGTTGTGCCTGGGTTCTGTTTTTGCACACGGAGGCCGCCCGTAAAGTCTCGGCCTTCTTGAGTCCGGTTGACTAATCCTCCCACGCCTACCAAGGCAGTAGCTCCACCCGCTTTTTTAATAGCTTCCACTGGTGGTTTTTAGCCACCACCTTTCGGGCGCCACTTCCATGCCGGGCGGTGCCTTATGGTCGGCTTTTAAGACGTGACGCCGCCTCGCAATGTTCGCCATTCTTGGTGTCCAGCGATTTAACTTTACCACGCTTCTACTCATGGGTTATAACTCACCCGATTTTCGCCATTTTTCCAGTTTTTGGGGAAGTAACCCCCTACTCTTCGGGCGCCACTTTGGGATACAGTCGTGGTTTGTTTGCGGTACACGGAGCGCCTTCTGCAAAGTCTGGCGATTCTGGTCCGGGCACTAACTTCGCCCGCGCCTCACCAAGGCTATAGCCCACCCGATTTGGCCAATTCTTCCGCTGGGAGTTTTAAAATTTCACTGGCGCTAATTTTTGGGTGTTGCTGTGCCTGGCCCATTTTTTTTGGCACACGGAGGCGGGCCGGCGAAGTCTCGGCCTTTCCGAGTCCGGGCGGACGGGTCCCACCACCCTCTATCAAGGCTATAGCCCACCCGCTTTTGGTCATTTGGGGGTTTTGACCCCAACTTTCTTCGGTTTCACTTAAGCAGCCTGGGTGGCTCATTCGTACACGGAGGCCGGCCCGCAGTCTCGGGCCTTTCCCGTAGTCCGCGGACTAACTTCTCCTACGCCCACCAAGGCTATAGCCCACCCGCTTTTTGCCATTTTTCCACTGGGGTTCGGCACCTGACCTTCGGCGCTAATTTTACGCGTGCCCGCGGCTTCCAGCTTTGGCACACGGAGGCTACCCGGGCAGTCTCGGGCCATTCCGGTCCGCTGATCACCCCACCTGACACACTTCACCAAGGCTAGCTCTCCACCATGGTCATTTAGAAGTTTGGCACCCCACTGCTGGCGCTGGTACTCTTAAGCGCGCCCGAGGCCTATTTTTGACATTTTGAGGCTTACTTCGCAGCTCGGCTATTCTTGTCCGGTGGACGTCTCGCCACGCCCCACTCAAGGCTATAGCCTAGCCCGATTTTGCCACTCTTCTGGGGTTTTGCACCTTCTACTCTCGGTAAGGTAAATTTACTGAAGCGCCTGGTTCCAAAGTGCAGATACTGAGGTCGCCCCGCAAAGTCTCGGGCCTTTCCTGGTCCGTGGATCTAACTTCTCCTATTTCCCACTAAGGCTATAGCCCACCCGCTTTTTCGCTATTTTTTCCACTGGCGGGTTTTGGCACCCGACCGCGCAATTTTAGCGGGCGGTGCCCATGGCCTATTTTTGCGCGCACGGACTACCTGGCAGAATGTTCCTTCGGGCTAGCTCCAGTCCAGAGGACGAACTCGCCACGCCCACTTCTGGCACAGAACTCATTCATTTTTGCCATTTTTCCGGGGGTTTGCACTCTACTGGCATCACTTTGACGCTGTGCCTGTGGTAAGGTTTTTGCACATGAGCGCCCCCTGCAGTTCCCGGACATTCTGAACTGCGGAAGGTACATGTAACTGAACGAAGTAATAAT